>JAMWYP010000144.1:1364946-1837065 GCA_025563575.1 Acacia pycnantha
TAATCATGGTCTGCATAGAAACAATATTAATCAAATTAGTCAACTTCTGGTAGACAAATAAAATAAATCCCTCATAATAACAAGCAAGCAGTAGCTTTACTGATACCTTCTGAGAAATGGTTCATCATTGGAGAGTTATGCCATCCATATGCAATCTCAGGAGCATGGTAATGCTCCTCACTTGCCTGTGAATAACTAGAACTTTCGGCTATATCTAGCTGAGAAAATTCCTCTTGAAGAGTCCGTGCAATCATCTCATCATTCTCTATATGGTTACTCTCAGCATCATAATGGCTATGGTAGTAGTTTCCATCATATATGTTTCCAGTATCATGTTGAACTATCTCACCGTAGTATCCTGGACTGTAACTAGGGTCACCATCAAGAAGACGAAGACCCCACTGAATAATATCTGAATTTTCATATAAAACCATCCCTAAGAGTTAGTTTTTGTACCAAAATTCTTTTTAAAAAAAATCTGAAGCCTTCTTCTAGGCAATGTTGGAGCTGTTCTTCACCAGCAACACTGCACCTGACCAAAAGAGCTATGCGTTAAGAGATTGGAGACTCAGCTGCAAGCAAGACAATGATATTCAGAAACTCAAGAGCAGAAATGAAATAGAAACTTGTCCCTTCAGCAAATTTATTCAATACGTAAATTTTATCCCCAAGTATTCCCTAGTGTTTCAGTAGAATCATCATTCACATAAACAAACAGAAAATCTACATGCTATACCATGACTGGGGAGGAGGCTACTTTTCAGACAGGGAAATGATGGGTATTCATTGCTGAATTCGAAACAAAGAAATAACCCAGTGGATATAGCCTCGTCCACTCTTTATTTTATTTCAATAAAAGGTGGACGCCCTGTTTAAGTCCAGCTCTAGCTCCATTTGCTCTATCGTAAGGTTTAATATTGCTCAAAATTGGCCAAGTTTAATTTGAATGGCAATAAGTTTCTACTGTCTGCCTTTGGTAATCCTTAACCAATTCTTACGATTGATTACAGCAAGCAAATCAAAAAGGAGATTTCATTTTAAGTATATCTCTTACTTTATATCACGTCTCTTTGGGATCCAATGGAAGGTTTTTGCTGCGGTAAGAAATATCCAGGTCGTTCTTCCTTACCCTGTCACTCTTTTTATTTTAGTCAGTATCTTTATCTATTTCTCTTATTAATCAAATGAAAATGGCATTCCAGAATCCCCTGTGCCACTTCTCCTTGATCACTTTGTAGATATCAGCCAAAAGAATTTAGATGTTACAAATTTGAACTCATAAAGGGTACTTTCGCTAGTCTAGCATCCATGCCTGAAGTCAAAGTACCACTTCTTTGGCATGTTATATAAACTGGGAAGCTTCTGCTTCTATCATCTAGACCCCCTGTCTCTAAGCTATAAAAAGAGCTACAAAAAGGCAACATGCTCATGCTGCTGATCCTTTAGGCTATTCCCTCGCCCCTTAACTGAGCACATAGATGAGAACATGGCGCAGGTGTGTTAAAACTTGAAAATTCAACTGCAACACAATTGAAATCCAGAGGATCCAGACAATAACTATTCCAAGCTCCTAATTCAACCAAGAGAAGAGATCATTCCAATCCATCCGTTGATAGCATCGCTCACAGCGATCGATAACGAACCCAAATACGCTCAAGAAGAAAAGGTTCGAATTCAGATAACAAATTATCCAAAACAATTCAGACAAAGATCGATTTAGAAGAAAAGAGCCACAAATTTAACGGAAAAAACAAAAAATAAGAAAAACATACTCTCACACCTTGGATTCTGCGTCAACTGAATTCCGACAATCATCAAGGGCGGGTCCAGAAGAAGGGAATAGCCAGAGAAGTCACAGAGGGATTTCACAAACCACTGTTCACTTTGGAGGAAGTGAGAACGCAATAGATGACGATAGTGCATTGAATGTATGTGCGGCCGGAAATGGAATTAAAAGGCGCCCTTCACACGCTTATATACAGTTTGCCGCGGCGCTAAAGGGTGAACTCTGGCTCTGTCAATAACTTAAATTTGAAGCACTGATTAAGCGGCATTTCCTCGGACGGCTTTCTTTAATCTTCAGAACCTGAATCTTTTAATCTCCGAACCAAAAGAAACTTCGATTAAAATACTCCCATAATAAATTGATCAAGGGTGGAACTCCAGATCATTAATGATCGTTGATCAAAGGGAAGATTTGACTGTTCTTGTGAGGGAAGGGGCGGTTCGATCTGAGAGTATAGAAAACAGACGGTCCAGATCGGTTACTGAATGAAGAAGGTAAGGAAAGTCTGAGATTGGTGGAGTATGACAATAAAACAACTACTGGCTATTTATTTTCTTTTATCAAAAAGACTAATATGACCTTTTTCAATTTTTATTGAGAAAATTTCAGTTAGCCCATTTTAGTCCACCCTTAAAATTTTCTGAAACTTCACTATGTCCCATAATTAAAATGAAATTAATTTTTGTAGATGAAAAAATAACGATATTCTTACTTTATTTGTCTTATAAATTGCCTTGTTTGTCTTACAAATACAAATTACTTATGTTTGTCTCGTGAATTTTCATATTTGTCTTTTAAATAGCTAAAATATTTTTAATTTCCAACGTTCTTTTTTTAAATTTTTTATTTATTTTATAAATGTTCATATTTTTCTTATAAATTTTCATATTTGTCTGTAAATGGTCAAATGTTTTTAACTCTCAAAGTTCTTTAAGATCCTTTTATTTATTTAATAAAATCTTTATTTGTCCTATAAATATTCATATTTATCTTATAAATAACTAAAATATTTTTAATTCCCTATTTCTTTCGAGTTTCTTTATTTTTCTTAAAAATACTCTTCTAAAAAAAATAAAAAAAGAGTATCATTATTTTTTCACCGACAAAAAATAATTTCGTTTTAACTATAAGCTGCATTGGAATTTCAGAAAGTTTAGACTAAAATTATTTTGTTAGGGGCCTCACTGGAACTTTCCCATATTTATTTTCTTTTTTCCTTGGGGATAAACTCATAAAAGACTACCTTTCCATTTGAGGCGGCGTGAACCATGAAGCAGTGAGGCGTGGTCGGCTTAACCTTCTATTAAAACATTTATTTGAAAAATAATAATCCACCCCTTTGGTCTCGCCCTTTCTCCGTCATAACTTGCTGCCTACGTCTTTTCCACGTGCACCGCACTAAGATTCTTGACTCTTAAATCATGGGATTGAGTTTAACAAAATAGCAGGCCATCAGATTTGTAGCATATGTGGTATTTATGTTAATGTTCTATATCATTGTGAATTAATTATTTCTCGCCCAAAAAAGAAGAATGAATTAATTTTTATCTAAATGTTATTTTAATTATGATCAGTTTAATGTAGAACTATCAAAACAGGCCATCCCGACCCGTTAGCCCCTAACCCGCGCGGGTTAGGGTCAAAAAGCTCACATGTTAAACAGCCCGCACAGGCCAAAAAATTATATAACCATTAGGGTTAGGGCCTGCCCACAGGCCAACAATCATTTTAGACCAACTAAAACTTTAACAAATTCTGATCCAGCCATTTGGTAAAATGGAACTCCATCTTCGCTAGCTATAGACTTAGCAACCAAAGTCTGCAAAAGACATTAAAAAAAAAAGCTTAAAATATTATAGACAATACACATATTACATTTGGAATCAGAAGAATATCAAAACAATTTTTCAAAATCATGAATTATTTGTTTAGTACCAATTAATATCCTGAAGTATGCTTTTGGTACCAGAAGTACTCTAAAATAATTTTTCAAGATCATGAGGTATTTTTTCAATATTAGTCAGTATCCTAAAATATATTTTTAATTCCGATCAGTATCCTGAAATATTTTTTCCGGATTCTAAAATAATTTTTTAAGATTATAAAGTATTTTTCAGTACCAGTCAATAACCTAAAATATATTTTTAGTATCAGCCAAAATCCTAACACACACACACATATATATATATTAAAAAAAAGGCATCAATTTGTGCTGTTTTATAATAAAAGAGGGAAAGGGACCTAAATGTCTGCGAAGCGAAGTCAGGTCCATCAACTTGAGAATGAATGATTGCATCACTATTGTTAGAACTAAGGGATGAAATGAGAAAATAGGGTGACTCGCGGTTGACCCTATCATAACCCAAGATAAGTGAGGGTTATTTTGGCCTAGGGCCAAAAATAACCCCATCACATGAGGGCTAAAAATGGGGTGTAATGGGCTGGCCCGCGAGGTCCAGCCCATTTTGACAGCTCTAATTTAATATAGAGTTAAAGAGCAATTTGACCAATAAACTATTGGCTCAGGAGCGCCCAACACAATAAACTTTTAACTGGACCTTAAATACCAAGTTAGCACATTTCTGTTATTTGATATTAACATTCGTTACTTTTTTTACTGGAATTGCTAGGTGCACACATAGATGTTGAAGGGATTAAAGGAGTACTGAAAACTCTCCTCTCTCTCTAACTCAATCGCCATCATCAACCTCATTAGCATCATCGATATCTCTCAAAGACTCTTCAAATTCAAATACCACTTCGTCGCAGCTCTGCTTTTAGCCTTCATCGTCTCCTTCTTCTTCGTCCTCGCTCCCAGATTCGTCATTGTCTTGGCTTTCTTCTGGCCGCTTTTCCTCTCCACCGCTCTCTTCCTCGCTCTCGTCCTTGTCTTCGGTCGGACTTCCTCCTCCGCCGCTGGCACCGGCAGCAACAACAACAACACCACTGGCGAGGTCTTCCTCGATTACGTCGCCGGTCACCACGAGCATCTGGAATCTCAAGTCGGCAAGTCCGATTAGAGCGTCAGATCGAGGAATCAATCACACACAGGAGGTAGCAGTTAGCATCGAAGTAAGGTTTGCTGCAATTTGGAGATTAATTTTAGTGTCTTTAACTCTTAAAAATAGGAAATCAATGTAGCGTTGTAACCTCTTGAACTTTATAATTATTTTTTTAATTTATTTTCCTTTTTCTAAAAAAAAAGGAGTACTACTGGAACAGAAGAGGGTACCGGTAATTTTCGTATGCTAATTTATGTCTCAATCTTAAATCTTTATGAGTTTTGAGGACTTCTTCACTAAGTTTCCTCTTCTATTTGCCACAGGATCTGGTGAATTTAAAAGATAATAGATATTTTTTCTTCTTACCCGTTAACAAGTTTCACTCAATTCTCACTGATGCAATCAATATATAACAATTTCTCTAAAGCTAAGTTTTGTTGCCCAGGATGAACAGTACCAAAATGAAGACTTCCATTGCTATAGAACTTGAGCCTGCTCCTTCTGATCAATTGTTGGGTCTTGTTTGTTGCTGTGTTCTTCGTCCGTTGGACTCACCTTAAGGCTTATCAGTTTGTTGGAAGTTTTAGTTTGAAGATGAAGAGATCAATTACGGGCTTGGGAAAATGTTCCAATTCATCAAGAATTTGAATACATACCACGTTTTTCTAAGGTACGATCCATTGGAACGCATATTGAAGGAGACTCGAAGAAGAGGATATGATAATGGAACAACTTGTAAGTTTGTTTGTGAGTTCAGCACTGGGGATGCGTTTTATCCAACCAGTTTCATAGTAACAAACGTTAATATCAAACTAATAGATTTGTGCTAACTTTATATTTTTAATAGTTGTTTGGTATTTAAGGTCCAGTTAAAAGTTTATTGCATTGGGAGTTCCTAAGCCAATAGTTTATTGGCCAAATTGCTCCTCCTTTAATATATCTTCAATTTTAACCCGTGACCTTTTAGCCGCCACATCAACCAGTTGATTAGCCGTTCAATTTGAGTGTTTTATTTCTTACATCTTTATTTTTTTTTAAAATTTGATTTTTTTTTTTCTGTGGTCCACCTGTGTTGATGTTTACATACACCAACCAAGGGGTATTCAATTCTTCATCAATCGTTAAAATATTATTTTATTTTTTTAATCATGTTTAGATTTGGGCTTAAATTGACATTTTTATTGTAATGCCGCTGGAATATATGAACGTGACATGTGGGATTAATATATACATATATTTAATTTATTTTGGTCAAGCTATACTAACTTCACACTAGTGCAAAAAAGGGCTTTAAGACTGCCTCATTTGGAGCGGATAATCGACGCACCGGTCTTAAAGGTGTGACCGGTGGCAGTTTTGTAAATAAAAAGAACTTCTTAAACAATGAAGGGCTATAAGACCGCCTCATTTAGAGCGGATAATCGAAGCATAGGTCTTAATGGTGTGGCCGGTGGCGATTTGTAAATAAAAAGAACTTCTTACACAATGAAGGA
Organism: Acacia pycnantha; assembly: GCA_025563575.1. Classification (NCBI taxonomy): domain Eukaryota; kingdom Viridiplantae; phylum Streptophyta; class Magnoliopsida; order Fabales; family Fabaceae; genus Acacia; species Acacia pycnantha. The sequence continues at coordinate 1,371,228 of JAMWYP010000144.1, forward strand.
CGCCTCATTAAGACCAGGACTAATTATCGACCGAGTCCTAAATATGTGACCAGGTGGCATATTTGTAAATATAAAGAACTTCTTATTCGATCAATTTTTCATAGATCTTATCCGGACACATTAAAATAACAACCGGCCTTAAAAATGTTAATAAAAAAATTGAAATATCAAATACTTTTATGTAGAAATCTCATCAAATGAGACTTATATTTTCTACACTCCAAAATAATACGGAAAAATATAAATATAAAGGTATTAAAGTTTTAAGACCGAACATATATAAAAGCCGGTCTTAAAACTTTGATTTTAAGACCGAACTTAAAATTTGTCCAGTACTAAAGTTTAAATAAAAAAGTAATAAATGTTAAGACCATTGTTACAGAATGGCCGGTCTTAAAAGTAAGACTTTTAAGACCGGACAAAAAATTTGGCAGTACTAAAGTTTGAATAAAAATTAATTAATTTTAAGACAGGACATATATAGAGATCGGTCTTAAAGGTTATCTTTTAAGACCGTATATGTGTATTTGTCAGGTCTTAAAAATGAAGCGCCAAACGTTAACCCGCGCGCGACGCTTTGTCACTCTCACTCTCACCGAAGAACCCCTGTTCACGTTGCGAAACCCTTCTGTTCCATTACCTCTTTTCCTCGCCCGCGTCCGTTAGCCTCTGTTACTCCCTCATTTTCTCGGGCATTCCTCTCTTCTTGTCTTGAAAATGAACGGTGAAAACGATTCCACTCGTGTTCTTGAAACTCCGGATCTTGGTTTGACGGGGAGGGTCGGACAAACGAACCCTCTTCATCTCACATTGAGCCTCCTCGGCGCCGTGCACGCCGTGGTAGAAGCGGCACACGAATGATGGAAGTATCCCTTAGTCGAATCTTGGGACGAAGCTCGAGATTCATTTTGATGAAAATTTGCAACCTTTCGGTCCTAATAAAAGCACATATACTAGTTTTGTCGGCGCTCTAGTACGCAGCAAGGTTAGCATTTTTGGTGATGAGTGGAAAAATGTGGACCAAAAAACAATAAAGGATCCTATGTGGGACACTATCCGCTTACATTCACCGTCCCCGAGTCCGAGAAGTTCAAAGACTCAACATTGTCTTATTGTCTTTGAGCGGTTCGGGAAGTTTAAGACCTTCGGCTAACACTTATATTTTTGCCGAGGAGAAGCGACCATCAACCACAGGACAAGTACAAATTTATTGATGAACAAACTTGGCAACAATTTGTTCGAAGCGGACCACTCCCGAAGCTCGGTGAGTTATATTTAGTTTTGTTTGCACTTTTGTTTGCTTATTAACTGTGAGGATATGTGAATGTTATTGTGTACATCTAATCCTGTTAGTTAAATGGTTTGGTGTGTGAATAGAAGTATACATTTGCTGCCTTTGTCACGCATGAGAGGAGCATGTCCTAGTTCCATGCAAGTTTGATATGTAAAGCGTGTAATGGCCATGGTTAGACGTTCTTTGTTAGTTAGTTAGTTATTCTAATATGTGTAGGAACCATTTATGATGAATGAATGAATTGACCGAGTTGGCGGCATTTCGCAACTCCCTTTCCTTTGGTTTTCCCAATTTCTTCTACAATGCTACATCTTCCTTAAGTAAAATGTTGAAACTTGATGAAGTGAATTTGACTAATGTTTGACGTTTGTTTTCAATCTGATTCACGAGAAAATAAGGGAAAAATATCGGAGATTGGGAGAAAGAATGATTGCCCACACGGGGGCTTCTCGCGGCGGATATGAAAAGGCCGAAAAAGATTTGATGGCGACCAAACGGAAGAGATTAGAAGATGAAGCTGAATCCAATCCTTCTACGGTAGTTGACCGGCCGCCATCTCCAATACGTCGCGAGGAGCTCTGGTTGTATATTCGGCAAAAGCCAAGCGGCGCCTACACGAGTGAAAAACTCGTGTAGTTCTTTGAACGAATTGTAAGTATCGATATTGTTATTTTTACTTACTAAACATGTTTCATCACTAAGCTTCTCGTTATCCGTATCTTACAGAAGATCTTAAAAAGAAAGAGGCGAGAGGGATCTTTGCGTCGGACGGGAGGAATGATGTTCGACCGCTGCGGACCGGAAACCAGATCACGCGGGCGTGTAAGGGGATTGGAGGACGGGTAGGCCTAAAGCAATACTTTGGTAAATGTATGTGGAGGATCGTGATGGTCATAGACAATTGGTTGCTAAAGGGACTGTCCACAACTTGGGATCAACTGTACACCACGAACAAATGGTTGATGATGAAGTCAGAGTGTCAGTTGAAGATGTGATCTTTGATGCACCTGTCCCTCTCCCAACTGATGAGCTGAAGGTTGTGAGTGATGTCAAGGGAACCTTCATCTCTTGGCCAGTGAAGCTTGTAGATGTCTCTACTCCTCCTCAAGCTCCACCCTCATCAAGCTTCACCCCCTCCTCAAGCTCCACCCCCTCCTCAAGCTCCACCCTCCTCAAGCTCCACCCCTACCGCTAACTTGACGGCCAAGAAAAAATAAAAGATTTGGTAGCCAAAAAATGGTTTAAAGATAAATCGTGGCCTGTCAATGAAGTAGTAGGCCTCCCTCATCCTCAACCGCTTTTAGTTGATAATGAAGATGTAGAGTCCATGCTGCTTCCTGGAGCTGAGGTTACTAGTGCATGTGTTCAACTATTTATGAAGTAAGTATCTTCTTCCTTGATTACATAATTGAAATGCACCGTTTAGACACACATATATACATATATACTAATTCCCTACTTGTTTCCACACCGGCTCGGGTATACATATATACTTGTCTGCAATTCACTTAATATAATTATGCTACATATATATATATCACCGAGTACTTTATCTTTGTGAATTTTCAGCAACCACCGGCGCTTGGTCGTCATGAACATGGAGTTCCATTATGTTATCTTCTTATGCTCCACTCACGGCGATCCATCGACTACGTTGAAGCGATGATCACCAAGTAAGAATGTCATTTTGATTGTCTTGTCTCGAAATCTCTGTTGTGAATTTTCGGTGAACATTACCGATAAATTTCGATTTTGATGATAGTGCCATGAAGACCTTCCGTGTTGAGGTAAAAAAGCGTGGTGCTCACTCACGAGATCCTAAATGGCACAAAATTAAGGTTAGTACATAATTGGACATGACATAATTGCCTTCAAGTTGGTCAAGAAGCTATATATGCTCTTATATATATTTATTGTTATTTTTAGACCCGTCAAGCAACCGAACGATCGAACTTATGTGGCCCGTACGTCATGAAACACTTATATGATATTGTGACGGAGGAAACACTAAAGTCACTTTAAGGGTAAGATGTTATGGTGAATTCGACCATCGATGGCTTAATGTTACATATGAAATATGCACATAATATGTTAATTACATTTCTGTCTTTGATGTTACGAGAGGTTTGCCCGTGAAGAGCCATTTGATGATGATGAAATCGAGCACATACGCGAGGTTTTTGTGAATATATGTATAAACTAGTCTTAGAAAATCCAAGTCAAGACAATAATTAATGTCCTAAATTAATTCATTTGTAAATAATATATGATCTTTGTAGCAACAATAGCCTTCGTACATTTGTTTATTTTTTCGACTAGCTAATTAATTCATTTGTAAATATAGCAATGTAATTCAATAATAAATTTGTTTATTTTTTCGAACAATTTGTGTGTGTCCATTTTGGGTTTCTGAATGAAAGGGATGGTGGATAAAGCTATTTAGTGCTTGAAATTTGAGGTACAAGGCGGATGTTGAAAATGAGCAGAGATGAGGCTCAAAAGTATTCGCGACTTTTAGGACCGTATATTTTTTAAAAGTGCGGTCCTAAAGGTCTTCGTCCATTTTAAGACCGTATATTTAACAAATATCCGGTCCTAAAAGTCTTCGTCTAATTCTAAAAATTTGGGTAGAGACTTTTAGGACCGTATATTTGTTAAAAGTACGGTCCTAAAGGTCTTCGTCCATTTTAAGACCGTATATTTAACAAATATCCGGTCCTAAAAGTCTTCGTCTAATTCTAAAAAATTTGGGTAGAGACTTTTAGACCGTATATTTGTTAAAAGTACGGTCCTAAAAGTATAGAAAATATACGGCTAAATTATTAGGACCGTTTATTTGTTAGTAGTCAGGTCTTAAAAGTCTTCATTTTATTTAATAGATTGCCGAAACCTTTAGGACCATATATTTGTTAATTGTCCGCTCCTAACTTTAAATTTGAAAATAAGGCTTAATTTTTAGGACCGAGGAATTTTATACGTCCGGTCCTAATATTCTTCATTTAAATAGAGTTGGTTACTCAATTTTCAGACATATCGTTAGGGTTCAAGGCAACCATGTTTCTGGCGTTCTTCTCAAGTTTTGTGCTTCGTTGTTCTCGTTTCTACTTTTCTGGATGTGAAGAACGTCATCGGTGTCCCTTTTCTTTTGTCGGAAAAAGAAAGAAGATAACGAAAACGACAACGAAAATTTTCATCACATCCTGGAAAAGTAGAGGAAGACAACGATGGTCCAAACTTGAGAATAGTCGTCACTCTGTTTGTTTTTATTCGAAAAAGGTAAATAATGTTTTTTTGTTTTGTTTTGTATGGTCGCAAGCTGTTAACTTTATTCTCGCAAATTTTTAAGATTGATCACCACGAATAGGACAATGTTTTGTTTGTTCTTGTTGTCGGAGAAAAAGAATATAAAGTTAAAGACAAACAAGGAAGGCGATTGGGAAATAAAAATTTTATTTAATAATTTTTTTTTTTCTGCCTCGTGAGGGCAGACAAAAAAAAAAACTTAAAATTTCTAATCCTCCCCATCGTTGTCGGAGGGAGGAAGGGTCTGAGACGTCGTCATCGAGAGATATGGTACTCAACGTCATTGGTGTCGAGTACCGCGTCCGCCTTGTTGTTGACGGCGTGATAGACTGAAAAAGTTGGCCCAAGCGTCGGTCTATATGAGCGACGCGGCTATCAGTGCTGCGGCATTTGTTGGAAGTTCGGGTTCGGAGGCAACGGAGGAGGATATGGAGGTGCCTCTCGCCCAAAGACGAGGACCTCGTCGTGGTGGAGGAGCCATTACGGTGGAGGTTGTAGGAGGAGATGGAGATGAATGTGGAGAAAGTAAAGTAACAACGGGTTTAAATAGAGAACCCATCCCGAAGAATGTGAAACGCCTAAACATTAACGAGGAGACGCATATTTGCTCGAATACGAGGAGACGCCTAGTTGGGAAGTTTATGTGGAAGCCGAAGATGAATTCATTTCAACAATGGGGAAGGACTCTTGAAAAGAATGAACTTTCATTTCAACAATGAGTTTTAGGACCGGATATTTGATAAAAGGACGGTCTTAAAAGTAATTGAATTAAAAATTAGTTTTAGGACCGGATACCAAGTAATATATCGGTCTTAAATGAGTTTTAGGACCGGATATTTGATAAAAGGACGGTCTTAAAAGTAATTGAATTAAAATTAGGACCGGATATAAGATAAAAGTCCGGTCTTAAAAGTTTGTATAAAAGTAAATTGACGAATTCATCATCGACGTTTATCTCTCCCGCCATCCTGTCTTTATATACTCCACACACTACCTCCTCTTTGTCCTTGTTAACTCCTCACTTCCTAGCTCTCGCCCCAACTTCTCAAAATCCTCAAACCATGGTTAGATACAAGCAAACCGCTCGTAGGGGTGCATACACGCCTCACTCTCGTGCCATGGCTAGATCATTATATGGTGCGCCTCCTCCGCCGACGGTCGCCGTATTGTTCCGAAGACTCTCGGGTCGTTGGACCCATTGTTATTTCTTCGGATGATGAAGAGATTTCTCATGCCGCACCCCCCCCGATCCTTCGCCGATCCTTTTCTTGCCGAGTTCAACCGTCATCTTGAAGCCGGCCATGCGGATGTTCGTAATCCCCTCTCCAACCTCGTTGGCCCCAGCGCGCCTACCTCGACCCCTCTCCGCTCTCCCGTAATGATCCATTCATATTGCGGGTGGAGAGAATAAGACAACAACTTGCCGATCTCCCGGGAAATTAATGCTCTTCACACCGAAATCGCCGAGGTTGTTCAATGATTCTTGTGGATGATAATATTCAGCTTGTTTTTCATTTGTGTTTTTGTTGTTGTGTATATATTCAAGTAATGTAAGAAACATTAAGAACACCGTATGAATTTTTGGCTCTTCTCCGAATTCATTAAAGAAACTTATTCTCCAATTTTGCTTTATTTTTTGTCCAAAAAATATCATTTATTTTATTGATTTAATATACCAATCACGAAGGCCATTAAGACCGGACATTTTATTTTATAAGTAACGGATCTAAAGATAATTTGAATTTTAGGACCGGATGTTTTATAAACCTCCGGTCTTAAAACTTAAAAATCTAATAAAATTTTAGGACCGGATAATTTTAAAACTCCGGTCTTAAAATGTTAGTTGTATCTTTAGGGATAGGACATTTAATTAATAACCGGTATTAATAAAATCCAAAAAGCTAAATAAGGTATCTTTGTCGCGCGGAAAATTAAATTTCCCTCTCCGAACTCTTGTCGCGCCGAAAGTGAATACTCGTGTTCCGACTCGAAATTTCCTCTCGCCTTCGTCGCCGCTTCGCGTACCTTTCTCGACAATCACTCTCGGTTCCTTAGCTAAACGTCTATAGACGAAGTCGTAAGAGATGTTTCGGTTAAAACTTTATTACTTTCCAGCTTATCGTTCTTGGTTTTTCATGGGTTTAACGAAATCGGTGTAATGTTGTTATGGGTATTCTCTGTTGTTAACGAATATTGTTTTTTGAAGATTATATTTGCACTTTAGACCTACCCAACTCGACCAACAAGTGTTTTTAGGTTACTCTTGCTTTGTCTTGTCTCGCAACATCAACGTTCGTGAGCGGAGAAGTAAGACGACTCAAGCAAACGCATATGCTAAAAGTTAGTCCACAAGACCTTCATCCCCGCATTTAATTTCCTCGTCTTGCATTTATTTTGGTTCTTCGATTCACTGTGATGCATTTATGACCAAAAGTAATTCTTAATTCGTCTAAATAATATATAGGAATTCTACTATGGATCACAGTTGGATAGATGCTTTACGAACGAGTATTGAATATCAGAATAGGGTTAGGAATTTATAGAATTTGCTAAAAAAATGCCCATGATGATGGGGGAAGTATTATTGCCCTTGTGTAAAATGTTTGAATGAGTGTCGACTATGTCCTGAAGTTATACGCACACATTTAATTTGTCACGGATTTTGTAAGACTTATACAGTATGGGTATGGCATGCCCTTGATCGAAGACTTGAAGGAGTTGTGGGAAGAAGGTGTCGATGTTTTTGACTCTTTCAAGAAGGAGGTCTTTAGAATGAGAGCCATGATATTTTGTACTATAAACGACTTCCCAAAGATATGGGAACTTGTCAGTATAGTGTAAAAGGCCATAAAGCATGTCCGGTTTGTGAAGAAGGCACATGCTACCATCAACTTCAACATGGAAGAAAGACGGTGTATCTTGGACATAGGAGATTTCTTAGACGGGGCCACCCATATCGTCGATTAAAGAAGGCCTTTTTGGTGGCCAAGAGTATGAAGAAGCTCAGGTGGCATTGATCGGGAGCAAGTGTATGAAAAGGTTAAAAATATCGAGTGTCATCTTGGTAAGCCTGGAAAGAGTAGAAAAGAAACAAATATATGGAAGAAGATATCTCGTATTCTTTGATCTTCCCTATTGGCGCAATCTTGATGTGAGACACCGTATTGATGTCATGCATGTGGAGAAGAACGTATGTGATAGTATTGTGGGCACGCTTCTCAACATACAAGGTAGTTCGAAGGATGGTGTGAAGGCAAGATTGGATTTGCAAGCAATGGGAATACGCGAAGACTTGCATCCAAGGCCATATGGGAAGAGAACTTATTGTCCCCTGGCTTCTCATACTTTGTCTAAGGATGAGAAACGAAGCTTTGTGAGTGTTTACATGGGACAAAAGTTCCCTCAGGGTATTCTTCAAATTTTAAGAGGCTTGTCTCGATGAAGGACTTGAAATTAGTAGGCCAAAAGTCTCATGACTGTCATGTCTTGATGTAACAGCTACTCCCAGTAGCTATTCGAGGATCGCCGAATATGATCTTCGGTCGTTTTGACTAGACTTTGTTTCTTCTTCAATGCGGTTTGTAGTAAAGTTTTCAAGATTGAAAAGTTGGATGAATTGGAGAATGAAGGATATCTTATCTTGTGCCACCTTGAAAAGCTTTTTGTTCCTTCATTTTTTGACATCATGGTTCATCTCATTGTTCATCTAGTGAGGAAGATAAAGTTGTGCGGCCCTATCCATTTACGGTGGATGTACCCTATTGAAAGATCTATGAAATTCCTAAAAGGGTATGTGAAGAACGCGCACGGCTGTAAGCATCAATTGTTCGAAATATGTTTCGAAGAGGCCATGGAATTTTGTCAAAATTATTTGGCCAAAGTAAGACATATTGGGCTTCCAAAACGTCGCAGATGTGAAGGGGGTAGACGTGGGGCTTCGGTAAAGAGTGTGGATCGTGATGAATTGTCACAAGTCCACTTATACATCTTGAATAATGTTGATGAAGTTCAAGCCAGCATATCTGCACATAAAGAGGCAGTAAGGAAAGAGAACCATCGAATGACCGAACAAAGGTTGATTAGGGAGCATAATGTAACTTTTGCAAACCGGTTCAAACAAAAGGTCGAGGGATCCGAATGTGTTTCGAGACAATGAAATGGGTAGCACGTGGTCCCGAGTTTGATGTCATAAGTTGGAATTCGTATGTGATCAATGGTTATACATTTTACACGAAGTCCCTAGATGATAGGAGCACAATCGAACGGTGGTGTTATGTTAGAGGCCGAATCTATGCACTTCTCCGATTCGAGAGACAAGAGGCCTAAATTGGCGGTCATGCCATATTATGGGGTTATTGAAGAGATTTGGGAGGTGGACTATGTCAAAGTTAGATTTCCCATCTTCAAATGCAAGTGGGTTAATGTCAATAATGGTGTTCGGATCGATCGACTAGGATTCACTTTAGTCGATGTCAATAGTAGAAGTTTTGGAGATGAACCTTTATTATGGCGATCATGCAAAACAAGTGTTCTATATCACCGATCAAGAAAATAAAATGTGGTCCAGTAACTCTCCAAGGAAAGAGGGTCATTGATATTGATGAGGAAAGTCATTCAAATTATGGTGATCTTCCCGAGAGTACTCCTTTTACAAGGGGGATCCGTTTCAAAGGGGCATGTCATAAAAGAGGATGCATGTTACGTTGTTGGGTGGGAATCAAATGAAGGCATGGTGAATAATATATTGGACTACATTTGTATGTTGAATTACATGCTGCATGTATTGTAACTCATTGCCTTTGTAATTAGTTATATGTTAGCTTATTGTATAAATTACTTTAGTTGTTTTAGACTTAATTAAGAGGCCATATAACTCATGGTGGATAATATTTGTATTCTTTTTCCCAATTCAATTTATTCATGTTCATAGCTTGTAGCTTAAAGTATATCGATTTTTATGTGCTGTTTTGGATGGTGGATTTGTGTATATATATTGATTAGGAAGAACAGAACAGGGAAAAATACGGGAAAATTTAGACCGCAAATAAAAAAACGCTCTTAAATGTTCAAATATTAAGACCGGATGTATATATAACACCGCTCTTAAAGGTGTTAAGCCGGTCTTAAAAGTTGGTCTTTTAAGACCGGTCCATTGAAAAAAGTCGGTCTTGAAAGTCAGTCTTTTAAGACCGGGTATTTGGAAAAAGTCGGTCTTAGAGTCCTCTATCTTTAGGACCGGATTGATATTTGTCCGGTCTTAATATTTGGATCTTTTAAGAGCGGTCGATATTTATTTAGTACGACTTTTAAGACCGAAGGTTTAAAATGTCCGGTCTTAAAGAAAATCTTTAAGACCGTGTAAAAGTCCGGTCTTAAAGGTCGACTTTTAATACCGCCTGGAACAAGACTGCTCGCGGGTCCGGTCCTAATGTACCTTTTTTGTCCGGTCTTAAAAGCCTTTTTTCCACTAGTGTCATCTATCGAGGCTAGAATTAAATAAAGGTTAACGGTGTAAAAATACACATAATTTTTTAAAAAATACGCCCTACACCAAGGCTATGTTTGATTGGAGGTGAGGGAGGGGAAGTGCCCCTCCCTAGTGTGAAAAGTCAGATATGCTCATTATGTGACATGTTTTTAAAGTTAATGTGCGGAAAACGATGCAAAAAACTATGTAATTTTTAAAATTTCCCATGGGTAATTTTGTCAAAAAATTTCCTCCCCTCCCCTCAAACCAAACATAGGCCAAGTGTTTTTTTATATGTAAAAGTGATTAAAGGGTAAAAGTCACAGATTCCGTTAAATGTAGACGACACTTTTACACTTAAAGAAATATTTGATGTTGAACGCATTTTTAAAAAAATACTACCTCTGTCCCTAATTATAGGAGCAATTTAACCGATTTTGGGAGAATTAAGGAGAGGAGTTAAATTAGTTAATTTTACTCATTTTCCTAAAAAGTCCTTATATAAATTTAAAATGACACAAGTTGCCCTAATTATAAGTGTTTCTAATTTGTCTTACGTTAGATATCCATGACATATTAGTTTATATATGTATATTAGTTACTTTTTATATAGCCATGTGTATACATATAGATCTAATTTTCTTTCCACACGCTTTCTAATTGAAATAATGGTCTTGCTATATAAACATATATGTGTGTATATATATGTGTATACATATAGATCTATCTACATACAAAGAGACATACACACACACATATATGTTTATATATGTGTGTGTGTTCAATGGCGGATCTTGTAAGGCCCCCCCCCCCCAAAAAAAATTGTTTAGAATTTTTCTTAGTTTTTTTTTAATATAATGTAAAATTAAAGTTTTGGCCCCCTCAATTTTCTCCCCTCTTTTTATATATTTGGGGCTTATAATTCAAGTTGTGTTCTATGTGGAGTCTTATATGATTTATGTTAATCTTGTCATTTTTTTTTCTATATTTCATTCTAATTACCTAAAATTTTTAGCTTATTAGTGAAATTTACTTTTGTGGTGTATTCTTTAGTATGCTTTTACCCATTTTGCACTACACCTGTGGATGAAGTTTATTGATTTTTCATTCTAAACCTCAGCCTCTTACCTTCCAATGTTGTGGTGTTCAATTACATAAAGTCTATGGTTGAACCAAAGATTCACAATCACATAAATTAAAGCTTCTTGCCTTCCAATGTTTGTGGTGTATTTTTTATATTATTTTCTTTTCTTGTTTATATTCTTTTATTTTTTTAATACATATAAAACTTTCCTTTGAAAAAAAAAATTTCAATCCCCGAATCCCCCCACCACTATTTGGCCCCCCTAAATTTTTGTCCCAAGTTCCGCCCCTGTGTGTGTTCACACATATATATCTACACATATATATATTGACACACATAAACACAAATATACATATATATGTAAACACACATATATATAATGCTCCTAATAATAAGTATAAATAGGGGTATTATAGGAAAAAATTGACAAAAGTTAAAACTTGCTCTTAAATTAGGACCAAAACCAACTCCAAAATTTCTTCTTATAATTAGAGACGGAGGGAGTAACATATATATTTTTACACCTTGAGTCTTAAATATACACACACACTAGCAGAACTTTGTGCTGTGTTCGTTTGGGAAATAAAAATGGAGAACAAGAAGCCTTGATGACAGCCAATATGGAAAAAAAAAAAAAAAGAATTAACAAAAAAATCAAATCAATCAGGTTTCTACCTTATACTGTACGTCATCATTCTCACCATGAAATGCGGATTATCTGCCACCCACGAATGATAAAATATTTGACCAACCGTACATGATCATAATGATAGTCCTGTTTTTTTTTTTTTTGATAAATGATAGTCCTGTTAATTACAAGTGAGGTTCTCAGCGTAGTTGTTGGATCCACAAGTAGCCCGCCTGAATAATGGAACCTTATTTCTAGGGTCAAGTCAACATTACATATTTTTTCTTTCTGTCCCTATCATTTTACTGTTCCTATACATGTTCATGCCATGTAAGTATCTTTTTATGGAAAGTACAACCAATCAAACTCTAACCCATCAAATTTTTCATATTGGCAGGTTTGAAGAAGAGGCTTGGACCCCCCACCTATAAATGTGTTTTGTATTAGTGCGCAATCAACACCAAGCTGCGTGCAGAGGAGTGATTAGGAATTTGCAAGGTCACCGGTTGATGAGATTTCACCGGTTCCTGGGCACTCATACTGTTATTGAAGCAGAGCTGTATGCTATCATGACAGGGTTATTGACAGGTCGCCAAATGGGACTTCAAAGAGTCATCCTCTATTCTGACTCCCTTGACGCCATCAACATCATTATGAGAGATCATTACACAGACCATCCCCTCCGTCAGATCATTCAAGAGATTCAGGATCTTCTTTACCTGGATTGGGATGTGGAGCTCCGTTACTCCCCCAGAGACAATATTGCCTGTGCAGATTATATGGCAAAGCAAGGACATGATGATCCAAATGATAATAATGTTGTTCTTACCCCTACAATTCCGAGTGGATGCCTTAATTTGGCATTGAGTGACCAGATGGCTTATGTTTAATTGCTTTCTGTTGTTGTACTTGTGGACTGGACCTTTTGGTCTTGTCAGTAACTCTTCAAGCTTTGACTTTCCTTCTTATTCAAAAAAAAAGAACAAACGGGGTATTTGCTCCAATCTATAAATGTTTCCTGTACTAATGGAGTTTGAAAAGTAATCTATATCATTTATGATTGGTTAATAATATGTAACCAGCAAATTATAAAAATAAAAGGTTTATTTCCAGTTGGCCAGGAAACAATACTCAATATGTGAAAACTCTGCATCCTTTTCTTTTTTTTCTAGTCTGAAAATTTCTGTATCATCTAAGACTAAGCATCATATCGGTGTATCTAAACTGTATCTTTCAGAAACGGAAATTTGCAAAACTTATTGGGAACTGCAGAATAAAGGAGTTGAAAATTACAGAAGTAAAAAAGATTCATTCATTATTCCAACTAAACTATTTCACACGCATTCAAGGGGGTGAGGGATCAAATGGACTTCATTTTTTTAACCCAACATTTGCCCGGCTCAATCGATGTCACTAGCATATCTGCCTTGGAAATCCTTAAATTATTCCTCTTTCTACTTCAATAGCATTCCTTTACATTTCCTCAAAAAGCTAGACAAGGTAAAATCAAAAGACTAATCATTAATTAAACAGCTAGACAAGGTAAAATCAAACGACTAATAATTAATTAAACATAGGATGACGGCTTTAATATATACTCCTTCCGGTCCTAATTATATGAATTATTTACCAGAATTTGAAGAGATTAATGAGAGAAGTTAAATTAGTTAATTATAATTATTTTTCAAAAATACCCCTGCTTAAAATTGAAAATTACATCAAGGCAACATTAACATGTTACAACATATAGGTATGTTGTGTGTGGCCTAACATTCTGAGTCGACAAGACACAAACATAAATCCATCGAATAAGATTTATATTCTTCTACTAAGCAAGGTATGGACCCCACACACCTCTTTAATTCCAATTCCAAACCACGAATATAATGATAAAAAATATATGTTCATGATAATATATAACACTATTCAAAATATCAATTTATAAGGTATTTTCTTTCCAACCATAACTTTTTTACGTCAATATGAGTAATAATTAAAATTAAACAATCTGAATATCTGTCAATAATGCATATATATATACACACACGATGTCAATAATGCATATATACACACACACACACACGATCTGATGATATTACTGCGGGCAAATATAATTTAGGGAAAAAATTAGTCACTTTGGACGGATAGTTACAAAAAAAAATATTTTTAAAGGAATATTAAAATTATTTTATTTAAAATGAGTTGTAAACATTATTTATTTTATAGAATATATAGGTGTATTATTAAATTATTATTGAGAAAGTATAAATAGGGGTATTCTTGGAAAAAAATTGACAAAAGTTAAAACTTACTCTTAGACCAAAACCAACTCCAAAACGTGTTCTTATAATTAGGACCGGAAGGAGTATATAATAAGCTATGGACACTGCTTCGCAGCTCAGATTCCATGTGAAAAGATGTAATTAGGAAATATACATGTATTCTTTATTGTGTATCACTAGGGCAATGATTAATGATTCCTGCCATGAAGAAGAAGCTGCTGCTTTGCCTTCAATGAACACATTTGATCGACCTAATGCTACAATAATCAACTAGCTCTCTGATGTTTTGGTCTCCATATCCTAAAAAACCAATTAGTTTCTCCAGGTTTCAGGTCCATAACTCTTCTTTTGTTCTTTGATTTGGTTTCTTGCGACGCTTGTGTTGATGCAAAATTCTTCAGGGGTAGCTCTGGACTTGCACTCAATGAAGATTGGGCAATCTGATTCACCAAATCCAATACCTCACTCATCTTAGGGCGATTCTTAGGGTTTTTGACTAAACATCGGTTGGCTACAATAGCAAGTCTTTGAGCTGACTTAAAAATGTGTTTCCTTTCAAGCCTTGGATCCAATATTAGTTGAAATTTCTTCCCATCTGATAAGTATGGTCTCACCCATTCCAAGAGCTTCTGCTCGCTCTTTGGACGATTTCGATCAAAAGGGCGGCGGCCAGTGATGAGTTCATAAAGGAAGACACCATAGCTCCATACATCACTCTTGGATGTCAGACGGCCAGTTTGAACATATTCAGGAGCTGCATATCCCATTGTTCCTACAACCTGATGAACATAACCAGCATATGAACACAAACAGCATATTTTGTCATTGGAAGTCACCTACAATTAGAGCGTGCTGCTGCTAAAACTTTGGACGGTATCAATATTAACAAAGGGGTTATTTAGACTGGCTAATTTAGGCATGTTGAAAGTAACATCAATAAATAAAAACTAGAGAATCCTGGATTGAGTGCTTTGGTAAGGCATAAGAAAAACATTGGTTTTTTCATCAGATGTAACACTTGAACTGATCAATATCCAAAGGCAACAAGAAACGGTTTAAGATTTCTTATATCAAGTTGTGACTCACATAATGACAAATCAGATATGAAAACTCAGCCCCTGATGCCTCTAGATTCAGGTCCCCGAGCATATAGAGAACTTGCCTCTGCTTTTTTAAATAATCAGTCCCAAAGATCAAATGCAATTCTATCTCTCTATATGTGAGTATGTGACCAGTGATTTTTTTTTTTTTTTAGGTGAGCTGAAATAGCGAACAGTTATGGTGAATAGATGCTGTACATTAGTACAAGGGCCCATACCGCTGTTGAGACATGAGTTAATCCTTCAGGTGGTCCCAATCTAGCTAACCCGAAGTCTGATAGCTTTGCATTCCAATGCTCATCCAGGAGGATGTTTGAAGATTTCAAATCTCTGAAGATTATCTATTATCACACATCCAGACATAATAAGCAACAATGAACTGTCACAAAATATTTGAATTGTTAATGGGAGCAAGTTGATAAAATTCCAATTTAGCTCTAGCCAGATCCATTTCCTTTCAGGTTCAAGAATCTAAAAGGTACTCAAGCCAATTTGTAGGCAATGCTCAATTAAATTGATTAGGCGAGTTAATGTTTGCATATACCTGAAAATCCATTTCCTCATGCAGGTATGTTAAGCCCCGAGCTGCATCTTCAGCTATTTTCAACCTTATATTCCATGAGAGAGGATTCTCCGAACGGGTTGATAAGTGGTGTTCCACGCTTCTGTTGGGCATATATTCATAAATCAGAAGCCGCTGGATTCCTCTTTCATCATCATCAGCACAATAACCCACTAGTTTTACCAGATTGGGATGCTCAACAATGCCCAGAACATTAACTTCTGTCACCCATTCTTTATGGCCCTGCAACACCAAGTCAAAATAGAAGATTTATGCATTGTACTGTAAAAACAAAAATTTCATAGATAAACAATGAACACAAATTACCTCTAGGCCTTACTTGGTAAGCTGAAATAATTTTTGAATGAAAGGAAATGGGAAAAGGAAAGGGAATAAGCTTCAAATGGAATGGAAATTTCGGACCCAAAAGCATGTATAGTAAAAAAGGTATATGGAATATGGTTGTGAACTTCATTTGGTGCGTGTGCATGTGTATTTGAATAATGGAATGGAATTTAATGATTCCCTTTCATAACCGAATTCCATGCTATCGTGATGTAGCAATAAGATTATCACTTTGACTTGACAGCAAAAATTCTGAACGTCAAGTAAAGCTTACCAACTATTGCACTAAAAATTCCCCACAATAAGTGTTGTAGCTTCTGATTGTCTCTACTTGAACAAACTTATTCTATGATAAACTAGGATACTCTTTTATTCTATGTTTAGAGTCACCTCTATCATCTTAGGTCTAGCTTGACAAGAAATAGTTTTAGCCTTGTTCTTTTGTAATTTTAGTTTATTTCATTTACCTTCAAGTTCTATTTGTTACCTACTGTATTGTTCCGTCACAAGTAAAGGAATATTAATAAAATCCAGACGTTCCATCCTTTTTCTAGAAAAAGAGTATTAGTCAGAACAATATAATCAAAATAACTTGAATTTAAGTCATTCTAACACATAAATCATACAACTGGAACAACCATACGCATATGTTCAACGTTGCCATAAATTATTTTTACTAAGATATCGTATGATATTGTCAAAACGGCTAGCTTTATATACATTATTAAGTACCTGCTTTATATACATTATTAAGTACCTAAGACAAAGAATCCTTACCTGCACTCCCCTTTTACCAAGTTGTTTAACAGCAACTTCAATTTTTTTGTTAGGATCGTCTCCATTCTTGATGAATCCCTTGTATACACATCCAAATCCTCCCTCTCCAAGCATGACAGAGCGACTGAAATTCTTAGTGGCTGATTTTAGTTCAGGAACAGTGAAAACTTTCAGGTTGCTGGGTCTTTGAGACAAACTGGGCATTGCAGTCCTCCTAAGGGACTCTGTACTGTTTTCAGTAGTATCCTTAGAATTCAATTCAGAACCAGATCTTCTCACATCATCCTCAGCATTTGTGGAACTGTTGGACCGACCCGAAGCTGACTTAATGCTCGTCGGTTCTTCCTTCTTCTCCCCAGAGTGAAATCGAAAACACTTCATTGCAACGGATTAATCTGCATTTTCAGAAAGGAGATGAAAACTTGAAGATAAAACTACGGAAATGAAAAACACCTCATCTGCAGTGAAGTTCAAGGACGACTCATGACTGCTTAGGTATTTAAAAACTTTAGCAACAGAAAAAGACTTTAATTAAGGCTAGCACTACATCAAATAAGCATTCGCACGTGGAGTATTGCATCCCTTAGCGGCGTATTTGCGCCTCCCAACAATTCTAATTTCAGATAACCGACTCAGAGAGGTTGTTATAAAATGAAATCTAATGTTTTTCAACAGAGGCAAAAACGTATACCAAAGAGTTTAAAGCCTTACTTGGTAAAATAAGATTAATAACTGACATATGTTTCATAATTCCCTGTAATAGAAATCTGAAAGCAGAGGTGCCTAATCTAAAACGTCCAAACATATTTTTTTGTGATAGGGGACCATCTAAACTTCCTTTTTTCCTTCACCTGAAACGGGAGGCAAGAAGAAGAAATTTAGTGTAGGCTCACCTCCTGTAAGTGAAAGATAATCTGATCGCAAAAACCTTCAGAATCTAAGCTGAATTCCTCTTATCCTAAGAATCCCACAGGACCCTCTTAAGTCTTGGGCGCATTGAGCCTCAGGAGGAGCTTGCTGCGTAAAAGCACGGAAGAAAGACTCTTGGGTCCGAAGAGAAGTCCCCACACGGCAGCTGCGGGTCAGTTTACCGAACAAAAAGATTAAAAACAGAAACTCAGCTAAAGGACCTTGATGTTGAAAATATTAATAGAAGCGAGGGGAATGTGTGAATGGGGATTCAGATTTTTGACCAAGCCAGCACCCAGAAACACATGCGATTGGGTTTGATTTCACTACGTGGCCGTTTTTATTTACTGATCTGATCTCTGAGTAATAAATACGCAAATTTTGGGTGTGACTTTCACCTCGATTAAACCGTTTGTCGTACAAAAAATACTCGGTGTTCTTTGGCTCGGCGACAGAAGCTTCCCGCACTTTACCCCCAGTTGACCGAGCTCGTCCGACTCCGAGTCCCAGTCAAGGTCCTTGACTCGGTATCATTGACTTTTAGCCAAGACTATCATTTATAATTGGGCCTCTTCAAATGACTCATTTATTCGGAGGTGAACTGGTCCGGCCTAGTTCATCAGAGTCCTGCAATTATTTTGTGAGCGTTCGAATTATGTCAAGACTCAAGCATTTATTGTTTGTCCTTTGTATGGATAGACTATCCCATTTAATCTGTGATGTTGTCGAGAGGGGTGGTTGGAAGCCCATTATGTTTGTGGATGATCTGCTTTTATTTGGGTTGCCACTATTCCTCAAACTGAGTGTATGCTCTCTTGCTTGAACCAATTTATAGTGGCTTCAGGCGGTAAAATTAATACTTCCAAGTCCTCTATCTTTTTCTCTCCTAGGGTGCCTAATGCCACTAGGCTGAGAATCAAAGATATGACCTACATGCAGATTTCGAGTGCAATTGGGCGTTAACTTGGGTTTCCCCCATCTCGCAATAGAAGGAAGAAGGAAGATTTTCAGTATATTATAGATCGAGTGAGATCTAAGTTGGCTTCGTGGAAAGCTAATTGTCTTTCTATGGCGGGTAAAATTACTTTAGCTAAAGCTGTGGTGAGTGCGATTCCACTTTATCCTATGCAAGTGGCTAAGTTGCCAAGAAGTGTATGTCTTGAAGTTGAACGTTTACAGCGCAATTTTATTTGGGGACATGATGATCAAGGCCGTCACTATCATGCCATTGGTTGGGAGCATATGACGAGACCTAAGGAGTTTGGTGGGCTGCGGTTCAGGAAGTTGTCCTCAGTCAATCGTGCTTGTGGGACAAAGTTAGCTTGGAAGCTTACAATAGGTACTCAGGGCCTTTGGGCTGACCTCTTACTACAGAAATATATGCTAAGGGATGAAGTATCTCTATTTAACGTTAGACAGGGTGATTCTAGCACTTGGAAATTCATATGTGCTCAGAGTGATCTTGTTGATCGGTGTCCTAAATGGAAAATTCGTAATGGCCATTCTGTTAGTTTCTTTCATGATTGTTGGGTAGCTGGGGGTGTAAGGCTCTCTGATTTTTGTACTTGCCAATTAACTGATGCGGAAAACTGCTCTTCGGTGAAGGACTGGTGTTGTGATGGTAGGTGGAATTTGGAAACTCTCCATTCCGTGTTCAATAGTGAAGGTGTTGACAAAATTCTTCCTATCCTGCCACCTAGTGATAATGCTGGCAGTGATATTTTAATTTGGGGGGAGACAGGTCATGGACTCTTCACTGTCAGGAGTGCTTATTTTTGCGTTGAACCTAATGATATTCAGTGGCATGATAATCTTTACAAAGCTATTTGGAGATGGGGTGGTGTGAAGAGAATCAAGCTGTTTATGTGGAAGGTCCTTATCCAAAAACTTCCTACTAATTTATGGAGAAGTACATGGGCTAACACCTCTTCTTCATGTAACTGCTGTCAATCTGGATGTGAGGATATTTTACATGTTCTTAGGGATTGTTCATATGCTAGAAACATGTGGGTGAAGTTGGTTCATCATAGTTTTTTTCCTTCCTTCTTCTCGGCTGATCTGAGAGTGTGGATGCATGTGAATTTGCATAGGTCTTTAGGTATACGGTGGCGAGGTAAATGGAATCTTATTTTTGGAATAGCTATCTGGAAGTTATGGGATTGGAGGAATAGAAGTATTTTTTGAGTCTAGTTTCTCTAAGCCTTAGGATCCGGCATCTGTGATTGTTTCATGCTGGAAATCTTTCATTCCGAATGCTGATGCAAATTCCTTTAGGCTCTCTATACATGTGAATCAGCTTCATGGTTGGGTGAAACCTCCTGTCGGATGGTATAAGGTTAACGTGGATGGTGCTATGGCTTTAGACTCCTCTCTCGCGGGTTGTGGTGGATTGATCCGATGTTATTTTGGGCAATGGCTAGCGGGTTTCACAAAAAAACTTGGGTGCTGTAGTGCGTTTATGGCTGAGGAATGGGCGGTTTTGGAAGGCTTGAGGCTAGCCTGGGATCTGGGGCTCAAGAAAGTGATCCTGGAGTCTGACGCTGAAGAGATAGTTCAGCTCATTCTAGATTACTATTACACGCACGGAAGTTTAACTTTGCTGGAGATCAGGAATATGTTGAGCCGTCAATGGCAAGTTGAGCTACTTACAATATCTCGTGCTCATAATTCTATTGCGGATGCTTTGGCTAAACTGGGGATTTCTCAGTCGTCGGTGTTACAAGAGTGTCCAACCCGGTTGAGATCTTTATTAGATCAAGAGTGTATGAGATTAATTTCTCCTACTGTGTAATGACTCTAGTGTGTAATTTGGGCTTTTAGCCCTCTCTTTTATTTAAAAAAAAAAAAAAAAAAAGAAGAAGACTCAAGCATTTATTTATCGTCATTCGGTGTTATGTAAATGTGTTTATCAAGTTGTTTCCGTATTTAGATTCATCTCTGCCCCGGTGAACATATTAGAGAAGTCTTTGTTCAATTTATAACACTTATACATATTAATTTTTTGCATTTTGTGTCAATATCAAGCTATATTTTCACATTCAATCTTTATCACTATATTTTTCATCCATTAATCATAAGTAATAAATTATTTAGTCCCAAATTATTGAATTTCTTTTATTTATATGGCTGGCAAATTAGAAAAAAGAAAAGAAAAGGATGTAATGGTCAAAGGCAGACCCAAAGGGGGTTAGGGGTGGCACCCCAAAATTTTGTTTTTTTGTTTTAATTATATATATATATATAAATAAATAAGGTCTAACATAATGGGCGGGACTTTATGAACAAGTTTTCAATTCTAAAAAATTTCTAATTTAATCATGTCTTTTATTTACAAACTTATTGATAAATTTTATTCTAACATAATGGGCTTGATTAAATCAATAATCAACGCGGGACTTTATGAACAAGTTTTCGATTCTAAAAAATGTCTAATTCAATCATGTCTTTTATTTACAAACTTATTGATAAATTTTATTCTAAAGATTTCACGTAACAGAAAAAATTGTATTTGAAGATAGAGTTGTAACATTTTAAACATAAATTCCTAATATCTAGATTTGATTAATATATTAACTACATCTGAATTATGTCAAGGGTTAGTAAGAACTAAAAAGTCCATCATCATTTACCCTCTTATTGATAGAGTGATTAGACTTGTACTTACTTTTTCAGTTTCTACAGCAACTACTGAAATATATTTCTCTGCTATGAAGATAATCAATGACAGACTTCGAAATAGAATAGAAGACCAATTTCTTGATGATTCTCTTATTACATATATTGAAAAAGAAATTGTTTTGAGTTTTAACACGGATTCAATTATAGATGAGTTTGACAATATGAAAACATATAGAGTAAGAGTTAAGTGAAGTGATTTTAATTTCTGTAATAATTTTCTTTAAATTTTTTGTATATTAAGTCTGTATTGTATTTTAAGTATTTTTATTTATGATATAATATTTTTTATTTTCACCTCTCGTCATCAAAATTCCTAGGTCCGCCACTAGGAGGAATGGTAATCACAAAAGATTAGCCCACGCACGTCAAGGGGCATGAATAAATGTGAAGGATTTATATCCTCTTGGCAAAATGAAGGGTTTTATCCCCTTTTGTTGCTCTCCATTTGCATTTGCAGGTTAAAGCATGACTTTCTCTCCCGCTCTCTAACCTTTTTCCTTCTTCATTTACTCTGAGTCTGAACACACAAGAAATTCCTGACTAATTTGAGCATGACTTCAACTCTGCCCTCGAAAGAAGACGGTCGGTGCTGAAATTACTATACCCACCCTCAACACGCAATGTTGAAAGATCCTTCTAACGGTTGCTGAAAATTTAAATGTAGGCAACACAGGATTTGTAACTAAAAAGGGGAGCGAATCATACTCTTTCTAGGATCACAAGCTGCTGTTGTGTTTGTGACTGATCTACACATGTATGAGCTCATTTCATCTTTTGTTACTTGCCAGCGCCCGCCACTTGTGTCGTATTGTTTGTTTGGGATTATATATATTTAGGATTATCAAAAGTGATTATTTACATAAATTGAGACAAAACTCATCCTACATACTTAAATTATATCAGTAAATCACGATTAAAAATTTATTTTTTGAAAACTTCAATCACTATTTTAAATAAACACAGATGCCTCTTTTGAAAGGCTTGCTCTCTACTTTTCATGGTAAAGTCTCGAGGGTTGGTTTTAATAAATTTACTTTAGCATAAATATATGATCATCGAAGATCTTATATTTTCCCTTGCTCCTTAGGATATAATCTACTTGGGGTTAATATTATAAAATATGCTTTTTCATATTTGTTAATGTTTTTCTAATTTATGTTTATTGATGTTCTCCTAACAATAACCAATGGGGGAGTGAATGAGGCAATTAAGAAAGATTATTATTGTGTTTTAAATAGGGTTGAGCAATGAACCCACAACTTGATGAGCCCGCCCGCAATTCGGTGTAATTGAGTCATTTTGAACTCGCTCAAAAAGACCTATAGCGAGTTGGGTTAAAACCCGCCCATTAAAACTTAAATGGGTGGGCTATAGCTAGACACACATTTGGGTTGCTTGTACCCGCCCATTCAATTAATCTTTTAAAAAATTAAATATATGAATAGAGGACAGAACACTAAGGATAGTATGTAATAGTGTAATAACCATTTTTTCTTGACAGCCCGACTCTCAATCTCTTTTGTTTTGTCTTTCCTCTGTAACTCTAACTTTTAATTTAAAAATTAATGTTTGAATATCAAAATTATGATATAATAGTATTTGCCTAAATTTATGTTCTTTTGTGTGATTGTGATTATTGAACTTTGAAAATTCAGATTTTACAATTCGGAATGATGGATTTGGATGGAATGATGAATGCTTAATGCTTATGTATGTTTTTTTCCTTAAAAAAAACAGGCTAAATGTAAATGGGTTACCAAAAACTCAATTAGCCCAGCTATTTATGTACTAGTCTGTTTACACGGGTCTAAATAGGTTGAGTTATGGGTATGAGCGGGTTATAGGTTTGAGCATGGGCTGCCTAACCCATCCATCGCTCTGCAATGATTTAAAAAAATGCATGTCATATTAATTAACTAATAACTTATGACCAATTTTTTTAATATAATTAAATTAGTAAATATATCTTATATCATGATTGAGGAATGGAGTACTCGTATAATATATATTGCTGCTCAGTGTTCTTTCATGTGCTGGAATGGGAGGAGATTTGGAAACCACGTGCGATCTAACTGCTAGTATGGTGAAGTGAACAACGCTTGACGTTAGGAGTTTTGGCATCAAACGAAACAAGTCTATTCGTCAACTAAAGTGCTCACTAATTACTGCAGCTTCACCCTCATCTAACTCCCTCACTGTGGCCTCCCTCTCTTGTCATTATTATAGAATATATTTTACAAGTCTTGCTTGATACACATAAGATGCTTCATAAATTTCAATAAAATGCTTCTAAAAATATTCACATATACAAGTGGCTAGTTCATTTGTGTGTTATGTTTTACTTCAAATTAAAGGTAGCAGAAGTTAATAGTTTTAACTAAACAATGCTATGTTATTTTCTGGATCAATCCAGCTTATTTTGATACGATTTCAAGCTATAAAAGTAAATACTCCCTCCGTTCCTAATTATAGGAGCAATTTAACTGATTTTGAGAAAATTAAGGAGAGGAGTTAAATTAGTTAATTTTACTCATTTTCCTAAAATGTCCTTATATAAATTTCAAATGACACAAGTTGCTCTAATTATAAGTGTTTCTAATTTGTCTTACGTTAGATATCCATGACATATTAGTTTATATATGTATATTAGTTGCTTTTTATATAGCCATGTGTGTACATATAGATCTAATTTTTTTTCCACACGCTTTTTAATTGAAATAATGGTCTTGCTATATAAACATATATGTGTGTATATATATATATGTATACATATAGATCTATCTACATACATAGAGACATGTACACACCCATATATCTACACACACATATATATATATGTTTAATTTATATATGTGTGTGTGTGTTCACACATATATATCTAAACACACATATATATGTAAACACACATATATATATAATGCTCCTAATAATAAGTATAAATAGGGGTATTATAGGAAAAAATTGACAAAAGTTAAAACTTGCTCTTATAATTAGGACCAAAACCAACTCCAAAATTTACTCCTATAATTAGGGACGGAGGGAGTATATGCTAGAGAATTTTTGTCTCATAAAATGTAACAGAATTCTTTTTAAGATATGTTTAGTATGATGAACGCAGTATATTTCTTGTTCATTTTTTTACGGAGTTAATGAATTTTGATATTTTTTAATTGTTATTCCGGTAAAAAAGGTTGAAGTAATGGGACAATGCCTATCTCTTAAAATCATCATGAGACTATCATTATCAGGAAAGAAAAAGGACCAGGTGAAACTCATCAAGATCCTCTCAACAGAAAAATATAGAGTGAAGTGGCCCCAGTAATTAAATTCCGACCCGAAGTCGGGGTCGGGTGACAGACGTATAGAGTTAAGCGCATGGTAGTGAAAATGTAGATTTTACCTGAAAATAGAAGGAAAATGAAAAATCGTAACGTTAAAAAAACGTAAAAATATAAAAGCGTTTGAAAAAATAGTAAAACTATTTTAATAAAAAAATCGTAAAAATATAAAATCGTAGTGATAAATCGAGTTTTTAACTATCATAATTAAATGGGCCCAATAAATAAATTCCAACCCGAAGTCGGGGTCGGGTGGGAGACGGTAGTTTGTTGCGTGACAGCCAAGCAGTTGATGAGATGCCAAACACTACTGAAGTACACCGCACCTCAACGTTAAAAGCGACAACAACCAAATCCACGTGTCCAGTTTCAGCGGACCTGAAACGCACATTTTATTACAACCTCTGTCATAAAAAAAACCTTTTGGATTCCGTCGAATAAAAAAGCGCACCCTTCATTTCCCCTCTATCCTTCCGTTTCGTGTCACTCTTTCGCGGTTTTAGGCTTTTCAGTTTCGAACATTCGCTCCAACATCTCTGACAACTTTTTCCCCTCCTTCCCTTTCTCTCTATCTCTCGCCTTCTTCCTCACTTGCTCTCTTCAAGGTTAGGTCTTTTATCTCGTTTGTTTCTGATCTTATTAATCTCTGTTTCGCCTTTCTTATTCTCGTTTTCGCAACTCTGAGCTGGCTTGCTTTGATGAATGAGCTTGGACTTCCTTTGCTTCATATTGCCCGTGTTTATAACTTGTCACCTGCTTTTTACTCTGTTTGCGTGCTGAGAAACTGAGGAGAAAATAATATTGTAAATGTTTCGTTCCTTTCGCTGCTTACTGTGCATGTGCTTAGATACTCGCTGGACGGCTAGTTACTTAGCTACTCGCTATCCGTTTGTTTTCCCTTGTCGGTTGTCTTCCTAGGTTTCCTAAGGAAAATTATACGATATTCAAAGTTTATCCTGTGCTGATCCAAATCTTGGTCATTCTGTTTTTTTTTGGGGGACATTTTTGGAAATACCTAAAAGGCTTCACTTATATTGTTCTGTTTTTGCAATGCTGCTTGAAATTGGAAGTTATTAGGTATTTAGGTGCAGGCTTTGAGCCTCTTCAACCAACTTCTTGAAACATGTCAATGGTTGTGAGTGATAAACCAATGAAAAATAATAGATAAGTCATTCATTAGAGCTTATAGATAAATATGGACAAGGCAACTTGTAAAAGGAAATTCAAGTTAGAGAAATTTTATCAAGCTCTACAGTAAATCTGACAAGGTCTGGAACTAGTATTGATGCCCCACCCCCGGAGCAATGCACACTTTTAATTCTTAAAGATGAGTTTGCGGTGTCAAGTTAGAACCGACATCTGTGATGACTACATATGATTTTTTATTTTTAACTCACTGTAAACATAACTTATTGTGTCTATTAAATATTTCAGATTGACTAGATTTGGTTTTCTTATGCACTCTGATTATCTTTGGACGTAGATATGCATGTGATTTACTTTTATTGAAACTGTGGGACCGTTCTTTATTTGCCATGTTCAAACTTAGTTGAAACCTTACAGATCTAGATACGTATGAATATTTTACTGGCGGAAAAAAATTCTGCATGCATAATAATATACATATATAAATGCATTTAATTTATTAATGCATCTTTATTCTGAGTTCTGACTGGGGAAAAAGAGTAAATTGGTGTGCTATTAAATTCTAGGATGCAAAAGAGAATATGAGATGGATCCAGAAGAATACTTACAGAAGTGCTCCAATATGAAATGCCAAAGGGTAAGGGTTTGGGCATTTTTGTTATGTCTTTACACTCAAAGCATGCAGAACTTATACTTTATATTGTAGGCACAAATATTTGACATTCTTCGCCCAATTGCAACGGCAAAATGACTATCTGCATTATGCCATTTTCTGCCTATTGTTGACAGCACTGGATTACTGAAAATCAAGAGATCACTTGAACTAAAAATTGTAGTTATTTCAATAAAATCAATGCTTGACAAACTCTTAGACATCCTGCCATCTAGAGTTCATTTATACAAAATGCTGAGCTTTTGAGCTCTGCAGTGTTATATTCTTATGTAGGCTTGTCAAGGCAAATGATTGTGATTGTTGCTTAATTGTATTAGAAGTTTTTTTTTTTTTTTTCAATTTATTAGAAAATAACACTCGAGCCTAAAAGTCTGTGGCACATGCTGATTCATATATGACCTGTTTTTAAAAGAAAAAACTATTATGCTTGAATTTGTGTGTACACATGAGCCTAATTTCTTGAGCACTCTTCTATTTCCTTTCTCACAAGCCATAACAATCTTTTGATATATGTAAGATTCATGATTTATGATATATCTGTTGTATACTTTGCTAGGTTCAAGTAGATGGATCATTTGTTCCTGCTATTCAAGATGAATCCATGGAAGTTGCACATTTGCTTGCAGAGCCTAGAAGTGATCATGTTTCAGTGGATGGCATTTTGTATTTTCATGAGGAGAATGTAGGCAAATGCTGTGATGTCAAAAACCTTTCCTGTGGATTTGAATTTGGTCTAAGAACAAGCATTGGTAAATCTAAACAAGTGGTCTGTGAATCTATTTTATAACAAAGGCTGCTGATGATCTTGTGATGTTGTATTCTTTTCTCAGAATATCAAGAACTGCTGGTTTCAAATTTTGGTTTAGTTTTACTGATTGCTTGCTACTGTACTTATATCTCTCAGGTGGGTCAGGTTCATACACAACTTTAAATGGAAAAGATGATTTGAAACTTGAGGTATTTGTCTCTAGTTACAGCTATTAGTGGAGTGATATCAAAGCTATGAGCTCTCTCTCTATGTATTATTTATGTTATTTTTTTATTGCCAAGAAGGAATTGATAAGATATTTTTTAGGTACTTGATGGGTTGCTGGAAGATGTTGAAAATGATGGTCTTAATGCGACAGATGAGTTTTCATGTGAAGACTATCTTTTGGGTAGATAATCAACCTTCATGAAGTTGATTTCTGCTGTGATGCTTTGATGAAAAGAAGAAAATCAAACTGTTTATGTTTTCTGATTTTAATATTACAAATCTGTTTTCATCTACAGATTTTGAATTTGCTGACAAAGCTTTGGGTCTTTGTGGAGAACCACTATTGCAAAGTTCAAGCTCTGAGAGCCATTCTCCAGGATTAAGTGGAAGTAGCAATGTTGTTGGTGGGGTATCTGAATCATCAAAAGTCGCCGTAGAACTATCTGAATATAAAAATGATTTCCTAGATAATAGAGTAACCCATGACTTACATGGTGCCTTCAGGAATGTTTCCTGTCGAACATCAATTGAAGATGGAATTTGCAATTCACTTGATGTGAAGCATCTAAATGAGTTGGATAATGATCTCCCTTTAGCAGATAGTGTATTGTCTTGTAAGAAGGAAAAGGGATCTGCAGAGGAATGTGATACTGCCATAGTTAGAGAGAAGAGATGCCGTAAGCCTACTCTGAGGTATATTGAAGAATTTTCAAGTTTAAGGTCAAAAGAAAAGGTTTTGAGTTCTGCAACCAAAAATAAACCCTCGAGTTTGGCATCAAATCACAAGCTTCGTCATGTAAGGTTTAGAGCATTGAGAAACATTCCAGGCAAGAATTCTGATGGTCAGACGAGTGATGTGGCACTTCCTGAGTTGCAGGTTCACAAGCAATGTCTGAAAAATGAGGTATTTTGGCCTGTGTCCTAGGATGCAATCTTGCTTCATTGTACTATCTGCTTGCCTTTGCACCTTGTGTCTAAGTAAACTATTGCATTTAAATTTTCATTCATGATTCGTAAACTGTGATACTCATGGGCAGTCCTTTTCTGTATCTCTTGAGATCTTTAGTTGTTTTGTGGTTTGACCTTTGGGGTAGAATGGTTCCTGTAATCGAGTTATGAATTTAACAATACATGAGATCAATGTCTATATATAACTATCACCATTCTATATCTTGAGAAGATAATTGCGTACTGATGTTACTGCCTAATATCCATGACTAATGCCTGCAAATCTAAATTATTAGCCGCTTTCTGATGAGGTCAATTTTGTTCTTAGGAACTTGAGTATGATGAAGAGCCTAATGCATCTGAGTCCGAGGATGAATGTGTGATACCAAAAAGATATAGAAAAGATGATCGGAGGAAGCATCAAAGAATGTGGACTTTATGTGAAGTGATCAAGTTGGTTGATGGCATTTCTGAATATGGAGTTGGTCGATGGACTGATATAAAGCGTGTTCTGTTTTCTTCCTCCAGTTACCGTACACCGATAGATCTTAGGGTATTTTGCAGAGCTTCATCCATTCAGTTGTCACCCTTTCTTCCAAACTGATATTAAAATCTACTTGTGATTTCTGCAGGACAAGTGGCGGAATCTTTTAAGAGCCAGTTCAGCACAGAAATTTAACAACAAAGAGGTTAACCATCTGTTTATATATTTTCCATGCATTATGTGATAACATCCTGCATACTTGAAACTTAGTTCATGCGAGGAAGTATTTAGTTGAACTTTTTTTTTTTGATATAGAGTATTTACTTGAACTTAATGGTGTGAAAGATTGTATTTTTGGTAAAAATTCATTTGAAAACTGACATAATGTTTATGAGTTTGTTGACAGTTAAATGGTTTTGCAGACTGAACAAAAGCAGCAGCAGCACGCCTTGCGATCTTTACCAAGTACTGTACTTCACCGTGTTCATGAACTGGCTAAAATTCACCCATATCCGAGGGAGCGTTATTCAAAGGAATCATTTGCTAGCCAAGTTGGCTCCTCTATCCTTCCAACTCGGTCAAAAGGTGGTCCTAGCAAAACAAATGTACCTAGGAAGAAGTGTACTTGAATATCAGTAATCTCGTGTAAAGACGAAGTGTATCCAAGCTCTTTCGAGCACCCCTACGATAGTACTCTCTTCTGGGAGAAACAAAACCAAGTCATGCCCAATGGAACCATCCATGGTCTCTTCATGGATAATTTGTAGGTAGTAGATATTGAACCCTTAACGTGATGTCGATTATAGTTGAAGATGTCAGACGCAGCTATGATTTCTCACTTTTTGGACCTTATATTTATAAAACAATCTAAAAAGTCGAACTTTTTAAACCTGTTATTTTTAAAACAGGTTTTAAAAATTTGCCTTTTTAGAGCTAATATTACTAACCGGTCTAAAAAAGTCATTTTTAAGCCGGTTTTTCAACCAGTTTAGAAAGTAACAGACTTTTCAAATCAGTTATATCGAGATCAGATCCTGAGGTCTAAAAAACGATTTTTGCAATGGTGTTGATTATTTTTGAGGAAGTATCCGGATAAATTTAAAAAGATTAATAAATATGAAAATTGTCTAATATATTTAGGACAAAATAAACTTCTAAATATATCTTGAATATTTAGGACAAAAAAG
Organism: Acacia pycnantha; assembly: GCA_025563575.1. Classification (NCBI taxonomy): domain Eukaryota; kingdom Viridiplantae; phylum Streptophyta; class Magnoliopsida; order Fabales; family Fabaceae; genus Acacia; species Acacia pycnantha. The sequence goes on from JAMWYP010000144.1 coordinate 1,401,409, forward strand.
ATTATTCTTTGAATATCCATAACCCAAAATTCACGAAGGTTTTGTATAATTTAACCTTAAAAATAAGAGAGTTCAAATTTAATGTGGACCTCGCAATTAGTAATCTGGAAATACTTCAGAAAATCATCTAAAAAGGTTAATATGATAAAAATCACGAAACTGGGAGGAACATTTCGGTAATTCTCACGTTGGTAAGAGAAGTTAAAAAGCGAACTTTTGACAAAGGGTACTAAACAACTAGTTGAAGATACAACTAGTTGAAGATATTTTACAGGGGATGAACTGTCAATTAAGCAAATGGGCGAGAGCCCCTAAATCTACACATTACAATGCAAACCAAGAGCTTTGTTGCATAGCTGCAACTATGTGCATCATGTGCCAAACGTGCTATTTATGTAGGGCACAAATCTAGATATTATTCTAGTAAACAACAAAACATGTTATCACTACTTGTCATGAGTCCTAGATTTCATACCCTCGGAACAAACCACAGGCCCCTTCATTTACGGCAAATTCAGATCTGCCTGTATCAAAATATGCATCTCTCAAGCATGGCCATTAATATATTGGAACTTGAGATCGTCGTCTTCTCGAGAAGTGCCAGCCGTATTTGAAATTGGTGCTCTGTTTTTCGGGTAGTTGATATTGTTGCTCTGTTTTTCGGTGCCTTCTATTATTTTCCCCCTTCCAGCGTGAAATCTCTGCTCTTTTCCATATATACCGCCCAGCCCCAACGTGCTTGAGTCTATTAAGCCAGAGCTCACAATTATGACTGCAACTAACAGAACTACGAGCTTCATTTTTGAACAAGTTTAGCTTCTCTGTCTTCTACACATGCAAACAAACTTCAATATATGGAGAATTGACTCTCTTTATTTAACAAGAGAAAGTGGGTTTTCTTGCAATTTCACTATGATTAATTATTTCACGCTCGTGCAATGACGATCCAGACAAATCTTGGTTCAAGATAAGAATGGAGAAGGATATCACCTTGTTTATAAGTGGGTCATATAAAGAATTGATAGTGTGCTTCACGGGGTCCAATCATATAGTGGGAGTCAGCTAGCAGCATCTTTTACAGCACGCCTCTAATCTTACTCCAAACTCCTTTCTCCATCTGTTTTCTTTTTCATATTTTAAATGGAGCGCTTCTATATGAGTGGTGCACGTCAATTCAAGTGATAGAGACAATTAAGCTTACCAAGGAATCATGTGTTAGTAATAAAAAAATTTGTTAAATTTGCTGTTTATACTTTATAACAAATATATGCTAGTTTTCTTAAAATAACTCCATTTAATCATTATTAAACCTTTTTAATATATATAATAATAATAATAAGGATGAATAGCTTGAGAAAAAAAATTATAGATTTAGAAAACAAAATAAATTAAAGTTTTATTTACCTTTAAACTAATTTTTACATTTAGGATTAAAACTGTAATTATAAACGTGCAACGCGTACTTGATATTCCTTGCACTTGGAAATAGTCATTTCCTTCTTGAGAAAAAAAAAATGTCATTTCCCGGATCTGGATTCCCTGCTCGTCCGTACGGAAGAGCTCCTGGTCATCCAGATCTAGATCTGGATGGCCCAGATCTTTTTTTTTTTTAAATTTTCGTTTTTATTTTTTTATATGAAAAATAATTTTTTCAAAAAGTGTTAGTAGAGAGATTATCTTTATTTTAGATTCTCTACCCATTAAAATTATTTTTGATAAAAAAAAAAAAATTAGATCTAGACCGTCCAGATCAGATCTGGACGGTCCAGAGCTCGTTCGTAACAGTTCCATATGGTATAATTTCAGTATGTATTAAAAAAAGAAAAGAAATAGTCATTCTTTTTTTTTTTTGATAAAAAAATTTTAGGAAAGGAGTTGGGTTCACCCACAGTCCAAGGGCAGGGCGAGAGTGCACATGCCTCCACCTCAACTTGCATTTCCACAAGTTTACATCACCTAGGATGTCTCCCCCAGCGCTTTGACTAATTCTAGGATCGAACCCCCTCTCTTTGGTGAGAGTGTCTAACCCTTTTACCGGTTGAGCCAAAGACAAGGATAAAGAAATAGTCATCCAAGTAAAATAAGTGAAACAAACTACCTCAATTTTAGCCCGTGGTCCAAAATCCAAATCAACCTCACAAAATACTGAGCCCACGTCGGGCTGCTATTATGGGCTTTATTGGCGACTAATTTAGGCAATTGAATTTAATACTATCGAACTAAAAAAAATCTAGTACTATTATTTGATGTGAAAATAATTAAAATAAAGAAACACAAAATAATATAAAAATACCCTTAAATTTGTAATACCTTTTGTGCGAACTCTGATTTAAATTTTTCAATGCACAAAAAAAAAAAAAACACACACACACGCACATATGATGATTAAAAATCATTTGAATACTAACGAGGTTGACATAAGTGTTAAGTGACTTGTATTGCTTAAGCAAGGTCTCGAGTTTGAGTCTTATGAATGCAGAAAAGCCCTGTTGGGAGACTCATCCGCCATAGCCAGGTTTAACTTTGGATACCGGATAGGCAACCGAAAAAAAAATCATTTGAATAATTTAAAAAACCAATAACTAATATTTAATAATATATTTTGTTGATACAATAATATTATTTATTTATGAGAGGCATTATTATCCATCAAGACACTTATTATTATATGTGTATCATTATTCTTATTTTTATGCTGATTCTCGTGCCATGAAAGATACTTTACAAACCAAAGCAAACTAGAGTGCGTCCACACTTGAAACCATTTCCAACGAAAATGTACACCCAAAAGTACAAATACAAGCATGTGTTGAACATGACAGAAGATGGAAGTTTGGAAGAGAAAGCGAAAGCTGGCTTGGGTTCCGAATAGAAGAAGGCATGGAGAGACATTAATGGAGGCATATGGTGGGGAAGTGAGTGATCAGAAGAACACAACTCAAGCATGAATTATATTGATTAATGAGAGTGGCATGCGTGCCAGCTCACAATAACTCAGATTTTCACGTGGAAGCAGCACATGACTCATCAGCCAAACCCAACCCAAGTCAAATCAAAATAATAAACGCTCTCATCAACTCCACAAAAATGGCTGGTGGGCTTAGAAGCAGCATCTCAGTGCCTTGAGGTGTCACCGACCATCTCTTTCACCATTTAGCCACTCACTCTCAGACACTCAAAATCATCACTACATGTGCTGCTCTCTCTCTCCCTCACTCGTTTTCTCTGCACATTCTAACTTTTCGGCCTTTGAATGAATGCTCTTGCTTTGCTTAGCTAACATGGAAAATCTCTCTAGTGTGCCACAAGCCAACTACGTACATTTACTCTCTATGATCTGTACATACTGTTCACACTGCTCTTACTTTACTGCTTTCTGATGTGACAAATAGGACGCGCTATTCTATTCAACCAACCAAGCATAGTACGCTTTTGTCTTACAGAGGGAGTGAATCAGTGTGCTGGCTCTCAATCATTTCTGCTTCATCGTCTATGTAAGCAAGCATGATCATTAGAATTAGACACCACTACCACAAAAGGCAACTTCAAACCTTATCCTCCTTCACCTTTTTCATTTCAACCCTGAACCCTTTTGGGGTCGAGATTGATGATCTTTCCAATCATATAGGAAATACAGCTAACAAATATATCCTATCACTATCACATGACATCTGAAGCAACTCTAATGGCGCTTCATCATAGCGTTGAGAAAGTCTAAGTAATAATCTTTAACAGACCAGAAAATCGGGTTTCAAGAGTAAACGGAGGAATATATGGAATCAAATCAAGAGGACGGTACATATATTGAGGGTCAAAAGTTTCAGCTGCTAATAAGAAGAACTACGACTTTTTTCTCTTCTCTGCAGCCAAAGATACTTTATCTTTTGTTCCATGCTTTTTGCTTTGAATTGCCCATTTCCTGCATGCCTGAAGAGATCTTCTTCTAGATAAGTCGTCGCAAAGCATATCTCAAATCCATATGCACGATGTTGCTGCTACAAGATTGAATAAGAAATACTAATGTACGGTAGTGCACCATTAGTCCCACCTTAAAAAATATGCAAGCTGCAGCCGACATTCACTACTTTATTATTTTATAAGTAGTAGTGAGAAACAATTCACAATACAGGCTTAGAAAATCTGAGCTGCTTATTAAACTCTCACTAATACGTATTAAAGTTAGTAATCAGTCATCATCATGGTCCTTCATTATCCAGAATGCGATCAATCCCACTTTATTTGACCCACATTCTGCCACCAAATCAATTGATCTCACCCACGTTTATTAACTTTTGACAATACAAGATGTTGAAAAAGATTACGACTCACAAAAGCTAAAGCTCTTATCACATTGAATTAGAGTTTGTAATACTTATCCTATTGTATATATTAGGGGGAAAAATAAGTAGGTTCGCACTATGCCCAAGAAACTATCCCATCCCTCTTTCATATCCTTATCTTCTTCCCCTCCAACTCGTGGGGCCTTAAATTTTTTATCCTCCGAATATCAGAGAGAAAGTACTAGTACCACCCTTCAATAAGAATTACAGAGAAAGACAGAGAGTTCTCACTTTGGAGATATATTAATTTGTCTATGCATATGAAATCATTGCAATGCATGTTCGTACAGTTTCGTATCAAGTTGCATTGGCCTAAATGACTCACGAAATGAGGTCCCCCAAATATTTGTACTAACAAGCACTCTTTAATAGTTAATATATCATCTTAGATATCCTCTCATTTGTGTTGGCATAAATTATTTATGACGCCCTGCCAACCATTTAATACTCCACATCAGTCCTACTTCCCGTGCCACAATTATATATACCTTTTCGGTTCACGGCACTTTTCTCTCTCCCTCTCTCACCCCCATCTCTCTCTCTCTCTCTCTCTCTCTCTCAGAGAACATTCCAATAGCTATGAAGAGAAAGTTTCTGAGAGGGTGCCTAAACAAGTGGAAGAAGATGAAGAGTAGAGTCATACCTTGTTGTGCCTGTGAGTGTTGCAGCAAATGGGCTTCATGGTCGGCCATGCATGAAAGAAGATCAATCCCAAGGGATGTTCCAAAGGGTCACCTTGTTGTGTATGTAGGAGAGAATTCCAAGAGATTTGTAATCAAAGTCACACTACTGAATCATCCACTCTTTAAGGCATTGCTGGATCAAGCTCGGGAAGAGTACGATTTTGTTTCTTATTCAAAACTTTGCTTCCCCTGCGAGGAGCATCTCTTCCTCAGCGTCCTTCGCTGTGCTAGCTCTCCCAAGAACAAAGGAGCGACTCTTTGTTTTTGAGAAATCAGACGTTGAGACATTAATTACGTCCAGTTTCTTTTTAACAAATATCTGATCTGTCATATGTAGCCATAATGTGTTGTGAGTAGATGTAGCAAGGCACAAGTGTCATTTAGCTCACCTGTGTAAATCAATTTTATTTGTTGCTACCATCAGAATAAAATATATAAAAAAGGGTTGCACATTGATGACCAGAGAAGCCCGTTCTTACAGAGCCAACAAAGAGCTACAGATCAAGTAGCACCAAAAGCGTTCGCATTAGCATGTTAATGACGAAACGATATCATTGGCTTGACGCATTTTGAAGTGCTTAAGATCGATATGATAAATATTGCATTTGTCCAAAAAATTTCACCGGTCAAATATGTAATTTAAATGTACTGTTCCAGTGGCAGAGGCCAGGGCAGCAATAGATCTATGAGAGAAGTTTATTGCTTGATTTTACATGAAGTCCAGATCATCAGCAAGAACACTCAGTACGGAGATGAAATGATGAAGTTTGGGAAGAAGGACATGGGAATTGAGAAGTTGAGAGTATATTCCAGACGACGACAGTACAGAGGGCCAGAGGACTAAAAGAAGTAAAGACAGATGACAGGGCGTGCAATTTTGTGTCCTTAAAGTTAAATCGATAGGCAGAGGATCATTACTTGAGCCTTGAAGGGAGGTAGAAACAAGCGACATTACCAAACTTGCTACGATATCTAGAACTACCAGATTAGATAAGATTATTTTTGCACTCCACATAGAGGGCAACTCTTCCGAGCATGTTCCCATTTTTACGGGCTTGAATTTAAGACGTTATGCTTATGTAGTCAGAACTCTTTTCACTGGAAGTGAAGCTGTTAGTTAGATTAATGTTTAGTTTGATTTTGCCTTTATAGGTTATTTATAACCAGAGTCAAAATTCAACCAACAGTCATTGTAGATTTGATAGTGATATATACATCAGTAGACAGATTATTTGCGTCTTGATCAGGGATCACCACCCTCCTCCAGAACGCTTTTAAGATGACATACAAGCAAGCGATAAACGTGGAGCCCTCAATTCTAGAAGACGAATAATGAATTAGATACTCTCATACTCAAGCAGCCACCAAATCAACGATTGTTCGAGAATTAGTAACCAGAAGAGAAGAAATAGATGTCATCTCTCTGACCACTGAATTAGACTAGGGGAATCAAACACATTGCTCATCAACATACCCGAAATCGACCTAAATGTTTTCTTTCAGCCAAAAAGCACAAGTAACCCCATAATGCAAAATAAGTATGCTTGCAAGGCAAGTCTAGGATGCAGCATGGAAGTAGTCATGCACACCAAGTGAAATGTCATTTAGTCTGAACCAGCGCCGCAGTCCATAGAGATTCTTAAAGAACGAAAATGCATAACTCACAACACATGCAGATTAATGTGTCGTCTCCCATTCTTGTGGCTGCAGATTAAGCCAACGATTGCTATAAACTATCCCAATTAAAATAGAATATAACACCAGACAGCCCTAATGAGGCTATAGTGACAGTTATAAGATATCTCCTTGCCGCATTGAGAATTACATTCTTTCGTTTCAAAAAGTATCATCACCAACCAGAATTGGTTGAACCAATTAAATCACTGCATGAATAATATACACATGATGTAATCTCGTTCAGAATATACACAACTAGTATATTGGCCATAAACTACATAGCTGGTGACAGAATTACATATTGGTAATGATGGCCGACAAAGCTGCAAAAGTGAGAAACATTAACAAGTAGAAGATTGCAGCAAATTGAGTATTTCAGTTAAAACCAGCAAGAAAATTCGTGATCCAGTCACCACCATGTATCATCTATGAACTTCAAGTAAGCCTTCCAACTCTCTCTGTCCAAAGCTCCTACCCTGTAGATTGGCATCCTTACACCTGGCCGCAAAGTAAAACATCAGCCAAGCAACCATGAAGTACACCTCCATTGTTGACTGAAACATCTTGGCAAAAGATCTTCCACAAACTCGGGCTAAAACCCATCTCACGAATGATCCACAACATATAGCTTCCAAGCATTTAATTTGTATAGCTTGGTTCAACATTGTAAATATCAAATAACAACCTTCCTTCACAATTTCTCTACCACTCTTCCTAGAGTCCACTATAGAAACCCAGGCATCAACAGAAAATATGAACGCCACAAATGTATCAAGTAGAAACCAAGTGAACAAGAACCCGGAAATCTCCTTCTCAAACCCTCGAATCCACGGAGACATTACAGAGAATGGCATCAATTTCAATCTAACAAAAAGCTTGAAAAAAGAATACTGATCTTCAATTTCACCGAAGTACCAGAGTCCAAGAAGCTGAGTCAAGGCGTCCCTGACGGCCCACCTCATCAGAATGAACCCCGAAAGCCTCTTGAGTCCCAATCGGGAACCATCCCAAATCATACCAGCAATCGAACCAAACCTCCCCAATAGATCGTTAACAACAGCAATGAAAACGACGCCCAAGACCCATGAATATGTAACAAGAAAAACTAAAATTACCCATCCATAAACCGCGGATAGAAAACTCACGAGAAAAAATAGCGTCGCAGCATCACGACGACCGATATCTAATCCCTTCATAAAGAAGGGCAAATCGACGGCCCCATCTACTTCCTGACCAGTTCCCAATTCAACCTTTTCATTTTCAGCTTCATTGTCCTTATCGATATCTTTATCGTCTGCAAAAGATAAACCTTCCGCTTTGAAGGTGATTCCAGAGCGAACTACTTCCCAAACCCTAATCCCATTATCGATAACAGGATCTGAGAACACTGATTTCAAGTTAAACGCGCCAAAAAACACAAAAGTGCCATTGACTGATGATTTCTCGTTGGGTCCGAACAAGGAGCGACCGTCGTCGTCATCGCTGGAGAAGAAGTCACCATCTAGAGTTCCGACGCGAGTGAGATGGAGAAAAGGGCTACGACGATGGCGGCGAAAGGCCGCAGACGAAGGATCTTCAGGAGATCGGAAGCGATTGGAGTCGGTGTTGCCGGCGAGGTCGAGGCGAGAGAGGAGGGCTTTGAGGGAGGGATCGCGGTCAATGAAAGAGGTGACATGGATAGTGCCGTTCTCAACGACGGTGCGAAAGGATAAGATGAGAAGAGAAAGGAAAAGGAAGGTGACGATGTTGGCAGAGAAAGAAGAGGCAGCTTCTCTGAGGAGTTGGGCAGTGGATCGTAGGTCCTTCAACCGAGGATGATGGTTCATGGCGGTTCAGCGATTGACTGTTGCCTTCGAATTCGCGTATGTTCGGTCGAGGGGTTTTTTCGATTCGGGGATTTAGTCGGTGGGAGAAAGCTAGGTGGCTATGCAGCTGTAAACTTTCAGGTAGGAGAAGGAAGTCTTCACGCGCCGAAGAACACCGTGAAATGGACGTCCGGAGCGGATAATGGCTGGAAGGGTTCGGACTTCGGAATTTGTAACTCATTAAACGGAATAACCGAATTGTTCGACGGATTATTGGGTCATCGGGTTGCGTATCCGGAGCTCCCATTTTTGTGGGCCAAACTTTCCCAGGAGCCCACGAAAAAAGAAAAAGAAAAGGGAAGACAAATAAATACGGTTTGAATTTGTAAAACCCCCATAAGCTTACCAAATTTGTAAAAAGATTGAGAGGTGATATAGACTTTTGAGGGATATGTAAATTCATGCAAAATGACCGCTTTGCCCCTTAATAACTTCTCTTAATTTTCATTCACATTAACATCACATTTGGCACTTCATTCTGATTGTCATTCGAAGATTCGCTTGCCCTAGCGTCACTGTCTTCGCTGAACCATTGTCGTCGCCGTGTACACTGGCGTCGAAGAGAATAAGAAAGATGAGGAATCGAAGGGGTAGGGTTTGGAGAAATGAAGAAAGATGACGGAGGAAGATAAATTAAAAAGGAACGGAGTTAAAAACGACATGAAACGACACAGCTGGTTAAAAGTGATATGGCTTCGACCGTTCTCGAGAATTATAAGTGAAATGAAATGCTCACAGGCTTGAGATCTGACAATTCTCGGGAATTAGAAGTAATTCTCGAGAATTACATCGAAAAACATAACTACGATATGTCTTGGTTAAAAGAATGCTCGACAATTCTCGAGAATTATAAGTTGATTCTCGAGAATACAAAAAATATTTTGCTGTAGACATCGCTAATGCTCGATCATTCTCGAGAATGATGTGATGATTCTCGAGAATGAGAAGTTAAGCGAGACCAAGTATTATTTCTGTGTCGCCAATTCTTGAGAGTCGTGAAGTGATACTCGAGAATGGGACGACACAATGATTTGGTCAGTCTCGTCAGTTCTCGAGAATCCCTTGATGATTCTCGAGAATCATCATTTAAAAGAACTTCTCCATGAGTCTGTCTCAACAATTCTCGAGAATTCCTTTGTGATTCTCGAGAATGATGAAGTGAATGTATCAATTCTAGTGAAGACCATTAAATCACCATGCTCAAATTCTTTGCCCAATGCGAGTAAATTAAAATGACCCAACATGTTTGTAAAATTTAACGCGCTAATTGTCCAACAAGAAAACGACACCTAGCTTACGACACTTGTATTAATAGTTAATCTTTAAGCACAGTGAGCAGTTGATTTACCACGCCAACCTTCTTGTTGCTTCTTTCAAAACCAGAAATTCCATCTCTCCATTTCTGTTATAATTTTAAGCAATGGATGCAAATCTTTGACTCTTGACGCCTCTTCAAGGTGCAACAGTCTACTGTTCTTGAAGTAAGAGAGAAATGGTGGGCCTCCACGTTGTACCATCTGGACTGTCCTTCAGAGTAATACCTAAAACTGCCAAATCATTCCTAATTGCATCTGACTTTTCATACTCCTTGTTCATTATAGCAACAACCCGTTCTTTAATTTTCTTTAAGACTTGTTCTTTTGTCAAGTTCGCACGCTTTAAAGCTTCTTCATTAAGTTGTTGTAAGACCTGCAGTATTAGAATATTTAAAACATACCTAGAATTGAATGGTTAATCAAGAATGAAGCCAAAACAGAAGGGAGTTGCAACATGCAAATCGCTCAGCCAAATTCCAACTCAGTAAGTAATTACAAAATTACCGAAAGGAATATGTATTTGAAATAGAAATTGAGCATGATATCTCAAAATCGTACAGGGGAATAACAGGGACTGCATCATACCTCAGAATAACTCGCAGGAATTCTCGAGAATCACAAAGGAATTCTCGAGAATTGTCGAGACAAACTCATGGAGAAGTTCTTTTAAATGATGATTCTCAAGAATCATCAAGGGATTCTTGAGAACTAACGAGACTGAGCAAATCATTGTGTTGTTCCATTCTCGAGTATCACTTCAGGACTCTCGAGAATTGGCGACACAGAAACAATACTTGCTCTCGCTTAACTTCTCATTCTCGAGAATCATCACATCATTCTCGAGAATTATCGAGCATTAGCGATGTCTGAGACAAAATATTTTTTGCATTCTCGAGAATCAACTTATAATTCTCGAGAATTGTCGAGCATTCTTTTAACCAAGACATATCGTAGTTATGTTTTTCAATGCAATTCTCGAGAATTACTTCTAATTCCTGAGAATTGTCGGATCTCAAGCCTGTGAGCATTCCATTTCACTTATAATTCTCAAGAATCACTTATAATTCTTGAGAACGGTCGAAGCCAGATCACTTTTAACCAGCTGTGTCGTTTCATGTCGTTTTTAACTCCGTTCCTTTTTAATTTATCTTCCTCTGTCATCCTTCTTCATTTCTCCAAACCCTACCCCTTCGATTCCTCATCTTTCTTATTCTCTTCGACGCCAGCGTACACGGCGACGGCAACAACAGCGACGGTGACGGCAGTGGTTCAGCGAAGGCAGTGACACTAGGGCAAGTGAATCTTCGAATGGCAATCAGAATGAAGTGTCGAATGTGATGTTAATGTGAATGAGAATGAAGAGAAGTTACTAAGGGGCAGAGTGATTATTTTGCATGAATTTGCATATCCCTCAAAAGTATTTGTCACATCTCAATATTTTTACAAATTCGGTGGCCTTCTGGGGGTTTTGCAAATTCAAACGGTATTTATTCATCTTTTTCCCAAAAAAAAAATTATTAAAAAAAAAGTAACGAGTACATGCATACAGATTTTTTACGTACTCGATAATATTTTTTAGGCCAAGATTTTTTTACTTGCTTGGTTTTAAATACTAAATAGAATTTATGATGGAATTTGTACTATAAATTTTGTCCTATATTTAGGACCGAAGAATAATATTAACAATATATTTTTATTGTTTTTGTAAACTAATTTGAGTGTGACGTACAAAAATCGAGGTCACGTTTCTCGTTTTATTTAGATCTAAACTAGACTTGAATGTTTTTCCAAATTCTTGACACATTTTTTTTTTTCAATGAAGAAATTGTAGAAATATAGTTTAAAGTATGAGATAGCCAGCGCAGCGTATGATTTTAATTCGCAATTTTTTTTTTGAACCACTTATCTGTATCATTTTATCATTAGAGACACACACACACACACACACACACACACATATATATATCCCTGCCATGTATTAATGAATAATAATTTAGTGACAGGCAATGGATATATTTCTTGAGACTGCCACTAGTTCTAATTATATTCTGATAAAGTTGATTAGTATACAGTTATTTGCTCAGCATAAATATGAAACTGAGCCATATCATGCGCCCTTGTAACTTTTAATTAAGCAAGCCTCTCTTGTCATTTCATCGGAAAAACTACATATTATTACTGCAGCTTTAAACAAATGGAATGTACGAACAAAACAAGGACATATGAGATAATGCCAAGGCCTGATAGGAAGCAATATCATATCATTACTTCTGGCAAAAAAAAGGTATAATATAATTAAAATCATTATATCACCATAGATTACACTCTCTTGGGAAAAAAATTATAACCTGATTAATAGTTAAAGTCGATGAGTTAATATGATTTTACTTTTCCAAAGACACCATCGAACCAAGCAGAAAATAAAGAAAAAGAAAAAGTTTACAACAAGATATTTTTTTTTAATAAAACAAAGGAAGATCCTGTTAGATACTGTCCACTCTGAGAAAGGATGGCCAGGCCCAGGCATCCAACTACATGCTGGCCAGAAGGGTCCACGCTGCCAGCAGGGAGGTCCAAATCACTTGCTGCAACTTATTACAGTTATTATGTGACATTACATAATCAAAATTGTTTAACAATTGACCTTCTGCTGGCAAAAAATAAAAAGTAAAATAATAATAATAATAATTGACCTTCAGATGCTGCAGAGTATATATAATCTCACCTACTCCAATTGTATTCCTTAGACTACTCTACATCAGCCATTTTCTGCAACTATGTTCCCTGGCAATCCCAACCTCAAGATGCAAGAGGCATCCTAATATGAGTGCCTCTTTAATTCTATCACTACCAAGGCAACTATAAATTGAAACACAACAATGGCCTTCTCAGTTGTCCACAATCTGAACCTCCACATAATGGGGAGTAAGGACGACTCAATTAAAAACAGGCTTCTCTGGGAATTTACACCCGGACCTTTGCATGATAATACTTGCCGCGTAACATCCAGCTCTGATACATTCTTCTATGGTCTTCTCCTGAACCAATTGTGAAAGGAATCCTCCAACAAATGCATCTCCTACCAATAATAAGACAGCAATGTTATATATCACCTTCATTTTTCCATTTTGGTTTGATGTATGATCTTCTCGATCCACTCTGAAGCAGGTCAAAAGGAAGATACGTGACAGATAGTTATGTTTAATTGGCTAGATTGAACAGATATCATGACAACGAATAGCAATTTCTTCTTATTTTTAATATGTAACGAAGAGTTTATGCACATAATTGTACGTGACAGGTACCAGCTCCGTTTGTATCAACAATTTTCTCTTTAGGCAATGGTATCACAGGGAACTTTTTCACCTTCCCGTCCTCTGCAACACACACAGGATCTGCTCCTTGTGTGATAACAGTGATCCTTTTGTGTGTTCCTGATGCCTTTGGTAACTGGGAAATCTTCAGAGCTATCTCCTCCACATTATCGATCTAGTCACAATAGGTAGAGACCTAACAAGTCAATATTCTAGAGCCCACAAATGCAGAGATCTGCTGGCAATAGCAAGTCAAAATTTACCCTCCAGCCATGCACTTTAGAAAATGACCTTGCCTCAGTCTCGTTTCCAAAAACGAAGTCCATGTACCTGAATCCAGAAAGGCCTTCCTTTAGATCAATATGTAAATTTTATTCACTTGAACCTGAATGTGAAAGTTCCTTACGGAAAAACTTTATCAAGTGCATCCTTGAAGAACTCACAAATAAACGGGGCAGAGAGGTTCATCATGAAGACCTGCATACAAAAGCCGAATAGAAAAATAGCGGAAACAGCAAGTAAGAAGGCAAGGCCAATTTCATTTCATCAGACCTTATTATTTACAGCTGCATGTTCAGCAACTAACTGAATATCTTCTGGGGAGACAACGAGGAAGAAGCCAGCAATATAGAAATACTTGGCCTTCTCAACTATTAACGAAAAGATTGCATCGTTTCAGATATCAGTCACCGGGAATTGCTCAGAAATGAGGGTTTGGGGGGAACAGATAGAGGGGACCAGCATAGACCAAGAAGGTACCTAAAGCCCAAATTTCTGGTCTCTTCAAATGTTCAGATTTGTAGCATTGTGCAGCCGCTAAATTGGCCACAAGAGACCTAAATATAAATCCAACTGAAGATCATTAAGAGAAGATAAGAAAATATCCAGGCTGTCACAAATGTCTTGAAGCCGAGATATAAGTTCTAGGAAAACAGTAATAAAAGTCACTAAAAGAGATAAGGAAATTATCAGATTGATATCTGACCTTTCACCACCAACTACGCAAACAGCACAAGTTCCAGTAGGTGTGGTTTCATCTATATGATACTGAACCTGATTTTGAATGAACAATGTTATTTTAGAAAAGAGGATTCCGGTTTCCGGGGTCTGCTTCAGAAAGACCGGTTACAAATAAAGTATGAGACAAGATAGAACCTACATTTACGCCAGCATCTTTTGAACTCTTCGTCATCTCCTCTCCAAATTTATCCTTTCCGATGCAACCAATGTACGTAGTTAAACCTGGTGTTTGGAGCATCCACTACGAGACAAATAGTAAATTACTTTCATCAAGATTCCAGATTCTATTATGAATCATAATTGTTTAAGTGCATACCTGTGCAACCCTAATTGAATTCTGAGTAGAACCTGAGAATAAGATAAATTTTTGAAAATTCAACAATGAGTACTCCGAATTTTGTTTTGAAGTGTGTTCATGCCATGACAAGTAAATCAATTTTCTCAAATCCAATATTAGGCCTAATGTATTACCTCCAGCTATGTACTCCACGTTATATTTTGTGGCCATTTCTTCGAACCTGAGATGATCATTTTGCATAAGAGAGGTCCGTAGTTCAACTCATAGTAAAATTATCTCATGTCAACGAAAATGATTCCAAGACGATAAAGAAAATGCAGAGCCCAGGTTCTCTTGCGAACCTACTGTTCCAAGGTCCTTCACTATATTCTGCTTACTTTGTTGATATGCGAATTAAAATTATTAGCAATTCATTTTACCAAATATGCCTAACCATAACGAGCGAAATAAGCAATTGAAGGATGCCGGTTCCAACAGCGACAAATGCCAAACATAAATCAGACAATGAACACTATCAGTAAAAAGTTGAATTTGTCAACAGCTGTAGTGTAGGCATCGAGTCATCGACGTAGATTTCTTACATGGGCTGATGCTTTTCGTCTGCAGGAATTGCATCGTTCAACTTGAGGTCGTATCTGTCACACAAAAAACCAGGTCAAATCGTCCAGAAAAGTGAGATGTGATACTCAACATTGATGATCGAATATGAGTCAATCATGAATTATAGACAAATCAGATAATGAGAGACCACGTATACACAAGATAGAACAAAGTTTGGGATAGAACTGTGTGATGAGGACAAGCCCGAAAGCCCAATACCCAAAAACTAGGATGGAGAACCAATTGACTTATAAACCTCGGCCCCCAATGTGGGTCACCCTCTCAAGAGCCAACTTCCCCGATGGCTCCACTCCATGACACTTCACTCGCTCGGCCTTGCCGTTAAGAACCCTCCGCACACGGCACTTCACTTGCCTTGCCTGTCAAAACCCCTCCGTCCATGGGTAGTTTTCTTCGGAACACCGACTCTAAATGAAAACACCAATGTGATGAGCATAAGCCCAAAGAGAGAACCCAATCTCCAAAAGCACGAGGAGGACAACCCAATAAACTTATAATCCTCACACACTCCAGTGGGACTCATTACAAACTGATCGAAGGATATTATCCATCCATGAAATTGTAGAGCGCAAGCCCAGAAATAGTGAAATACCCTACTGTGTCTGTTACCGCAAGAACCAACAAATTATGTAAACTTGCTATTCTGTGCAAGGCCAAACTAACACTCGCCGGAATTCTCTTTCAGCAAAGTAAATGAAAGAAATATGGTAGGCCGTCTCTAAGATATGAATTCAAGAGCACACAGTAGGCAGTGTGAAATGAAGCTCAAGTAGACATGAAAGATTAGTCTAACTCAGATTGGGGAATTATTTGAAATTTAAAACAAAGAATATTTCCAGGGAATCAGCCAGAAAATGAAGGAAGAAAACGAGGAAGAGAATGAGAGGCGAAGAAAAGAGCAAGGAGATCAAACATGCTTACTTTTGCAAGAAGTCAGGTTCGACGACGGATGAGATGTCCAGGAGGGGATTACCCATTCCCAATAGAATGCCTTGGGAAGCCATTGGTGGATGTTGCGAGAGACAAGCAGAAGCTGCAGGCGCGAGTGGTGCGACTTGGCGGAATTTGGAGCCATTTACTCCTTCACAATCTCTTTAGCTTTCACCAATTTCGTACCCAACGGAACACGCATCTGCCATTCTCTGTTTGAGAAGTCAACATCAACACTCCCAAGTCCCACCAACTCGCCACTCTCGTTAGTGGGTGGGTGGAAAAATCAGCAGATCCACTCCAAAGCGTCAGAGATGAGTAAATTCGGCGGCTTTATATCTGCATCTATATATATAGATGGTTTCATGACTTAAATAATGCTTTTAAAAATATTTTAGAAAAGTCTTGGAAGAGCTACTTAAACTGGGTTTAACCATGCTCAAATTTAACTATATTAGATAGTCATATTAACAATAAAGATTACATATGAGTGCTAGATTTATGAATCTTTGTGTCTTATAATGATACAGAGATTGTTTTAACATTAGCCGCGGAGGCGCGGACCAACAATTTGATGTGAAGGATGAGACAGGTTGCTATTCATTTAGAATGTGTTTGGTTTGAGAGGAGGGTTCTTTCTCTTTGGGTTGAAAACTTAGATATAACCATGATGTGAAATACTTGTGCGGAAAATTATGCAAAAAGTTACTCCCTCTGGTCCTTATTATAAGGAACAAACTAACAAGTTTATTTGGTCATTTTTATAAGGTACTTGCTTGTTTTCAATGAGCATTAATTATTTTTTTCATGTCTGCCCATAATTAATAAGGGTAGTGGGTGAGAGTAATAATTAATATGATATTAGAGTTTAGGCCAATTAGTAGGGGTAATATTGAAAATTACTTATATTCTAGGACAACTTTATTGATTTTAACTACTGTTACGGACCTGTACAAGGCCCAATAGCAGTGAGGCCCAACAGTAGAGATAAGACATATCAGAACCTATCTAATATGAAGGAGGATCCTAACTCACCCATAATAGAGGAATATCTTCAGATATGATCTACCAGTTAGGATGCTTGGGCCGGAAATCATGCGAGACCCAGAATATCCTACCTAAGGTACACTCTATAAATACAGAGGTCAAGTCCTAAGGTACACACGTTCTAATCTCTGAACTATTTTAATATGGTCACATTGTGCACACACCTCACTCCTTGGCGAAGAGCCTGGTTGTGTACAGTGATCTTGCGTTCTCCTGGGTGTTTGCCTCATAAGCATTCAGGAGGATCATATTGATCCAATATCAAAGCACCAGCCTATCAGGCTGGACATCTGTGTTCTACACCAGAACAATGGCGCTGACCGTGGGGACTGTAAATTTCGATCCCCATGACCAATAAGGGTTAATACAAGAAGTACAAGCCAGAGACAGGCGGAAGAAGCGCCGCCTAACCGCGACCAACAGCACGAGCAGTAGCCTGAAGAACCGGTCGACCCCGTCCTTAACAATGGACATTCAAGGGAACATCGGGAATCACCGCCGAGGCACGTGCAACACCTAGAGGAGCCGATCATCCCCGACATGGAGAATAACTCGTCGGACACGGCGTCCACGACAGAGACAAATCCTAAGCAGGCGGACGTTCACCAAGGACCGCAAAACTTAATCCTGGAATCTTTCCCAGTCGGAAACTCAGATATTCTTCGCCTGCAAAACACTCTGAGCTCACTGCTGAGACGTATGGAGACCTCGGAGAACCGAACCTCCATGCACATGTAGTGACTGGAAGAACGCCTAAAGCAGAGGGAGTCCACGTCCTCCAAGGAGGGCTGAGATGGTAGAACTCGAGGAAAGGACCGAGATGGAGAAAATTCACGCAATCAACAGAGGATGGACGGGTCAGAAAGCGGCTGGGGTAAGAGCTGGGGTACACTGACAAGAATTTGGACAGAGAGGATCAGAATCGAGGAGACAAACCTCCTCGGCATCCAGCGACAGGAGTACAACGAAGAATGTACATCGGGCAACACAATAACAGCCCTTTCTCAGATGATATTTTAAACGCGCCTTACCCGAACGATTTCGATTTGGCCGACCTACCAAAGTACGACGGTACCCAAGATCCGACCTCCCACCTCGAAAATTTTGAGGTAGTGATGTTTGTGAGAAGACTCCGAGAGCCCGTCATTACCCGAATCTTTGCTGCAACCCTCAAAGGAGCAGGCTAAAATGTCTCCATACCTTACTTGTGAAGTCGATACAACGATTCGAGGACTTGGCAGAGATATTTGAGTTGAATTTTGCAACCAGCAAAGAGCAACCGAAGTCTCAATACACTTTGGACAAAATTAAGCAGCGACTAGGGGAGACGCTCCAAAGTTATCTAGATCGATTTAAGCACGTGGCCTTACAGGTGCGTGGACTAAAAGAGGACGTACACATGCACCTATTAGCCGCTGGCCTAAATGGTGAGTATCAGCTGGCTGAATCGTTTTTTAAGGAACCTGCCAAAAACCTGAATGACTTCATAACTCGGTCGAAGAAATATCTGGAGATGGAGCAAATGCTCCCCGGAGAGAATAGGATAGGAGGACACCCCAAGGGACAAGGACCAGACCGAGGGGCACAAGCAGGACCGCTGGGGAAGAAACTCAGATAATAAACCCTGCAATACAAAGTGAGAAACAAGGGGTAGGTATGAAAAATACACTCCCTTAAACGTCTCGCGCTCCCAGTTATGGAGGGAGGTAGCATTGACCAAGATGCAAAAAATTGAAAGACCTCGGCCTCTCAGGAATCGAGCCAGTACGGACCAGACCCGTTTCTGCGCTTTCCACGACGGATCGGGACACACTACGGACCAATGCTATGAACTCCGTGATGTCATCGAGAAGTTCGTTAGGGACGGTAAATTACGTCAATATGTGATAAAAACTCAAGGGCGGAAGAGAGACAAGCGCAAGCAGGGAGACCGACAGGACAACCCGGCCCCCAAGAAGAAGAAAGACGATAAGCGGCAGAGGCCGGCCAATGAGGAAGATGAATTCCCAGAGGCCGAGTTTGATTGTAACGTGATCAGCGAGGCCTTTGGTGGAGGCGGAGACACGACAAGCCAGTGGAGAAAATATCTGAAGGAGGTCCTCTCAATAAGGGATTACCCAAAGTTCAAAGACGACCCGGATAAGACGGAACGTCCTCAACTGCTTTTCACGAAGGAAGACATGAAGACGTGGTGCCAAGCCATCAAGACGGCCTGGTAATCACGGGAACTCTGGTGAACTGTCGGGTTAAAAGAATCTTCGTTGACGCCGGAAGCTCGGCTGACATTATTATCTGGGACGCCTTCAAAAGGATGAACCTCGATCAAGAAGACCTGAAGCCGTGCAAGATGACCCTCGTAGGGTTTAATGGGGAACTCTCCCCTCCCAAGGGATACATTGACCTCAGACTAACTCTGGGAACGAAGGAAGGTTTCAAGTCAGAACAGGTAAGGTTTATCGTGGCCGAGTTCCCTTCCCCGTATAATGTGATACTAGGGAGGCCGACTATCCACAAGTGAGATATGCTAGTGTCCACCAAGCATCAGAAGCTAAAAATGGTGAGTAATAACAACAAAGTCCTCACCATCAAGGGCGATAAAAAAGAGTCATGACAATGCTATTTCGAGACGGTTCGGGAAGGCGAATCTTTGTCCCCGGCCCCCTTCAGAAACCAGGGTTGCTCCCCAGCATTGGCAACCACCTTGAAGAAGCTGTTCTTGAAGTGCTTGAAGGATTCGGAATAGGCGGTCAAGAGTTTCCTTTCGGGATCGCCTTTGTCCCCGCACCAACCCCCTTCAGAAACCAGGGTTGCTCCCCAGCATTGGCAACCACCTTGAAGAAGCTGTTCTTGAAGTGCTTGAAGGATTCGGAATAGGCGGTCAAGAGTTTCCTTTCGGGATCGCCTCGGAGGGAAGTCAACCCCTTCAATTTAGCAGACTCCCTACTCGAGCGAGGGGTGAAGCGACAAAAGAAATAGAAGAAGAGGGCGGCAGTACAAGGAATAAGAATTTCGAAGGAGCCGCACAAGCGCTCTAACGCCACAAGGTAAGCCCACCCGTTAGGGTGAAGCTGAGAGGGGGCCAGATGAAAGTGGTTGAGAGCAAAAATTTGGAACTCGGTAAACAGAAAGCGAATACCGAGCCGGGACATGTAATCCTTATAGAAGAAGAAGAAGTTGGTGCGTCCCGGCTCCCAAGTAGAGCAAATCAATTCATAATCATCGGGAGGACTCAGGAAGCATTCGTTTAAATCCGTTACACCCACGTGGTCCACGTCGGAGGTGGTCATTAAGGAACGTGTCATCAGGACTTCATGCGTTACCCAGGGATATCTGTCAAGTAGAACCTGGGAGGGCTGGCAAAATCTGATTCTCCGGCGTCGGATCGGGAATTATGGGGAGAGGACGACGACTCCATTTACCTATAACAAAAAGCTAAAATCAGCATTGAGGGGTATACCTGACTGATGCATGCTATTGCGTGAAGAAGGAAGAGTGAGTGGACCCGGAAATCGCCGACTCCCAGTAGCCGGGTTAGGCTCAGAGGACAACCTATGACGACAGGAACCTAAGGTGCTGTTGGCCATGGAATCATTGCCACTCGCAATGTATTGGGAGCTTAAAGCAATACAATCCCAGCAGGGACCGAGGTATCCATCAGGAAGTGTTTCCGACCCGGCGCGGGGGGGCCTCATAAAAATTTATGGGCTCTGCCGAGATGACCTCCGCTTCACCCAAATTCTCGGGACAAAGGCTAATGGGGGTGGAACTAGGATGATGGGCCCTAGGAACAACCAACTGGGACCCCTCAGTATTCCTCTTCCCAGACCCACCTTGGAGAATGGCCGCTAGTTTCTGCTCCTCGGAAAGGGGAGAGCCAAGCAGCTAAAAACTAGCTCGAGGATAATGCGCACGCAGGGCTTCCTCCTCGTCTGGAGTTAAACATTGACTTGAAGAAGGTGGATGGTTAACCTTACCCATCAACACTGGAGGTTCAAACCTAGAGAGACATAAAATATCTAATAAGGAGGGGGAAAACCAAAAGGAGTAAAACTTGGTGGCGTACACCCCTGTGAGCAAAGACATACGGTTATGAGAACGTAACCAGAACAGTAACCTAGAAGTTACCCAGAAACGCTAATTGAAACTCACCCAGAAAACCCAAAGACAAGCCTACTAACGGCAGGGGATGGAAGAAGTAAGAAGCAAAAATCGTAGAGATAAGCGTAACCTCAAAGTAAAAATAGATAAATGTAGGGAAGAGCAGGGCATACCTAAAGAGTTGAAAGTTGGAGAAATGCAAATTCATAGAATCCAAGAGTCGTGGATGGTGCAAGAAGGCCAGAGGTCTTCAGTAGTGAAGTGGAGAATGCCAAATACAAATGAAATAAGGAGAATGGAGGGAAATACGAAATGACACTCAAGCGACAGGGGTATAATAGACTATTCACCCTAAAAGTAGGGGTGACGTACAACATGCGAGTGGTGCATTAAATGCGCACGAAAACCGGAGGCGGCTAGGCGTGGTGGTTGTAACCCGTCGCCAATCCAGTTGAGCTAGGTGTCAGGAGGCAATGATGGCGAATGTAGAGGGATCACTACATCGAAGTCATGCGGGGCCCATGGCGAGTGCCCCGGATCCTCAAGCCTCTTGATACTACCTCGGAACCTTGAGTCATGCGACATTACCTCGGACCCCGGAGAGAGCGGCGGCTGAAGCCGAGATCATTTAAATCTAACCCGACGAGTTACGGTATAATCGCGGAAGAGCTAAGGGCACATCAACCTATCTCGGACCACCTGTCTGCGTGCATAATACACCCCGACAGCTCAAAGACTTGAGCTACCGGGCTGGGGACAACTGTTACGAACCTGTACAAGGCCCAATAGCAGTGAGGCCCAACAGTAGAGATAAGGCATATCAAAACCTATCTAATATGAAGGAGGATCCTAACTCACCCATAATCAAGGTATATCTTCAGATATGATCTAATCGTTAGGATGCTTGGGCCGGAGATCATGCGAGGCCCATAATATCCTACCTAAGGTACACTCTATAAATACAGAGGTCAAGTCCTAATGTACAAACGTTCTAATCTCTGAACTATTTTACTTTCCATCACATTGTGCACACACCCTACCCCCTTGGCTAGGGGTGGAAAAAGCCGGGCTGCGCGGCTGGCTCGATTTGAGCTCAGTCGGGCCCGCCTGTCAGGCTAAAAGGCCAGGCCAAGGCCTTTTTTAAGGCTTGTTTTGCGTAACAGGCCAGGCCTAGGCCTAATAAAAGGCCTTTTAGGCCTGGCAGGCTGGCCTGTTATGAGGGTAAAATTGTAATTTTTCCGTCTATCCTCCATTCAAAGTATGACACGTATACCTGCTTACCATTTTTGACCTCTCATTTCCTAAACCCTAAACATCAGTTCCTCTTTCGGCCGCTCAAGCTCGTCTCTTCTTCTCGACTCTTCTCATTCTCTGGTTCTCAAATCTCAACTTCTCTTCCGGCAATCGTCGCTCCTCTGTCCTGTTGAATGCCAGTGAGATTTCTTCTTCTCCGAGGAGCGATTGAGCGGCGACCTTCACTTTGGAGCGTCGATTTCGTTGATCTAACAAAGAAGAAAAGGAGGTGCCGTTTCTAACTGCAAAATCTTCTTCTATAGTCGGAGGTTCTTGGAATTGAACTAGAGGAAGCACTCGTGTGCTTAATCGCACTGCTCGATTACGTCGTGGCTGGAGCACCACAATTCTTGCCCGATTTGTCGCTTTCAGCTGGTCGGTGAAAGAGAGGAGGGGGTTTCTCAGGCGAGAAGGATCAGAAGGCAGTTGAGGACAACCATGATGAGGCTATCTGAATTTTGTGCGTATTCAACACGATATTAGGTGTGTTTTACATTACTTTCGACCTGCTATCAATTTCCCCCTCTCTGTTCTTCGTATATTGGAGATTTTCTTATTTATAAATTTTGATTATGTATAAGCTCAAATTCCTGCATATTTCCATGCTTTTTGGTATCTTTGCATCATTTTCTGTTGCTCCTATTTATTTATTTTCCCTTCTCTATCTCTATATAATTCTCGTCCTAGTATGCTGATGGGGATTTGTTTGCTTAGAGATTTTGATTACTTATCAGTCAAAGTCTTGGAAATTCCCTGCCATTCGTGATCAACTAGATTGCTTTTTCAATGAAATCATTCTTGTAACTTCCATTGATACTCGAGAGTAACTATTTATGTACAAAGTGAGATCTAACTAGTAAAACTTTTATGTGTGCATGGAATGGTCTTGAACACCAATTTTCAATAGTAACTCCATCAGAACTTTGATTTTTATGGGCTGGTTTACCGTTGTATACTGACTCTATGCAAGGAGTTTGGTATTATAAAGTTCCTATTTTTTTGCATTATTTCCAATGATGAAGTTAGAACGGAGTGGCATCTCACTGCTCTGTTTCTATTCCCCTTTCTTTGATTTTCATTATGGTTCTGAACTTTGGTTTCATTGTTGCTGAGATGATGACTCTTTGGTTTCATTATGGTTCTAAACTTTGGTTTCACATCTTTGATTGCTATCTTATTTAAATTTTAATTGCTTGACAGATAGATACAAAAGATATTCTTTTTATATGTGGAGGGGCGTTTGTTAATTTGGAGAAGACCATCTCAGAAAGGTGAGGATCCTCAAGTTCCACATGCATGGATGGTCCTCTTTATATTAGGAATTTTGATAGACCCACATTTCTTTTACAGGAAGCAAGATTCTTCCATTGGCTTTGGAACTCCAATTCGTGCAAATATGAGGACTGGGGGAGTCACTGATGCTATATTAGCATCATCACTTCTCGAAAATGTGAGAACTAAAGGCTCAAGATATATTATGTGTTTAGTTTTTCTTTTTTCTTTTTTCTTCTTTTTGATTAATTGGATTATTCTTCATATGTTTGGTTAGATCTGTGAATTTTTTTTTCATTCTTTTTTGGCCTATTTAAAGTAGGCCTATTTTCTGGCCTGTTAGCCTACTTACAGAATTTTATAAAATACAGGCCTTCTTAACAGGCCACAGGCCAGACTTAGGCCCAAAAAAAGGCCTGTAACAGGCCACAGGCCAGGCTCAGGCCACTTTGTTGCCAAACAGGCATGGCCTGTTAAGGGTGGAGTCTGGCCTGGCTTGGCTTGTTTCCACCCCTACCTTTGGCGAAGAGCCTGGTTGTGTACAGTGATCCTGCGTTCTCCTAGGTATTTGCCTCATAAGCATTCAGGAGGATCATATTGATCCAATATCAAAGCACTAGCCTATCAGGCTAGACATCTGTGTTCTACACCAGAACAACTACTTTTATTGGTTTGTAAGAAAAGTTAGTTGGTGCCTTATAATAAGGATCAGAGAGAGTATATAATTTATGAGCATATCTGACTTTTCACACCAAGAAGGGAGGGTAACTCCCCTCCCCTCCCCTCCCCTCAAACCAAACACACCCTTAGGAAGAAGACATATAATCAAGCTTGTCAAACGAATTCACAATAGGTGCTTTTCCCTCTAATTAGAGGGATTAAGCAATTTTTTAATTTTTTTATATATTCTATTTATTTAGATTAGATTATATGCTGCATTCTGAATTTTTTTTTTGCACCCAATATCTCAAATTAATTAATTTACAGGATATTGGGGTTACAGGAAAAATATTTCTGAATGAAGGACTGGAAATTAATTAATTTGAGATATTGGGTGCAAAAAAAAATTCAGGATCCAATATATAATCTAATCTAAATAAATAAAATACATAAAAACAATTAAAAAAATGCCTAATCCCTCTAATTAGAGGGGAAAAGCACCTAATGTGAACCCCTTGTTAAACTCGTGATAATGAGGTAAACGAACTTGAATCATAAACCCGTAAGAGTTTATTTTTATGTTTAAATAGATATTAAGAGTGTATAATGAAATAACTAAAATATAAAAAATAACAAAAATTTAGTTTAAATATTCTTTAAATTCAAATAATTAAAATTAAATCCATCAACATTCATAATTTATTATATTTAACAAAGAAATTTCTATAAAATTTATATTTAAAGTCGCTGAAACCTGATCAAATTGAAGATGTAAACACGAGTTTAAAGGTAAGTTAATACGGTTTTGTAAGTTGAAAAAGTAAAAACGGTAACCTCAGTATATTGATTCGTGAGTTTAACCGAGTTTACAACGAACGAGTTTATCAGTGACTCGACTCAATTTTGTAAGCTAAAAAACATAAAACGCTAAATTCAAAAAATTAACTCGTGAGTTTGGCAACAATGGGTATAACAGTGCAAGTGTGTGTGGTTGTGAGAGAGAGAGCACCATCTAATTAAAAAATAAAAACCATATTTTATATGTATTATAGTAGTACTTTTTTATTGATATAGATTTCATTAAAAAAAAAATCAAGGAGGATAAGGTTCTAGACTCCCCACTTGACATTGGCCACATGAATATGCGTCTAATAAAAGAAGAACAAGTGTAAATTAATTATGTATTATCTTAATCTGGACTGGAAAGTAAGATAATATCCATCATCAAACAAGCAAAGTGATATTCTAAAATCAGGTCATAAAAATCCAAAAATTTGTTGTAATTTTGAAATGAGAAAATGAAACTTTTAGCCCTTGCGTAGTTTTAATGTTTGGATTATAAGATAGGAGACAGAAAAACAGCTTCTTACTTGTTCTGATGTTTTCTTTCTTTCTTTACAACGACGCGTTCTATGAGAAAGACGGGGCACAGGTTTACAAAACTTGCAACGAGAATGTACATGACTACCATCCAATTAAGCTAAAATCATATATAGTGAGAAGAAAAAAAAAATTAGTCAGGGTAGACACAATCAAACTTCCACAGTTGGGTGCTAGCCCTAAACTTGAGGATATGGTAGCATCAAATTATTATGAGTGCCAGTAGGAACAAACATCTGTGTAATTCCAAGAGTTTGGCGTTATAACAATAAAAATGTTGAAGACAGGAGAGCTTTGGGGCGCGAAGAAAGAAAGAAAAAAGGTTGGAGAGGGTTAATGTTATTCTCTCCGAGGTATTTAGAGAGGTGAGGCATTGCCCAAAAATTGCAGCAAGAAGCCTGAAGTGATAACTGCTGCAACAAGTGTTTTTTTGTAGTGGTCTTTTCTGCTCAACGAGTACACGACTTCCTGCTTGGTTATTCCATTTCAAAATTTGCAATGGACGATGCGTAAGCATCCAAGATTATCCTCTAGAAGGCGTATAATCAGAACATAAAATTTGAAATGACTGTAAAAGAAAATCTTCAGTTTGATGACATGACATCATATGGTGCTTTTATTTGGCTACATTATTGACAAAGAATAACAATTAAGTATAGCCGAGGTTTTCAATCCATGCGTTTACAATTTACGAGTAGGGACTCCATCGCCCTCATTAGTGCCATGTTTGCCCACCCATTCCTCATCTTTTGAGGGAATAGCTGTTCATTTCAGTTGATGTAATCCTACTCTTCTTAACAGGGGAAAAAAACTTGTGAATAATTGGAACTTGGCTGGGGAAAAATCACAAGAAATGAATTTTCTTTCAGGCTGACCCCAAAGCAAAAATTTAAAGATGATCACAAATTGCTTTCGTAAAGTCAGATGTTGATGAACTACCACCGAGGTCAGCAGTTCGGTACTTCCCTTCCGCAACTGTGTTGAGTATGGCATTTTGAATCTGCTCGGCCTTGTCATTGAGCTCAAGATGGCGCAGCATTGTAACAGCACTCAGCAGCAAAGCAGTTGGATTTGCCAAGTTCTATATAAATCCAAAGAAGATATGAATAAGCAACACAACATCTTGAAAAGAGCGTCAATGACATTATGACCCAGGCTGCTGCATTTAAGGGGAAAATAAATTTGACTACTCCTCCTCTTATCGTATTTATAGGACACTAATATTTTTCACAAAAACCAAGGAAACCATTAAATCTCATTAACTCTACCATAAAATTCAACAACTTTTCAATTCTATCCCTATTATTATAAATAATACAGAATGAAAATAAAAGCAACAAGATAATAAGTGAAGGGTTAAATTGTACATTCACCTCAAAACTTTAATGAGATGCCTTATAAATAGGACAAAAAAAAATCTTCTCCTCTGCCATATATATAGGACGAGAGGAGTAAATAACAACAAAGGTTCAGAAAACTTAAGTTTATTCTTGGGAGATCATTAATTTCTGTCTACGTTTTCATTATCTAACCTCACTGTGCTAGTCAATCCAAACAATGTACACAAGAACAGCTATCTTGAAAGAGGACCAAGTCAATTAAGGTAAAACTTCAATAAAGATGTTTATATAAAGTGAGCACATATAGTTAGTAGTGCAGAAAAAAAAAATTTATAGCAGGGTAACAATACTAGCAGAAAGTTGAGCATACAGAGCATAGCCCTTTCAAAAGATCTCGTCTGAAAAACACCCCGTCACCAAATTTGACTTCCTAGTTAAGAAAGGCATGTTCAATGCCCCAAGTCTTCAGTAGGCAACTAATGCCTATGATATTGACAGAACTTGAACTCCTTTCAACTTCCATACACCAGTCACATCCCACATTTCAGGCAAAGTCTTACTTTACATTATTTTTGTAAATAGTTGCATTCTATGGAAGTTTAAAAGCATTCATAACTAAATTTGTGAATAGATGTTAGGCCACTGATTCCAAAGGGAAAGTGTTCATCATCAGTAACCAAAACAAGTGTTCAAAGTAAAACCTATAACGTCACCCTTGATCTGGATGGAGGGAAAAATCAGCAAATTAGGCTATCAATTCCTCCAATGCCATCACAAATAAACACGAGTTGGGAAAAGCACCCAAACAAGGGAAAACTCAACAAGAACAAGGCGAAAAGATTGAAGATTAGTGAGGATTAGGGAGTGGTTGGAACAGCTCACCTTTCCAGCAATATCAGGTGCTGAACCATGCACAGCCTCAGCTAGTGCAATACCACCCTCACCGATGTTGCAGCTGCCAACATTAAACAAATTGCATCAAATGGTATCCATAACATTCCACATTTTTTAACAAAAAATGAAAATACCTTGGTGTTAAGCCCAGTCCTCCAATCAAGCCAGCACAAAGGTCACTGATAATATCACCATAGAGGTTAGGCATCACTAACACATCAAACAAAGCTGGATTTTTCACTAGCTGTAAATGGGCAAGAGCAAGTGTTATTCGTATTCTAACACAACAATTTCCAAATGCAATTGTATCACACATCCAATTTGCCAATATTCATTTAGGGAGACACCATACCATCATACAGCAATTGTCAATGACCACTTCCTCATAAGTTATCTCAGGGTACTTCTCAGCGACCTCACGGCAACACTAAAAACATTCAAAATACAAGTTGATGGAACGATTCATGGGTAAAAATTGAAGCCAGTTGATTATACATGAAATTTTATGTATTTGTGAACCTTGAGGAAAAGGCCGTCAGTTTTTTGCATAATGTTGGCTTTGTGTATTGCAGACACCCTCTCTCTTCCATGTGTCTTGGCATAATGAAAAGCATACTCAGCCACTCTTAAACTTGCTTGACGTGTAATAATTTTGAGGCTTTCTACTACACCTCTCACAACCTGTCAATATATGGGGGTTGATGAGAGTTAATAAGAGTCATAAATTCAATGATAGAATGTAACATCAATTGCTAGAAACTTACCTGATGTTCAAGTCCACTGTACTCCCCTTCCGTGTTTTCACGGATAGTGATAAGGTCTACATTATCATAACGAGTTTTGTAGCCAGGAAGACTATAACAAGGTCGGACATTGGCATACAAATTAAGTTCTTTCCTAAGAGTAAGGTTTAATGAACGATGACCTTTTCCAATAGGGGTGGCCATTGGTCCTTTCAAACCAACCCTATTTTGCCTAACTGATTCTAAGCTTTCCCATGTTAAAAAACTCTGTGTTCTAGGATCAATTGTATCCCCAACATAGTGCTCTTCCCATTCTATCGGGACTTCAGCTGCACTGAACACCTAATTGCAAACAAAGTTGTTGAAAAAACAGTACATTAGATTCACTAAATGAATCGAGTTTTATCAACAAACATAAGCACAAAATAGACAAAGAACTTTTATTAATCAATTCCAGCAACCAAATAAATCAAATTCGCCATTTAATTATAGCAACAACTGAAATCAAATTACCGAGGTACCAAATTTCATAATTCATAAAAAAACATTCACTAGCACCATATGGAAGTCTAAAACCTTGATCGCAGGCCACAACAGCTGTTCTTATTGCTTCATCCCATATTTTATCTTGGCAACAATGCCTTCATTCAAGGCTTCTCCATACTAAGATTATGATAGAACTTAAAGAATACCTTGTTGATAGAACACAAAGAAAGTAAGAGAGAAGCAAAAAAAAAGGGAAATCTAGAGCCAGAATCTGTAACTCTAGCCAATACACAATACACAGTAATTTCAGATAATATTCTTCACATTCATTATAAAACAGAATACATGTATATATAAAGTCTGGACATCATAACTGCCTATGAAAACAGATAACACAGTAACTACCTAAACTGATAATAAACTGATAAACTACTCTTTCTTATCCTAACTGATAATAAACTGATAAACTACCCTTTCTTATCTATATCTTTATCTTCTTTCTTCTGGAATAAACTAGAAGAGGAAGAGGATAGTTAGAATTCCCAATATCCCTATCAGATTAAAACTCAGATATTCAAAGAATACTACAGCTTAAAGATAGTATATGTAGGCCATGCTAAAAACTAGAGAAGTCTCGTTCAGAACTTAACTTTGATATATTTACAACAGTAATATGGAATAATCCATCCATCTTATATCATCTTCAACTTGAACCGGATTATAAATATCTTATTTGCAAGAAGTTTAGGTTGAAAAGGCAATAGTTTAACAATACCTTCAAAGTTTAAACTAGTTACACCGATAGGAATATCAGCGATAGTAACTGTCCCCTGCCTCTTCTGGTTTATTCCAGGAGAAAGAAAATAAAGATATAGGATAAGTCAGAGTAGTTATGGTCAGTTTAAGGTAGTTATTGTGTGTTATCTGTTTAATGGTAGTTTTTATAGGCAGTTAGGAAGGCAACACTCTTTATATACATGTATTCTGTTTTATGGAGTTATGATGAATATATATTATCAGCAAGTTATAGTGTTGGCTAGAGTTCAGATTCTGGCTCTAGATTGTCTCTCTTTCCCCTTTTCTCATCCTAAATTCTTCTAGTTCTATCATACACCCTCAGTGACCTTAGGATTCATGGGGAACTCAGACAAATGACTTCCTGGAAAAGGTTTCCTATAGTTCCTAGTGTTCAGAACACAAAGTAGTTACCCAAAATAAAAAAATTCTACTATTTAGAGCTGGAAAACATTTTCCGCTTGCTTGGTGTACTAATCAACTGCAAAATGTTGCCTCATTTAATTCTTACAACCTTCTCACAAGGGAGATTCCCTTTTAAGTCAACAAAATAAAAAACACTAAAGGTTTCCATAAAATTGGATTCATTTTAAGATATTTTTTTCCTTGGAGTAATTTCTAAATTATTTTTTCTAAAAAAATATTTTCCAACTCTCAGACTATTTTCTGGCAAAACAAAGGGAGACTGTGTCAATTAATCACAAAAACGATGCCCATTTTCAAAAGAACAGCCTTCATTGACGCAGAGAATAATCTTCAAAGAATTGTCCGGACGCAAACCAAACCCGCCAATCGAAAATACATAATTAAAAAAAATGTAGAACAACAAATTTGAAAGATAAAATCCAGAAGCATCAACGCGATCACAAGTCTTGACGTTGAATTAATAAATTAATGGTCAAATGAAACCTCCGTATAATTTGGACAGTGAGAAGCATATGAATCAACAACGGAGCTCCTAATAATTAATTACAGTACAGTAAAGAAAACAAAAGTGCGAAGAGCTATTAATCAAATCAAAGGTATAGAACATAGAATTGGAAGTAAGAAATAATGGCAGGGGAAGAAAAACCTGTTTGACGGAATCGGCGATCTCGGGACCAATACCGTCGCCAGGGAAGAGAGTGGCTCGGATCGGAGTAGAAACGGAAGAGAAAGCCCTAAGATCTGATAGGGAGGAAACCTGGCTGCTGCGCCTCCCGAGAAATCGTCTAAGAAGCTGAGAAGCCATGGTTGACGACGACCAGCTATGAAGATGCCAAACTATAAACTGATCCCTCCGAAAAGTCGAAGGTTCCAAACGCCAACGCAGGGGCGCATAAGGCCAAGCCAATGACAGGGAGTCAGTCACCCCGCCTCAGTAATTTTCTCTTTTCTGTTCAGATCAGGGCCGAGCCCGATGATTAGTACTTAGCGTACTGTTTCAAAGCCCGACCGTGAGCCCAATATGGTACTATATATATTCCTTCTCTCTCTCTCTCTCTCTCTCTTTTTTCTAATCATTCAATGGTGTTTTGAGGTATGAATACAATGGGTTTGGTTAGAGCTGGAAAATCGAATCGAGTCCATCGGATCCGCCCATTTAAGTTTAAGTCCATCAATAGCCGACTTATGATTTAGAGCTTTCAGAAGAAGTCAGACCTAAAAGAATCTCCCATGTCGGCCTAAAGATTGACATGAGTAATAAAAGGAAGGAGAAGGGGAAGAGAATGGTAAGAAAAGAGGATCGTAGTAAATCCTGAAAAAAGACATACTAGCTTCAGTCTTAAAAACCATTTGTCTATATCTATTGGGTCCAAATGTCCAATTTACCAACCGAATTTTGTTTTGTGTGATTTACTAATGATATTTTTACAAAAATCTGATTTTCTCTACTTGAATTTTCGTTATTAGATTAAAAAAAAAATGTGCTAAGATTTGATAGATGAATTGGACCTAATTGATATAAGCAAATGAACTTAAATTTTGTTCTATGAATTTATCATGATACTGACCATGTGGGCAAATGTTGCACTGGCATTTGACAAATTCCATAGGATTTCGCTAACGTGAGGGTACCATGGCAGTTCCATTTACTGCCTAATTCTGTTTTTAAATAACAATTTACTGCTTAATTCTCAAGACAGTTGTTAGTCAAATTTTGATGGGTGATTGTTGCATTAAAGAATACGACTCCAAGTTCTTTGTTTTGGCTCAAAAAGGCATTATCCAAGTTCATTGAACAAAATTTTATATTGTAGCATTGACCAATACATAACTTGCAGCGAAAGCATCGCAATTTGTCGTATAGATTATTTGGAAAAAAAATTATAAAATAGAATTGTATTATAATCGTGAAGATCCCTTTCACTGCTAAGCTGTATGCCATATTGATTACATGGATACCTTTCCAAATCCTCGATGCTGGAGCTGGACGTAGCCACCCCTGAAAATCTACACATTTGGAAATTAAAAGAGATCCACCCCTCAAAATTTAAACTGAGGCCTCAAGAACAAGTGAATTCGGAGGCCTAAACAGAGAAATTTATCAGAAGCATTATTGAAAAGCAACATGCCCTTTCTTGAAGACGGGTTCATATATATATATATATATATAGGTTCCATTTAGCGCTCCAAGCTTGACAAACAAATTAAATTTCAATTTCAACGGAAAATTAACAATATCCACCTGACATTTAAGCAAAACTATAACAACCAGCTTTCTAGGTTGATTTGCCTGAGGTCTTCACCCCCAAACTAACAAACCAACTGTTTATAACTACACATACGAAGATATATAAAAAAAAGGAAATTAAACCATCTCCACGAAAGGAAGAAGCTGAAGAATTAACAGATTGGAAGAGGAGCACCATTCCACTCGCCAACACATTCCAGAAGAGGATCAATGATCTTGCCCTGACACAAAGCTGTGAACACCTTGTCACATTCCTCGCCAGGTGAAATCACCCTCTCGCCGGTGAGCAACTGAGTTCCCAGCTCTTCCCTCACAAACTTGTACAGAGGATATGACCTGCATTCCTTGATCCTGTTTGGAATTTCAGAAGTTCCAGTCTCATATGCAACTCTAGCACTCTCAACTTCCTTGGGCAACACATTGTTCAACTCCTCCTCAAATGTTCCGATCTTTTGGAAGATTGATGTGCTCGTGTTCTTCTCGTTCTCGGCATTGGCCAGTGCATGGTCCACCAGAACTTGCCTGAGTTTCTGCATCAATGGGTAAAGAGCACTGCAGGGATCATCAGCGTAGGCAAACACGTATTCCCTGTCCACAACTTTGAGTAAATCCTTCTCGCAGAATCTTGAAGGATGGAGTTCTCCGTTCACGCCTGTGGTCAGAGTTCTCTTGGCAACTTGGCTAACTGTGTTCTTCACTGTGTTCTTCAAGTTCTCTTCCAAGTGCCTCAAGTCAACTGCTTGGCACAGCGCAACCAAGAATGTGGAGGACATGAGCTTTAAGATCTCAATGGCTTCGTTTGTTTTCCTAGACGAGATCAAACCCAGAGAGTTCACATCTTGGTTGTGTTGCTCGGCACTTTGGACGTGGGTTGTTACAGGATTGGCAAGATATTGCAGCTCAGAGCAGTAAGAAGCCATGGCGATTTCAGACCCCTTGAAACCATAATCCAAGCTGGGGTTTCTGCTGGCAGTTAGATTGGAAGGCAAACCATTGTTGTAGAAGTCATTGACGAGCTCAGAGAATTGAGCAAACATGAGTTTTCCAATGGAAGCAATAGCTAGACGTGTGTTGTCCATGGAGACTCCAATTGGTGTACCCTGGAAGTTACCACCATGAAGAGCCTTGTTCCTTGAAACATCAATCAAGGGGTTATCGTTCACAGAGTTGATCTCTCTCTGAATTGACTTAGTGGAGAATCTGATAACTTCAATTAGAGGGCCGAGCCATTGTGGTGAAGTTCGAAGGGCATAGCGATCTTGTTTAGGCTTCTGCAGAGGATCCATCTCGTGCAATTTCTTGGCTGCTTTAACATAGGAGCTTCCATCTAAAATGTGTTCCATGATAGCAGCAGCCTCAATTTGGCCAGGGTGGTGCTTCAATTTATGGGTCAAATGGTCTGTAAATTCCGGCTTCCCTTGCATGACTTCGGCGAAAATAGCCGAAAGAACTTCGGCGAGCACGGCGAGAATGTTGGCCTCAAACAAAACCATGGAGGCCAAGCCAGAACCAACGGCGGTGCCATTTACAAGAGCAAGCCCTTCCTTGGGCTGCAATTCGAAGAACTCAGACTCAATGCCGGCCAACTGAAAAGCTTCCTTAGGATTGAGGGATTCTCCGTTGGGTCCGACGGCTTTGGAGTTAGGTCTGCCGGTGAGTAAACCGGCGATGTAAGAAAGAGGGACGAGATCGCCGGATGCTGTGATGGTACCGCGAAGTGGCAGGCATGGGGTGATGTTGTGGTTGAGGAACTTGGCTAAGGCTTCTAGGATTTCAAATCGGATGCCGGAGTATCCCTGGAGGAGAGTGTTGATTCTGACTATCATGGCTGCTCTTGTGGCGGAGTGTGGCAGAGTTTGGCAAGACTCAGTGCCATTGCCGAATATTCCGGCATTCAAAAATCTGGAAAAATATAAAGGACGCAGTGATCAGAAATGGTAATCCGAGATTTAACTGCCAGATAAACACTCCGGGTGAAATTAAAATCTTCGCCGAGAGAAGTCAACGGCCACAGACTAAATTTCAAAAACGTGAAAAACGAATATTTACGATCACAACTTATTTGGTTACGAATTAAGATGCCAAACCGGGGACTAAGCAACAGAGTCATGTACGAAGACCGGCCTGGCGTGTAAGCCGGCGATGCATGTTCTCATATGCTTGTCCTAATTCCAATTCCTAACACTTCCCGGCTACCCACTGAAAGTTACCGGTTACTTGGGGTCCTATTACCATATTTCTATTAATAATAGCTACCTACCTACCTCCCTTTTTTTTTTTCCTTAATCATTTTTTATCAGGAAATATATACAAGCCAGTAGTTTTCAAAAATCATAACTTACAAGCATAATATTTAAAATGATTTTAAAGTTTGAAATTTAAATAATACATAAAAATTTTAATTAGTTGGGAAAAAAATCACACATCATATTACAAAATTCACATATTCTTTTTAATATTCACCCTTTTTTAATATTATATTTAACATGATTTCAAAATATAAAACCCTTTTTATAACCATTTGAATTTTTTCAATAAAATGATTTTTTAAACCAATTGTCATGGAACTTCTTTTCTTTAAAATAAATATATCAATTGTTATATATATATATATATATTTATATTTAATTTAAATTTTTTTATCCTCCTTGTATGGTATAAATAATTCACAAATGATTATTCCCTATTCTGCAAAATTTATTTATTACCCCAAAACCCAACCTCCACATATGTATTTGGATAATTTATAGGAGCAGTAAATATATGCAAGTATTAAGCTGTCTGCCTTTTCACCGATTAGGTAGTTTTTTGCCTTTTCCTTTTTTCTCATCGTGGGAAGTAACCAACCAGCCGGAAAATTGAACGAGTGATCATGAAAAGAAACACGGATGATAAAAGTTGAGGTGGATCATGAATTCATTCATGAGGAAGCGTTTATATACCTGATGAGCTCTTTCTGCAAAGCAGCGCCTTGCTTTGTTCTCCTGTGAGAGGTGGCCCCAAAACCGGTGGTTACACCGTAGCTATCAGTTCCCTTGTTCATGCTATCCATGACCCAGTCGCTGCTGGCCTTAACGCCGGCCCTGGCCGACTCCGACAGCTCCACCTTCATGCCCTGGTCATGCGCCGCAATGGCAGCCACCTGAGAGATGGTGAGAGTCTCTCCTCCAAGCCTGACCACCGGCTTCCGATACTCAGCCACCATGCGCTTCACCTCGTCCAAGTGGCTGCCCTTGAGAGACTCGGCGGCCACGCCCCAGCTCAGGGGATCAGCCGCGCCATTACTCAGGCAGAAGGCGCTGTTCTCATGGTGACCGTTGGCCTTGGCGATGGACTCCATGATAATAATAATGATAGATGATGATGAAGTAGCTAGGAATGAAAAAGAAGAATGAGGAATATTATGGGAGGAGCTAATTAACTAGAGAGGTTAAAGAAGAGAGAGAAAGGAAATCTTGGGATGAATGATAAGATTTCCTGAGGGGAAGAAGGGGAAGACGGTTGGGTTATATAAGAAAGGGTGTTAAGGTGAGAGAGCGTGTTGTGGGTAGGTGGGCATAAGGAGTGGCAGAAAGCCACAAGGAGAGGGGGTTGGTGGTTGAGAATAATTAACTGCCGTCCGATCCTCAACCAGCAATCGCACGGCCACAATGCTGCAACGTGGAACTATTGTATATCGCATTATAAACCATGTCAATATAAGTAGACGACGCGAGGGTAGGTGAGTCACTAAGGAGGGAGGGACATATATATATATATATTTCATAGTTGGAGACGTCAACTATTTGCACAAATTGAACCCGTAAACTTGTTGCTTATTCTGCCCAATATAAATATATACGTAAAGGTAAATAACATCACATCTTTGTCTGCAATTTTTCACAATAAATACTTGGTCTAATTTGTTCTCTATTTATTTTAAAAAATCATTTTTAAAAAAAAATATTTAGTTATACTAATAAAAAAATTATATATAATTTGAACATTTTTTTTATACATATAATTTGAACATTTTGTTTTTTTGTTGTTCATCCAGTATCCAGAGTTTCGCCCTGACTTATAGTGTAGTTTGACACTTAATTAATATACAAATAATCCGGTGTCTGTTGCATGCCAACTACCAAATTAAAGGGTACGGTGATGCCTGCCTTTGGTGGTTTCTTACGCGACTTGTTAATCTTTTGTTTGGCGATAGAATCAACACTCACACTTTTGTAATTAAGAGTAGTTAGTTGTATGATTAGACTCACGTAATTATATCTAATCAGCAGTGTATTGCATCGTATAGTTTCTGAAAACGTACGTGTAACGCTCAATATTAAATCACAAGTAATAATGAAGAAATATAAAATACGTGGAAGAAGATATATATATAACATTTTTAAACCACAAATCATGGCTGTATTAAGTGTATTTGGTCATGTTTTAGCCAGGGAGAAAAATAGATGTACGATACTCCCTCCATTATTTGAAATCACAAGACATCTTTATTTAACTTTCACTCCAAAAAAACAAAAAAGGTTAGCTCGATCATATATATATATATATATATAGTTGCAAACTAGCGACCTACTCTATTTAATTATATATGTATCCATCCTTATCTAACCGCTAGGCAACTTTTTTTGGCCAAACTATTTAATAGGCAAATTGATCACAAATAAATATGTAAATTTCATCAATTTTAAATATTTATTAAGGACATTCTTAGAAATTCCTTATTAAGATATAATTTCTTATAGAAAACACCAAGATGATTTTATATTTCTAAACATGAAAAGAGTAAAAAATTAAAATGCCTAATAATCTTAAACAGGAGTATTAAAGATGCATGCCCGAAAACGTATATATAATTTTTTGGGAAAATTAAAATAAAGGACCTAGATAAAACAATATTTAATTAAAAGGACCATAAAAATTGTAATTATTAAGGAGGACCAAATAAGTTTAAAAGTACTAAATTATCCTTCAAACTCTCAGTTGCTCACGAACACAGAAAACAAAGAATGAAGCACCTTCTTCCCTCCTTCCCTCCTCCTGTGAATATCAAAGTGAGGCTATTTGGAAATCCAGTATTGGAAGTTAAAAACGATGATATTTGGTAAAAGTGTATGCATAGAAGCGGGATCCGGATACGTGAAGCAGCACTAACAAATATCGTTGTTTGTTAGTGAGGGACTCACAAATCCAGTGTAATTATGTTGTACGATACGTGAGGGACTAACAGATCTATTGAATATACAACAGAAGCATTCTAAGTGAAAATGAAATCATGCCAACATAAAATTCAAAGCTTCCAAGAAACGCCCAACTGGTGCAAAATGCCAGCAACGATAGCCCAGAATAGAATCTCTGCAAAGATAACATAGAGCATAATGCCTACTCTTGTAGAATGCCATATTTTTTACGAAGACGTGCTTTTGGATCCAATATATATGCTCACTAACACATCAAAACACCCATAGAGCAAAATGCCTACTCTTGTAGAATGCCATACTTTGTTAGTGCTGCTTCACGTATCTCCTATCTCCTTCGATCATCCAGATCTTGCTTCTATGTATACACTTTTACCAAATATCGCCGTTTTTAACTTCCAATATTGGATTCCCAAATGGCTTTGCATTGATATTCACGGAAGGAGGGAAGAAGACACTTTGTTTTTTGTTTTCTGCATTCGGGAAGCAACTAAAAATTTGAAGGGTAATTTAGTACTTTTAAGTTTATTTGGTCCTTCTTAATAATTACAGTTTTTATGGTCCTTCTAATTAAATATTATTTTATCTAGGTCCTTTATTTTAATTTTCCCTAATTTTTTCCATCTAAGTTTAGGTTGGGTGGTAAGAGCAGGACCTCATTTATTAATTGGACATATTCCCTCTTATTCTAATTATAAAGTCTTTTTAACTAATTTGTGGAATAAAAAACAGCTAAGATCTGATTATTCCCACATATAGCCGATAATATTGTGAGTCTGAGAGTGGAGGGTCAAGTGATTCGTCGGTCTATTTTAAAACCAAATTTAAAAAAAGAAAAAAAAAATTGAAAGTCAAGCATGACACTTCAAACATATATAACTAATCATAAGCCACCCCCGTTGAACGCTGACCAGGAGGCCCCTGAGTTTGACGAGCCCTTTTTTTTTTTTTTAAAAAAAGGGTATGTATAAACCCCGCTGAATTAATTATTTCTGCATATAATCTTAATATTACCTGCAATGAAATAACATAAACAATATTTTTATAAATAAACTATCTATGTCCTATGAAAATAATTTTAAGAAAAACTATATGTTAAAAACGCTAAATGCTTGAAGTTAAAAACGATACTCATTTAAAAAAGAGTTGAGAGAAAACATTAACTTGAGTCAATTTGATTTTAACTTCAAGTTAACTATATTTACCTTGAGTCAAATATGATTTAACTTCAAGTTAAGTGGAATACTGGAGCAAAACAAAGAATTCAAATTTTTGGGAACAGTTAACTTGAGGCAAAACATAACTGACTGGAAGTTAAAGTTTCAAACAAAACTTTTTCAAGACATTAACTCAAGGTTCTTTTGCTATGACTTCAAATTACTTTAAGGCAGAAAATTCACAATAAATTTGCCTTGAATTCCATTATAATTATTATCATCAAAATATAAAGAATTAACATGTTCCCCATCACAGCCACGCTCATCGTCCCCTGACTTTTTCTTGACTGATAAAACTTGTGCATAAGCAAATCACCCACAGAGAACTGAGTCAGAAAAGAGAAGAAGATTATGAGTAACATATATGCTAACAAAGCAAATGACTACTCTAGCTGGGGTGGGCTTTTTACAATTCCGGAAGCAATCTTGATTTCGGAATAGGATAAATCTACAGGCGTCAATGTGACATGGACCCCAAAAAATGTGCCGATGTTGCGATACGTGAATTTGACGATGGAGTTCATGGTGGTCATATCCGTGCGGCAACTCCTGTGGAACCGGAACCTACCTGAACCCTGACGTGATCAAATTTGATGCTCTGCAAAACGGATGCAAGTGAATGTAGGAATGAATTAGGCAATTAAAGAACAGGAAATGGGAAATGAGAAAGGGGAAAGGAAGAGATTGGAATTAACCTTCATGGTGATTTCGGGCTTCATAGGCTTACTAGTGCAGGTGAAAGCAGAGACATGACGAATGTTTGTTGAATTAACGGTGGGGTGTGATTTTTACTCCAAAATGGTAACCACGTGTGTATTTTTGCTTTAAAAAATATATATGGTGCTGAGCGCTCCCGAAGGTAAAACACATGTGTATTTTTGCTCATTTACCCTAAATATTATATATGTGTTGATTATTGAAAATAATATGAAAAGGATTTAGCTAGACGCTCTGCTTTTTTGGCGCAAGATAAACAAACACCAGAGTTGTGATCATTATACGGGATTTAAAAATTAGTTTAGAAGACCAAGCGTGAGTGGAAACTGGAAAATTTCAAAGAAATAAAAGTGGCGCGTGCAAAAAGACGAGAGAATAAGTGGATATATATCGTAATTCGTATTCGGTAGGATTGCCATATGGCCTTGCTCCATAATAGACGATCTTACATCTAATTAAGTAAGATCTACTTAATTAGCTGGCAAAAAAAAAAATCTACTTAATTAATTTATAAAGATTAATAAAATTGGTTGAATTAATTATTTATTGTTATAAGGTAAAAACATTGTGTCACCCCCTTAAAATATTAATCGTGTTAAACATAGTCTCTCAATCCTTATTATTAGGCGCGTTATAGTAAAAAATTCATGTGTCATTGGGAGAGTTATAAATACAACGAGTCTTATCTCACAAGTCATTTGGAAACCTAAATCTATAGATGAGTCAATGGTTTTGACGCTACTAAGGGAAATTGTCAAACAACCTAAATGGGCTGCTTGTATATGGTCATGACGCGATAAAGCGTTCAAGATAAATTAAATTTAAAGGCATTAAAAGTCAATAGTAATTATATATTAATGTAATGTAACTATGACATCTTTATTGTTTCTTTTCTTAACTATTAAGCAGGGCAAACCCATGAGAGGGTGAAGAACAACACATACCCGTACTGTGGAGGTCACACCGGGTATGCAAACATATATCGAGCAACATTTGTTAGAGAAGCAGGGGTCTAGATCGGATATCACTATAAAGCGTGGAGTGCTATGGGTTGCTGCGAGTCAAAACAAAGAGGGCAATATTGATAATCCTTATGTGCAGGAAGCTGTCTCAAGAATGGTAAGTGTCAATGATTTTAATTCAATTATTATTGAATTATATATAAAAAAAGGTATCTAACCTTTCATTTTGCTACACGAGACCTTGAGCCAAAAAGTAGAGCGAGGCGAACTTCCTAGGGATGAGGATATCTTGAAAAAGGTGTTGGGTCTTGACTACGATGGTCTTTTGACAGGTCTCGACTATGGAGTCGGTAAGAAAGAATACTTTGGGAAGCAGAAGAAGCCGTTTTGATCAAAGAA
This sequence comes from Acacia pycnantha, assembly GCA_025563575.1. NCBI lineage: Eukaryota > Viridiplantae > Streptophyta > Magnoliopsida > Fabales > Fabaceae > Acacia > Acacia pycnantha. The sequence goes on from JAMWYP010000144.1 coordinate 1,442,645, forward strand.
TTCAACAATATATGGAGATAATTGAGATGCTGAAGCAGCAGGTCATAGCACAACAAGCAATTATTGATCAATTCCTGAGCTGGGACACAACGAGAAAGTAAGGAACGTCTCACAACCTAAGTGACAATGTTAGCTGCACATTCCCTCCTCAAACTCTACTTGAGGTATTATAACTCATGTCGAAAGCATATGCTTTATTTACTTTTTCTTTACAATAATTGAATATTCTATTTGTTTAGGGAGAGGCGGAGATTGAGTATGTGACAGATAGCCTCAAGTAGCATACGATTGCTACATGCTGCATATATAATTTACAGAGGGAGAACATGATTCACAATTCACTTCTCCCTTATAATCACGTCAAGGTAAAGCTGAAGACGGCCATCGATCCTAAGTATGTCTTTCTGGTGCCCACCCCAAATGCACATACAGTGGAAGGAGCTATACATAGTTTTGTTGCGTGGCCAGACCACCTTATTGTCGTATTGTAAAATCCTTTTCTTAAAAGAATAATTAACTAAGGATTTGATCAAACGATTCATCAAAACATTATCATGCACACATTTGGGCATTGGACTTCACAAGGCCCAAATACATGTTTATCATTAAACCCAAACTCTTTAACTGAATAATACTTCATTGCATAACAAAATATCCAAGTTAATCATGAGGTGGATCAACAAGTTTAAAACACAATCATAAGGCCTCTAGGCCACCCAAAACCACCAAAAGTAATTTAGTCATAGAGAAATCAAAAGTATATAGTTAATGCATCAAATCTTTAAAAAAAATTTTGAGTATGCAATATGAGCTATAACGTGGTAATATACAATAATTCAATATATACCAAAAAGATGGAAGCATTATTATTAGCAGAAGTAGCTTAAGCTTCCAGATATTTTCTGATGGACCCGCATGAGAACTGTCACCTAAAAAAATATTAAATCAACAAGGTGAGACAAAAGCCTCAACAACCAACAATCCATCTCATCGGACATACGAGTAAGTACTCATGAGATGTCAAGTGAGACATTTATAAATTCATAGCATTATTAAAAATGTCACATGGTTACACACACACATATATATATCAATTCACAATATCATAATCTCAATCTCATATTTATCACATGAGTGCACAAAAATCAATACACAAGAATTTATTCTATGTCTCATCTTATTTCCTCCCCACTTGATTTTCTCTGACTGAACCCATGGGCTAGTACTCACCTATGTGATTGGTAGTCCAACTTAACAAGCTCGCCATTTAGGTGATAAGGACTGACCAAAATCCACACAACATAAGATCGAACCATGAGTTCTTTCTCTAATGAATTAGTGGGGTGTCAAGGCCCTGCTAAACACAATTGGGCCAAAGGATCAACCAGTGTACATCTGGAAGTTCATCACCTTATTTCCTATTTTTGTATAAAAATTCACCCCCTTAATTATTTCCCCTATGAATCATTAGTACAAAAATCGCTTTTTAGATCGAGTGAAAATTGCATTTTAGACCGGTTCTCTCAACAAAAAAATCTCGGATTACCCAAGGAATTACCGACGAAAAAATTTCCGTCGGAAATTTCAGTCGCAAAAAACGCCGTCGCAATCTGTGGAATATTTTTGCGATGGTGTTTTTTGCTACATAAATTTTCCGTGGGTAATTTCTGACGGAATTTTTTCAGTCGGTAATTCCGTAGGTAATCCGAGGTTTTTTTTGTAGTGTCTGGATCCAATCTTGAAGGCTTGCCCCTAGTCACTATATGCTTGATTCTTTTTATAAGACATTTGCTTGTTCCCAAGGAGCATTAATTATATTTTTCCATGTATGCCCCTAATTAATAAGGGTAGTGGGTGAAAGTAAATTAATATATATTAAAGTTTACTACAATTAGTAGGGGTAATATTGGAAGTTACTCCCTCCGGTCCTAATTATAGGAACACATTTTAAAGTTGGTTTTGGTCATAATTATAAGAGCAAGTTTTAACTTTTGTCAATTTTTTCCTATAATACCCCTATTTATACTTATTATTAGGAGCATTTATATATATATGTGTGTACATATACAAACACACACACACACATATATATAAACATATATATGTGTGTAGATATATGGGTGTGTAGGTCATATATATGTGTGTGTGTAGATAGATCTATATGTATACATACATACACACACACACAAATATGTTTATATAGCAATACCATTATTTCAATTAGAAAGCGTGTGAAAAGGAAAATTGGTCGGAGAGATTTGTGGCGGGGTTGTAATTCGCTTTTACTTATGTCATTTTAAATTTATATAAGGGCATTTTAGGAAAATGAGTAAAATTAACTAATTTAACTCATCTCCTTAATCCTCTAAAATCAGTTAAATAGTTCTTATAATTAGGACCGGAGGGAGTATTTAAATTGTAGGACAACTTTATTGACTTTTACTGTTTTTATTAATTTATGAGAATTATTAGTTTGTGCCTTATAATAAAAATTAAAGGGAGTATATGACAATCTACCAATTATTGGGTGCCCCATGAAGGTGTAGTGTCAGTGAGAATAAAGAACCTGACCCCACGTGATGAAGATCCCTTGTCCTTCACACTTTCCCACTGATTCTTCTCGGCTGACAAGTGACCACGAATGTCAAGTTATTAAAATGAGCTCTCCTAGCTAGCCACTTCTCCCTCATAAATTCATTTTAGCATTACAAAAATATATAAATGAACAAGATTATCCTCCCTCCGGTCCATTTTATACTTTTGTGTCACTTTCTTCTTTAATATTGTATGTTTAACATAATTATCATTATCCTATCATAATAGAAAAATCAAATATAAAGCATCTTAATAAAATTATGGTTCAGACTTCAGAGGGGAAAAATAAAAGGCTCATCAAAATACTTATAAGTATTAAAACATGTGTGGTTATTTTATTTATTGAGATTTTAAATTTATTAATTCAATTAAATTTTGAATAACTTAATTATGCTAAATATATAAGTAATTATGCATCCTTGATGAGACCATCCATTGATTCCATTCACATTGGTCAGATTTAATAAATATCCGAGTACCTATAAATCAGAAGATAAACACACACGATCGAAGTAATCACGAATTAACGAAGACAAATGTATATCCCGTTTTATCTTCTTGCGTGATTTCTTCCCGAATTTATCGTCATTGTCTTTCTCAATCGAAATTTTCCCCTTTTCTTTTATTCTGGAAATTTCTCACTTAGCTTACACTTATGCCCAAAAAATTCTGTAAAGTGTCACTGTTCACTGTATAATCAAAAGGATGAAGGTGCAATTTTACCAACAAACTATTAGGGAAATAGCACCTGACACAATTATTTATTTAGGGTACCTTAAATACAAAAGAACAATTACAAGAGACAAAAAGACACAACACCGTTAGTTGAGTTTTAACGGACGTTTAGTTCAGATCAAGAGAAACAGAGGATGGGGAAATTTGTGTCAGAACGGCTGGACTGAGGATTTTCGCTGAACTTGAGAACGGAAACAGAGAGAGAGCAGAGGAGCGACAGACGTTCGACCTTCTTCATCCTCTCTCGCCGAGTTAATGGGTTCCATCGCATTCCAATTCCAGATTTGTACAAAACTTGATTCCATCGGCAAAAATGGGTTCCATCAACACATTGCCCCCAAGTCTTGGATGAATCTTACCATATTGAGCCGCAACTCCGCAAGCAAGCTAAAAGCCCTCATCACGCTCTTTGCTCTCGATCAATGACTACAAAAATGCTAAACAACGACCTAAATAAGACCCAATTAACGACCCTTTTCGAGGGACGTCTTGGAGGGTAGAGGAAAATTTCCAAAATGGCGACACGATCCTAAATAAGGTCGCCTTATTAAGCGACGATTTAAGATCAGTCGTCTTAATAAGCGACGATTTAGGACCTGATTTCAAAATCAGGTCGCCTTTGTTGATTTTTTTTTTTAAAAAAATAAACTACAAACTATGAGATATCTACCAAGTTTTTAATTTGCATCAGCCAGAAACCACCAAGCAACACAAGAATCACATAACACAATACATAAACAGAATATATATATTACACCAAAATTGCATATTTTGTACAGACAAAACACCAATACAAATGAACAACGGTAGCAAATTAAAGAATCACTAACACAATAACATATTAATCATGCTCACTACTAACTAGGCGCTATGTGTTGAAGAAGATATCTAGATATCATGTCTCGAACCGAATCGATCTCATCCTGCGAGTACGGATCCTTAATACCCAAAAGCTGTAAATTGGGGAAACAAGGTATAAGATAAACCAATTAAGTGAAGGAAATAATTAACAACTCAAGTACAACAACAAAAATTAAATAAACTTGAGAATCACAGAGCGATTACGTACGTTTTGAAAACCTTGAGTACGTCCATTGTTAACGATGGATTGCATCCAACTCATAACGTAATATCCGCACTCGGTGCTCCACGGTTGTTGATGGCACTATAAATCAAAGGCAAATTGTTAAAAACGAATAAAGGCATATCTAAAGCTCTTGTGTCAATGAAATAACTTGAATTGAAACTACTCACCGTCGGTTTAAACCACTTCGGTCCACCTGCTCTTTTGCATTGATAAGTTGTCTATACGTCTTGAGGCCACTATCATTAAAATGGAAATTAACGAGACATGTTAAACCATTCATTTAAAAGAAGAATCGATGATTCGAAAAAAATTTACTTACTTGGCAAACATGTTTTGATATCCTCGGTAGGATTGCCATTTCTTGAATCGAACCAATAACGGGAGTTCTTGCTCGGACAAACAACACACGGCGTCCAATGACCACTACAACATATACGTATTAATATTAAATTAAGATAAGACCGCAATTTATTCACAAAAATCTTATAAGACAAAACAAAAGTACGCACCTTTCATGTATTGGCGCTAGATAACAAGACGACCCTCAGTCGCCCATTGTTAGACCAACATAAATTGACCTCTGGGTAACGTCTTGCGAGCGAAGCCGTGCATCCGGGACATAAGTATCCATACGAACTCGCTCGCGGTGTGCCGGCGCATAATTCACGGCGAGACACTATGAAATGAAATGATAAATGTTATTGAAGATCTTAAACAAAAAAAGAGTACTAACATAATTAAAGGGTTAAACAAACTTACGGGATTGCAAGTTGAAGAAAGCGTATATCTAAACAATCCATCGTCAAAAACTCCATCAAATCTTTCTTGTCAAATGTCATCGGATATGTCTTTTACGCACCGACAATGCCGGAGGCATCTGCAAGCTTATGAGGCCGATGTCCTTGTACATCTCTCGCAGTGTGCTAAGTACAGAAATAAGCCCGCAGCTTGTTCATCCTATGAAAACATAAAAAAACATATTATGAGTGAATGAGCAATGAAAATCAATCGGAAACAACTCACACTCAATCGGTAATGTATTTCCTACCATCGCGGTGTCGTCCACATCTCAATAAGATGAGCCGGCCAAAGGATGAACCATGTGATGGCGGCGCCTAGTGTGGTAACCTCCTCATCATCAATCGGGACGGCTGTCTCTTCTTCCCCCTCTCGCACACTCGTCACGAGTCACCCGACGTTGGTTTTACGGAATTTGCTTGCCGTGGTGTTTGTCTTGTTCAGGTAAACAAGACCATCGGCAACAATCCGCCGGTGTGATTCATCCAAATATAGAGTGCAAGCTATACCTCCTGTGGAGTGTGAGACGGTCCGCCAATAACTACCTGCAGGTGTGAGACGGTTCGCTAATATGCACCTCTGCGGTGTGAGACGGTCCGCCAATAACTACCTCGGAGGGGAGAAGGTCCGCTAATATGTACCTCGGAGGTGAAAACTATCTTTCTTCTTTGGGGATATTCGGGGATTCGTCGGTTGTACGTTCTTTGTTGTACCATAGCTTGCATTTCACCCGTAGTTGTGCCATAACATCTTTCATAAGGTTTGCTCGAATTCGGCTTCAAGCTCCTGGCGGCTCTGCGTCATACAAACGTGAACGTCGTCAGAAAAATTTTGCGACACTCACTCCCTCGTCTCCCCTCGAACGGCATCAAGGTAATCCGGCTTCCCAATCGCCGTCGACAAAATGTCTGCCGTGTACCGGCGTGAATGAGCCTTGGCTACTCTGCTGCTCAAGTGAATCTGTACCATAAGATTTTTCATAAATAATAACTAAACTCTTATATAGTATGAAACAAGCGAGGCTATTTAATACTTCTAATTCAACTACTTACGATCTTTGAGGCAACCGCGGCAACATCTTCATTGATGTATTTGTCCCCCTTCATCCTCGCAGCTTTCCATTTTTGTGACGAGGAGGACGCTGGGGGCTGGATAGCGATGGAAGGATCGGATTGGGAAGCTTCCTTCATTATTGCAGCTCTTCCTCCATCATCTTTCGTTCCGGCTTTACGTAGCCACCTCTAGACAAGCAATGCGGATACTTATTTTTCGCTTGCCTCTCTCTATTGGCTTGGCTTGTTTTACGTGACACGAAAACAAACAAAACTGATCGTGCGAATTCAAGTAGATTCAAATTAAAGATAAGATATGACAGAAATTTTACCGAAATTCGGGATTACTTAGGGACGCCACAAACTCCCTCCAGTCCTCAGGAGAAATGAAATCATAGGTCTTACATGGATCTGGTCCCTCTTTGGCCCGCGAATATACTTTTTGTCGGCTTGTTCTTAAAATCTTTCCAACGGAGACGAACTTCGCCCATCCAATGCTTCCTCATGGCCTTAGTGTTAGGGACATCAAATGTTTCTTTGCAAGGTGAAAGAGAAGATATGACGAAATCAAGTAATAAGACTAAAGATACAAATGCAGATATATCGAAAGTGAGATACCAAAATCGTGTCCAAATCAAATCCTTCGTCTTATCATCAACGAACTTCCAAGGCGAGTAAACAATACGCACTTTGCTTCGAGCCGGATAGCCTAAATAGCTAATGAAGTTGTCTTCCTCTCTGCCAAGCGGATTCATATTTTCATCAAACTCCACATGCGGCCTCTTTTCGATTGTCACGGCGAGCAATTAGCTCACCCATGTGTGTGCTACCTCTCCCTTTTCTCACAACGGGCATATCAACCCTATCTCCCGATGACTCGTCCGAGCTAGACATATTCTGTTCATCAAAGACCAATCATTTATGTTAGATAGGTTTTTAAATAATAAACAGATTAATAAAATGAACCAACATGTTAAACGACCACAAAAAGAACATAGTAGTTAAACACATCATTTTGTAAGCGAAGATCTTACTTTACATGGTGTCCCATATTCCTTCACAATGATCCTTTCTTGCAGCATATTCTTCATCATCTATCAATTCTACTTCACGTGTTGTAGGTGGATTTGTTGTGAAAGGGAGTGTATCGTCAAGGTTCAAGGATTCTTCACCATACTTGTTTTTACTTTGAAGTACAATGGACATTCTTTTATTTGCGAGTGCTCGTAACATAAAACACTTGTTTCGCGACTTGCTAAAATGAATGGCTCATCTCTATGACCAAGTCTTTGAAGATCAAGCGAGACAAATCCAAATTTAGGATCTATTACAACAACATTATTGCTAACCCACTTACATTTCAATAAAGCAACTTTGAACTTGTTGTAGTTGATCTCCCATATTTCTTCGATCACTCCATAATAGGCCATTGATGCTACCACCGGGTTTTGTCTTTCGAACTCGAAAAGTGCATGGATTCGGCTTCAACCATCACCCCACTATTTTGCACAACACTTTGTCATCTTGGTCTTTTGTGTAGAAAGAATATCCGTTGACATCGTAACCGCTCCAAGTGATGACACGAAAAGAAGGCCCCCGGGCTAACCACTCGATTGTATCGACACTCCGGTCTCGTGCAATACCTTCTCACCGAACCACTTTATGAACGTCTTCTTTTGCTCATTCGCTATCTGCATGTCACTCTTCCTTGGATTCATATTCTTCAAACTCTTTCGTGTTCATCAATGTATGGTTGAACTTCTTCCGTATTATTCAAGATGTACGGGTGTGCTTGCAACACCTCTTCACGAGGCTTATTCTTCGGTTTGATTCCTCGAGTTCCCTCGCTTATCCCTCGTCATGCTTTGAGATTGTATCGTCGGCCACGATAGATAATCTTTGCGAGAACTCCATAGCCTCTTCAACTACATATCTCTCAACTATTGAGGCTTAGGCCGATAAGGGTTTTAGAATACCCTTTTAAGATCTTCATGTATCGCTCGAAAGGGTACATCCACCTTAGGTAAACTGGACCGCACAGTCTTACCTCCCTTACCAAGTGCACTATCAAGTGCACCATGATATCAAAAAGGCGGGAGGGAAATGCATCTCTAGTTGGGACAAAATAATATAACCCTCATTCTCCAATTCATCCAACTTTTCAATGTCAATGACTTTGTTGCATATAGCATTGAAGAAAATACTCAATCTTGTTATAGTGGATCGAACTTCATCTTTCATAATGCCTCTTATAGCTATTGGTAGTAGTTGTTGCATCAACACATGATAATCATGGGACTTCATTCCCACTAACTTCAAATCGTTCATTGAGACACACTTTCTCAAATTAGAAGAATATCCTTGTGGCACCTTAATGTCATATAGACATCCACACAAACTTTTCTTCTCCGCTTTTGATAGTGTATGAGTTCTTTGGCTCCATGTATGCCCTCTTACCATCTTCCATTACTCGTGGATGTAACCTTTCTCTTATTCCCATGTCAACCAGATCTAGTCTCGCACTAATTCCATCCTTAGTCTTCCTGGTATGTGCAAAAGAGTGCGACAAGGCTATCACAAACGTTTTTCTCCACATGCATCACATCAAGGCGTGTCTCACATCAAGACTACGCCAATATGGGAGATCAAAGAAAATTGATCTCTTCTTCCATATATTCTTCTCACTCGCCTTCCTTTCCTGCTTACCCAATATGACATTGATATGTTTCACCCGACTATAAACGTCCTCTCCGGTTAACGCCTTTGGAGCCGTATTCTGCTCCGGTAAGCCGTTAAAACGCTTTCTTAACTTACGATATGGGTGGAACCGATGAAGAAACCTCATGTGGCCGAGGTAGACCGTTTTTTTTTTCGTGCTTTAGTTGATGGAAGTTTGTGTTAGCTTCACATATTGGACATGCTTTATGCCCCTTCACACTGTACCTCGACAAATTTTCGTATGCGGGAAAGTCGTTTATCGTGGTAAAAATCATTGCACGCAACTTGAAGTGCTCCTTCTTATATGCATCAAACACATCTACGCCTTCCTCCCACAACTTCTTCAAATCCTCAACCAAAGGCGCCAAGTACACATCGATATTGTTCCGGGTTGTTTTGGTCCGAAATCATCATAGAAAGCATCACATACTTGCGTTTCATACATAGCCGGGGAGGTAAGTTGTATATTACAAGGAGAACCGGCCATGCACTATGGGTCTTGCTAAGAGTTCGATACGGATTGAAGCCATCGTACAAAGCCCCAGTAGAAGGTTTCTTGGCTCTTTGCCAAATTGAGGGAACATTTCGTCTATTTTCTTCCATTGCGGAGAGTCGGTAGGGTGCCGAAGATATTTTCCATCGGATATTCTCTCATCAGAATGCCATCTCAACTTCTTCGCCGTTGCTTCACTAGTAAACAGACGCTTAAACCGTGGAATTATTGGAAGATACCACAATGCCTTCAAAGGTTGCCTTTTTGTTGTCTCGCTCTCCGAAACACTAACTTTCTTCACTTTGTATCGTGAAGTTTTACACTTCGGACAATTGCGAGGCCTTCGTACTCGTTTCGTACAATATGCAGTCATTAGGGCAAGCTGTGTATCTTTTTATACTCCATACCCATCGTAGACAAGATTTTCTTGGCCTCATACATACGATTTGGAAGTACATTATCAGCGGCAACATATCACACAACAATTCAAGCGGCGACGTGAAAGCGCTATCGGTCCACCCACAAGTTGCCTTTAAGTTGACCAAATGTAAGGTCGCGATCAACCGTGTATACTTAGTACACCCAGGGAACAAAGGTGTCTCGCATCACTCCGCACGCTTTCATATTCACCCGATTGTGCAAAAGATTCGCCTCAACATCATTAATCATTTTCTCCATTCCATCATCATCATCTACCTCAACTTCATTTGCATGGGACGCACCGGTACTTACTTCCTCACCATGCCATATCCACGTTGTGTATCGAAGGTGTATTCCATCACAAAGTAGGTGGTCCCTTATATCGGCAATAACCCTTCGACTCCCATTTAAACAATTAACACATGGACAATAATACATCCCATTTTTGTGGCCACATTCCTTCTAGCAAATTCAATAAACTCTTCCACCCCATTCTCATATTCTTCACTAGTTCTCAATGCATTCATCCAACTATGACCCATTTTATTACCACCTACGACATTTCCAACAACGGTCAAGTTCATGTCAATTTCAAGAACGACATGTTTTCTTTTAAGTAAATTTCGTGACATTTCCCCTTAAAAGTAAGACATCCCAAAATTTCAATAACAACCAATTTCAGCTTAATTCAACAACAAAACTTACTAACTAAACCAATTTCAGCTTTCTGTTTTGAAGGACATCCCATGTTACAAGATCATCCCGAGAAAACATACAAAAACAAGCCAATAAATAGAAGTAAATATTGATATAGTTTATCTTCTTCATCATTTAACCATATCCTATATTTGGCATCTAGAATATCGCTTAGCTTATCCATGAGAACATAAGTAAGCTAAGATCTAATCTAAACAATTTGGAGAAGAGCTTAGAATGAATATAATCTCATTCATGAAGTGGTATTGTGAGGAAAATCTAAAAGTTGAAACAAAAATAATAGCAAAGAAGTTTAGAATCCCAGTCTACACGTTGTGACGCTAATCATGTGGTTTTTTTTTTTTGATATTAAAGGAAGGCAAAAGCCTAAATTACAACCATACCAATTACACAAAGGAGGAATTTAATCCTAGACTCTCTGAATTACCCAAGACACGAGATAATTCGGACAAACATCAATAATTTGTTAGAAGACAACTCTAATTGCTGAGCGATTTCGGAGCGTGTGATTGTTTTTCTGATATGGCAATTGAATTGAAGGGAAATAATTGATTGAAAGATATGGTATACAAAGTTTAGAACTTTTTGGAGAAAAACACGTATATAATTTGAAAGTTTGTTGGTAGACTCCTCGGTTTGGATACCCACCAAGTTTCGATTTCTTGAGGCTATACAACCCCGGGCCTATAATCAATGACTTCCCCACTTAATACTTGAAACAGACATATAACAAACTTTAGCACTTTTTGCTACAAAAATAAGGCATCAAACGAAACGAGCTACTTAAACATGTTCTATCCTTGATCAAACACATTCCAAGATCAAACGAAACGAGCTACTTAATCGATACGTATTTCTCACCAATACTATCCGAGCAAAGTGACAATTACCAAATGTTATCAAATTTAATTCAAGGGTTTCTCACTAATAATAACAAGACGGAATAGTAGATTTAAGAGTAACGTACGAACAAGCTTACTTGGAGAAGAGCGAAACGAAGGAGACGACGGCGGAGACGAAGGAGACGCGCGGAGACGAAGGAGACGACGGCGGAGACGAAGGAGAACGACGGCGGAGACGTACGGCAAGGAAAGGGACGGCCTTGGAGAAGAGCGGAACGAGTGGGTATGAGAGGATTTCGCGGCCTCTGTCGGAGTATGAGTGTGTGAGGGAAAATGAAGAGGCGCGAGTATATTAACCTAAAAAAATTGAACATAGGCGACCTGAATCATATTTCAGGACGCCTATATTCCACTTTTGGCGACCTGAATCAGAATCAGGTCGCCAATATTTTAATAATGGCGACTGAATCGTAATCGTCGCTTATATTTAATAATGGCGACTGAATCGAATCGTCGCCAATATTTAATATTGGCGACTGATTCGATTCAGTCGCCATTATTAAAATATAGGCGACCTGATTCTGATTCAGGTCGCCATTATTAAAATATTGGCGACCTGATTCTGATTCAGGTCGCCAATATTATTAAATTTCCTAATTTCTATTAAAAGAAAATCCTTGTCGCCAAACAAAAAATTCAGGGCGCGAAGAAATTGACACATTAAAGACGTCCTGAAATATATGTAGGTCGCCATAAATGAATTTTATTGAAAAAAAATTAAATTCCATGGCGCCAAACAAATATTTCTCATATTTTTGTGGCGCGAAACAATTTTAGACGTCTGAAAAATTTCGGGACACCAAAAATCAATTTAAGGAGTCCCGATTTCTTATTTAGGATATTTGAAGGCTCAACTTCCTTAAATATAATTACAAGAATGCCACCGCCTTCACTTTAGACATCCTATTTCTAAATAAGGACGTTTTTTAGGGTAGTAATATCCAATTTTTGTAGTAGTGTATTTTGGTGTTTTTATTGGTTAAGAAAAGATGTTATTGTTGTGATAGATTTCACCCCCTTTCTCTTTCTTTGTTCTTCCTATTTTCTTTGAAGCAACATCGACGCAGGACAAGGGGATCAATTGAGGGAGATGAATTAGAGTTAGACGAGGTTGTGTAGGTGGGTGAAGATGAGTGAGATAGAGTGTAAGTGTGTCTGATTTTTCAGCTTCAATTTCAATATTCTTTGCCTGCATCTTGCCGTCGACGATGAAGAAGATGATACCATTCAAGCCTGTGTTTGCAGATCGCCGTCGCCTTTTCTCCAAGATCACGTTTTCATTTTAGCCTCCGATGGGTTTCGCCGTTCTTTCTTTTTTTCTGCTCTCTTTTGTTTTCTCCAAGATTGTGTTTTCGTTTTCTCTTCAATGATGATTTCGCCTTTGATTCCTGTATTCCTCGAAGCCTTTGATTTCTCAGGATCGCGTCTTCGTCTTCATCTCTGCTCTCTTCGTCGAAGCTAAAGCAAAAAAAAAAAACGCAGAGTTACATCTTTACGGAGGCAAAAAAAAAAACGCTCTATTTCTCTTGGCCACAACGTCCGTTAACGGTGTTGTGTTTTTTTACCTCTTGTAATTGTTCTTTTGTATTTAAGGTACCCTAAATAAATAATTGTGTCAGGTGCTCTTTTCCTAATAGTTTGTTGGTAAAATTGCACCTTCACCCTAATCAAAATCAAACTCAACTTATCATCTTTTTTATTTCTTAGAGTTTAAAATTTGAAAATCAGTCTCAGTGGATAATATGCACTTTAGATTAGATTTAGTCTCTTCTGACGTAATTTATATTGTACTAGGTAAGTATGCAAATAGAGTTTTGCCTCGACTTGTATAAATGTATTTCTCCAAGGCTAACTAATACGGGTCAATTTGCCCTAGACTAATTGAATTGTTGTGCTCAAGTATTTTTCACGTTAAAACCAAATATCCTAACAAGGATTCAGTTTCTGATTGGTTTAGTAGTGAGCAAGGGAAGACCCAACAATTGTAATTAGGAGGGGCAAAAATTACATAAACGAACCCACAATCTTAGGAAATCACATTTCAGCCTCATAAAAATTTAAATATTTTCACTTTAATCCCTCCATGAAACTATTAGAAGGGACTAAAGTGAAAAGATTTAAACTTTTATGAGGCTGAAATGTGATTTCCTAAAAATTTTGGTTCTTTTCTATAATTTTAGAGGGGCGGGGCCACCCCTAGCCCCCATGTGTGTCCATCCCTGGCAGTGAGAGCTCACATAAGCGAGATTGAAGTTATAAAAGTGTTTATAAACTCCGTTCATCTCGTTTTTGGGTAAGTTTTATGACCCTCCACCGCACTTTTAGCATTTAGGCGTTGCTTTTGCAATTGAAAAATCCCAATGAAACTTCCCTAACAGAAACTCCCCCAACTTACCCTCTCATTTGTCTCCAAAATTCTCTCTCTAAATATTCCCTCCACAAGTTTTGCCTATTATTTTCCACTCAAAACATATTATGTTAAGAAAATAATTAGAGATTGATAGTTGTCCACGTGTCAGTTGTTAGTTATAGAACTATCACGTGTCATGCAACTTGTTAAGTTGTTATACATTATGTTACTCTTTCTATCGTATTGGCTTTACACTCAGTAGTCTATATAATGTAAACTAATATCACATTATCAATTGAATTGATTCAACTATTCACTTTGACTAGTGTTGAATCAGCTGGAATGTATAAATTGAATGTTGCAACACCTAATGGATCCTTGTTGTATGCTTAAAATCCAAGATATCAACAACACTCTGGTCTCTGTCATTACACTACTCCTTTGGACACACTTGCTCTATGGCACAAGCAGCTCGGTCACCCTCATTCAAATATTGTCAAAGCTGTACTAAAATCATTAAATCTTGTTGTTGTCAATTCACACACTGAAGATATATGTACTGCTTGTAAAATGGGGAAGAGTCACAAACTATCCTTTATAGCCTCCTCTACTACATATAATAAACCATTGGAGTTAGTTACCATGGACTTGTGGGATCCTGCGCCTTTTGCTTCAAATGGATATGTATATTATATAGCATTTGTTGATGCTTACAACAAGTTCACCTGGATTTATCTTCTTCACAAGAAATATGATGCTTTAGCAAAGTTTAAGGAGTTTAAAATGTTGGTTGAAAACAAATTCAGTGCAAAAATACAATAGGTTCAGAGTAATAATGGTGGAGAATTCCTCTCATTTACTCCATTCCTTGTACAATGTGGTGTCCAACATAGGTTCACTTGTCCCTATACATCTGGACAAAATGGGCTGGTTGAAAGAAGGCACAGATCTATCGTTGAAATTGGTCTCACACTATTAGCTACAGCCTCCCTTCCTCTTTATTACTGGGGAGATTCCTTTCAGGCAGCAACTTTTCTGATCAATAGGCTACCAACCACTATTTTACAAGGAAATACACCTTATGAAAAACTCTTTAGTACCAAACCTGACTATTCCTTGCTTAGAGTCTTTGGCTGTGAATGTTTTCCATATCTTCACCCATATAACAACAAAATTCAATTCAGGTCTGCATCTTGCTTATTCTTAGGATACATCTCCCATCATAAAGGTCATAAATGTCTTAATCGAGCTACTGGTCGAGTTTACATCACACGCCATGTTCAATTTCATGAATCCATTTTTCCAGCTCAAACTCAGTTTAGCATTTGCCATGCCTCCTCACAGTCAGCTGTTTGCTCTCCTCCACCTAGCTTTATACCACCTCTATCAGTCATACCTTGCACCACCAATGTTTCTCCTTCTTCTAGTATCCCATCTGCTTCCCTTAGTAATACCTCAGCTTCACCACTTCATAATTTAGTCAACAACTCTAGTCCTAACTCAGCTTTATGCAACTTGTTAAGTTGTTATATATTATGTTACTCCTATCGTATTGGCTTTACACTCAGTAGTCTATATAATGTAAACTGATATCACATTATCAATTGAATTGATTCAACTATTCAGAATCATATTTCATTCTCAGATATTGATATGGTACCAAAGCATCTACCACACCGGTGAGGCACTGTTTCCGATCAAAAGAAAATCAGAGGCATTGACAGTGATAGTCTCCAATCCTTGGATTGACATTCACCAAGACAATGTCCACTAATTGCCGGTGTCCATTGATTCGGGACTCAATAGTCGAAGCTTTACTAACAAGAAAATCACATTGAAGCTTGACGATTCCAATTATCTCATATGGAAGCAACAAGTTTATTTCATGGCAAAGCAGCATCGTCTTTTCTCTTATTTGGACGGAAATGTCAAAGTTCCAGCCAAACGTGTTCGTGATTCTGAAACAGGTTTGGAAGTAGATAATCCAGAATTTGATGTATATGAACAGCTTGATTTTGCTCTTGCATCTTAGCTGCTAGCATCAGTCACTTCCTCGGTTCT
Organism: Acacia pycnantha; assembly: GCA_025563575.1. Classification (NCBI taxonomy): domain Eukaryota; kingdom Viridiplantae; phylum Streptophyta; class Magnoliopsida; order Fabales; family Fabaceae; genus Acacia; species Acacia pycnantha. The sequence continues at coordinate 1,458,573 of JAMWYP010000144.1, forward strand.
TCCTGATCTGGTCGGTCTTGAAACTGCTGCTCAAATATGGCAAAAACTCAATCGGTTATACTCAAATAAGTCTGATTCAAAGATTTTACATTATAAAAATCTCATGACTAACCAGCGCAAAGGAGAGTTAAGCATGCGTGACTATCTAACAAATCTAAAATCAATCTGTGATCATCTGGCGTTGTTAGGAGAACCAGTATCGGATGCTAATCGAATTTCATATATTTTGAATGGCCTCCTAACTATGGAATATGAGTCAGTAATTGCTATAACCAATGCAACAAAACAGAAGTTTGATTTAGATATAGTGTCTACAATGCTTCATGATTCTGTAGCTCGCCAGAAATCGTTTATTATGAATTCCCTGACTCAAGCTTATTACACAAATGCATCAAATCTGTATGTTGATTACTCTCAGGATCTTAACTCAGTCTTTGCTACTCAATGTATGCAAGCTTAAGCGAGCTCTCTACGGGTTGAAACAAGCTCCTAGAGCCTAGTTCATAAAGCTAAGCACCTATCTCAAAACTCTGGGATTTATTGCAACTAAAGCAGATTCATGTCTCTTTGATAATAAAACTGGCCAGCATATTACATATCTCCTTGTTTATGTGGATGACTTGGTGATTACCGGTCAAATGAAACCACTGGTCAACATATTATTGCTGAGATGAGTGAAACCTTCTCTCTGAAAGATTTAGATGATCTTTCCTTCTTCTTGGGTATTGAATTTCATAGATCCTAAAAAGGAATTCATTTAACTCAGAAGAAATACATTCACAATCTTCTTACCAAAACTCATATGACTGGAGCTCATTCTTTAGGCTCTCCCATGGCTGTCAATGTCCAATTATTTGCCAACGATAGCCAACCATTCTCTGATCCGCATCAATATAGAAGCATAGTGGGTTCCCTCCAATATCTCTGTTATACCAGGGCTGATATAGCCTTTACAGTCAACAAACTTAGTCAATTCCTACATACACCAACTGAGAAGCAGTGGAATTGTGTAAACAGGCTTCTGAGGTACTTAAATGACACTAGCACACATGGCTTGCTCATCAGACCAGCTCAACAGTTTACCATTCAGGCCTATGCTGACTTTGATTAGGGAGCATGACCACAAAGAAAAATCACAAAGATGATGAAGTGATAGTGTTACCAGAAAACAAAAGATCTACTAGTGGCTTTTGTATTTATCTTGGTCCAAATCCAATATTGTGGGTCTCAAGAAGACAGCAAGTAGTGTCTCAGTCTGCCACAGAAGTTGAGCATAGAAGTGTGGCTAATTCTATCACTGATCTCATATGGGTCTTATCCCTTTTGAAAGAGTTGTTTGTTGATGTAATCAAGACTCCATGTATTTGGTGTGACAACATAGGTACAATAGCTTTGTCGTCAAATCCCATTTTGCATTCAAAAACTAAACATGTGGAACTAGATGTCCATTTCATCAGAGAGAAGGTAGCAGCAGGTATGTCATTGTTGGGTATGTGACATCTTCCTACCAAGTTGCAGATGTCTTAACAAAGCCTCAAGTATATGGCATGCTTGCATATTGGTAGAAACAAACTAAATATACTCTCTCAAGACGAAGTGAATAATGGTGTGTTTCAATGAGGTCAAGAGATGATTTGGACCTCAACAGGAAGAATGTTAACAAAATAATTAGAGATTGATAGTTGTCCACGTGTCAATTGTTAGTTACAGAGCTATCACGTGTCATGCAACTTGTTAAGTTGTTATACATTATGTTACTCTTTCTATCGTATTGGCTTTACACTCAGTAGTCTATATAATGTAAATTGATATCACATTATCAATTGAATTGATTCAACTATTCAGAATCATATTTCATTCTCAGATATTGATAGATTAAATAATATTATTTTGCCCATTATTTGATATGAATTTTAACTTATTTTAAATAATAATAATTATAAAATAAAAATTTTATTTAAAATTTTATTAAATATTTAATGGTCATTATTATTAAATATTATTAGGAAAATGAAAACAACTTTATTAAATTCATACATTTTAAATAATTATAAATGTATAAGTGATTTTAATAAATGAAATCCAAATATAATCAGAATTTTCAAAGTCACTTCTAAAAAATATCCAAACAGAAATCACGATCAACTAGTGTCACTTTTAATGAGTGTCATTTATAAAAATCACAGTCACAGTTATTCACCACTAATTCAAACGAGCACTGAATCCATAACTTTTGGTTAAGCATTGGAACAAAGGCTTACAAGTTGATTTAAGTATTTGGTGGTACTCAAGTGTTAATAACGGACATGCAACATGTGTATGTTTGGTATCCTGATTGAAAGCTCCAATCAGGCGTTTTGCCGGCCAATTGGGCTTCACAGAATATTTCAAAGCACACGTTTGGTAAGGCACATTTTTCAATCGGGCTTTTCAACCAATCGTAGATGCAGTCTCAGGAGCTCAAAAAGGTAGCTTTTTCAAAAGCTCCTTTGTCATCCTCGCCGACGACCTTTGTTTTGCCTTCAACTTACCTCTCCGTCGTCGGCGAGGTCGAAACCAGAGAAGAAAAGGGCGTGAAGACAGACCTGAATAGAGTTTGACGCCACTAAAAGACTTGGAGGCATTGAGTGAGTGTTTGGTGAGAGAGAGCTTGAGAGGAGAATAGAGGCACTGTGATAGACTGAGGAAAGGGAAGCTCATAATTAAGAGGGAGGACAGAAGAGAACGCCACGAAGCTTATTCATTGAGGGAGAGAGATTAGATGAAACCACGTTCACCTTCCTTCAGCGAGTTTTGCAACTTTTGGCAGGTTCTATCTTCTCTGGCGACCTCTACTCCTCCTCTTCGCCACACCTTCCACCCTCAGTATGGCCAAAACTTTCAGAGGAGAGAAGAGCGTTGCAGAGTTGAGCTTCACACCACCAAGTGACCTTCATTATGAGTTTTCCGGCTAGCTCTATGAGATTTCATGGGTGTTTAGGTTTTGCAGATTGTGTGGGGTTCTTTAATTTTTTTTTTTTTATAATTATATCAAAAGCCACTTATGCTACTGTCATTCTAAACAAGTTTTGATTTTACAAAAACTACTTATACTACCGTCAATCCAAACATAAATCATATTACACAATCTGACTTTTACTCAATCTTACTTTTCCATAAGTCAGATTGCAAATAAGTCACTTCTCCCACCACTATCCCAAATAAAACGAGTTAATTGTAAGTACGTAATAATCTGAAGTCAAATACAGATGGTTAAAGTGATCAAAGCGAATAATAATGGTAAACGCCACTACTAACATACTGTACTTAGTTACATGCCCGAGGCAGTAAGTCAATTCTTAATTACTTAGTAATATACTACTATACTTTTCATTTTATTTAATCTAATAAAGAAATTAAACTACAAGTCTAGAAAATGAATCTTATCATTATTATTTTTTTCGGCCAGACGGATGTGGTCGTTGTAACTTATAAACGATGATTATAAATTAAAGGATATGATTTTTGTCTACTTGATTAAATTAAATATGTCAATATCAACTATTTAATTTGCAGTTTATGTTGAAAATATTAAAGTGACAACCTTCTGCCTATGGGAGAATGTAACCGAGGAGGATTGCCAACGAACACTTCAATACTCGAACAAATTACGGACATCAGGATTGCAGGCTACCGCAGTGAAAAGTGGGGACTCAAAAATGGGTTTGAAAAAAGGATTCCAGGCTACCACTTTCCATGTTTTCTTCAAACATGGAGACTATATATGATGTTTTTAAAATAATATAATAATCGTATATAGCTTTTAAAAAATATTTCCTATTTATTAATTTGAACAATAAATAATATGCTATTTTTTAATTCTAACGTGTAGAAATTAAAACTAATTTTTTAATAGCCAATAACTTTCATCATTAAAATAAGTGTTTTATATCACTTTAAAAAAATAGTATGGTTGGTTAAGATTTGAAGTGGATGGGGAGGGGGGCAAAGAATGAAGAATTAAAAGGCCATGGTAGGTGAATATGGCATAAGGCAAGATAGATACATATATAACGACGTGTATCCATTTTCAGTCTCAACAAAAAAAAAAAAAAAAAAGTGTCTCCATTTCACCAACCCCATTACCCCAGTCATGTTTCCATGCCAGACTAGTCATGGCCAGCTTTCCATGACTTTAATATATTTCATTGATTTTTTTTTTTAATTGAAGGCGTAAGCATGACATATAAAACCGCGGCTTATTGACGGTTTTGTCTTCCTTGAGGTCCCATCTCACGCATTACTGCGTTGCGTTTAAGCCTAACTCGTATTAACATCGGCATCACCTACCCCTTCCCATTAATTTAAGCTCCAACACTATAATAACCGGTGTATAAAGGGTCTTTAATATCAGTTAAAAAGACCCTATTTTAACATAAATTCTCTAACCGCTTTTGATTTTTCAACATAAAAAGCAATCCGCATTATCCCCGCTTAGCTCATTATGCAAAATGATAGTATTGTTTTGGTTAAGAGACCCAATTTGAGCTTATAAGCTCTCCCGCAAAATGACGTCGTTAAGCTTATAGATGCGATAGGCATGTAGGATTTGATTCTCATCATCTTCTTTATCTCAGCCGCCGTTTGATTGAAATTTGGAAGTTTAGATTTAATCTTTTATAAAAATATTATTTTTAAATATTTTTTAATAATTTAATGATATTTTTATAAAAAAAAAATTAAATCTGAACCGTTCAGATTTCAATCTAACAACTGAGATGAAGAAAAGGATGGGAAAGAACGAGGATGAGAACCAATCTTAGAAATGTAATGCGAACTCCATAGAAATTATGAGACTTTTCATGCCAATTTCACAAACCGGTGTAGAAAATGACATAGGTGCCCTGGTTTATTGGTAACCAATGTAAAATGTTGTAATTTTTCTTCTTTTTAAAAAAGATTGTTCTGATTATGACACTAGCTAGAGTAGGAAAAATATAATTTAGCAAGAACACTTTCGTAGCAATCTTTGAAACACTAGGGGCATACGATTGACTTTTCTACAGCAAATTCAAGAATATATCCCAAGGCCTTTAAAATTAAAAGGCTATGAAGATAACCCGGGTTCTTTATAGAATGTCAATACCTAAAAGTGAGTGGGTTCAGTGACTAGTGTATATACATGAAAATGTTTAAATTAATTTTAATTAGTTGTTGTAGGCTCAAAATCGATATGGATGGAAATTAATTAAAAGAGAAAAATGGTTTGAATATCTTATATTAAGAAATTTGAAGATGTCTCTAATTCGTATGACGTGTGCATACCAATTATTGCACGAGTATGCAGTAATTTTCTATTCGCATGTGTACGTCATCTTTGTGCCTGTCGTGCATGAAGCTTTTTATTTATATATGTTTTTAGAAAGAAAAAAAATGAAGCCTTTTTGTTTATAGGGAGTAGGAGGAGAGGGGTCCTCTACTTTTAATAAGAAAACAAGTACCAACTTCTCCTTCTCGCCTAATTAAAGATGACCTTTTGATATTAAGAAACATATAATTATGTACCAAATTATCCCTAAAATATTTATAAGATCCATATCCTGTCCCTCACCAACTCGTCATCGTCATCCGTTATTATCCATATATAGTGCTTTTATTTAAAATAACGGTAGAAATTGTTTTTCTGATGTAATTTACAATATACGAAATAAGTTTGTGAGATGAGTTTTATTTTGACTCAATTAAACGTGTTTTTTTAATGTCAATTTAAATAGACTCATAGACATTGATGTCAAACTCGCAAGTTAACTCTTCGAGTTTACCATTTTTACGTTTCTAACTTACAAAAACGAGTCGAGTCCGTATTAAACTCGGATTAGTTGTAAACTCGGTTAAACTCACGAGTTTATGCACCGAATTTATCGTTTTTACATTTCTAACTTACAAAACCATGTTAACTTACTCTTAAATTCGTGTTAATTTTTTCGATTTGATCATGTTCAGCGATTTTATATAGAAATTTTTTTATTAAATATGATAAATGATAAATATTGATGGATTTAATTTCAATTATTTGGATTTAAAAAATATTTAAATCAAATTGTTGTCATTTTTATATTTTAATTATTTAATTATACACTAGTAATACATATTTAATAATAAAAGTAAACTCTTACGAGTTTATAATTTGAGTACATGATACGAGTTTACATCACTGTCATGAGTTTGACAACCTTACTCATAGGTTATATCTTTCTTTTCTCTTTTTAATTTTTTATTGTTGTTGTTGTGTGTTGATTTTCTTATCTGCTTTTGTTGTTGTTTGAGTTTCAGTCAGCGTGGTGCTCCTCGCATTCTAATTAATTTGTCCCTATATATGATGGTGACAATTCGTGTTTAGTGAGTGAGGCACGTTTATCCCTTTTACTTTTCTTTCTCATCTTCGTCACGTAACCATATCAATTAATTCATCTCTACACCAAACACAACACATGTATATATTATAAAATTGTTCTTATAATTAGGACCGGAGAGAGTATATTTTATATATAATTAATATGCGGTATAAACAAATTAATTCCTACATTAAAATAAAAATAATTTGATACTAATTCCAACCCATTTTACCTTAAAATCCTCTATTTCAGCGTAAAAACTAATAAAAGGTCTTGGCCCCAAAAGTATAATTAAATGTTTTCTATATTTTTTTAAAAAAGAATTCTGCTAGAAAAACAAAAAAGGGAGTGATTGGTGTTGGGCTTGCCATGCATCTTTCCCACTTCGGCCACATAAGAGTAAGGAAAATAAATCAGAATCAAATAGAAAAATAAAAAGGAGAATTATTTTGTAATCCCACATAAATAACATAATCATTAAAAAGTTCACAACAAGTAATAAATAAATATAATAACATACAACTATTTTTATTTTATTTTATAGTGGTTAGATCATTTGGTTTGAGCTATTGTAGTGGTTGTTAAATTGTTTGTATTGAACTTTACAAATAATTATCACAAAATAAAAAATAAAAATAAAAGGAGAGAAAGAGACGAGGAGCTTGTCCTATATCTTACCTACCACCGAGCAAGAGCATGCGCCAATTCTAAATTACAACTATTCTTAAAGCCTCAATAAACACCCTTAATTTCTTCACTTAACCTTCCTTCTTGCCATTTATGTAATCTCACGTCACACCAACGAGGTTTTTTTTTTTTTCCTTTTGGGACAATACACGAATTGAAATATTCTTCCGGGGGCTGAATTGGCACATATAATGTGTTTTTTGGATGAGATGATGTGTACATAACTATAACAAAAACAAAATCAAGGGTCAACAAAATTTTGAAAATTGAAAATAATGTTTGCACACTTTAACCCCTAGCTTATATTAGGTAGAAAACAAGTAATATATCACTTGAACTTCAAAATTTCAAATCAGTTTTGCTGTCTACAAGATTGTTAGTACTAATTTTAAGAATATAACAATTGACAAGTAACAACTCATTTTTAGTAAGAAATCACTGATTTGTAATTTTGAAGTTTAAATGATATTTTTTTTATCTTTTTTCCTAAGGTTTTTTACCAAAAGGCTGCAAATAGTAAAAATATATATGCCAAAATACTATAAGGTGGGAAGAAATTAATAAAATGCTATAGTCAGAATCGTTATTCAGGTTATGAAGTTTATAAATCGTTCATCTTATACTTGTCTTATATTACTTATCTCTCACTTACCACTAATTTCCTTTCATTTAATCATTTATTACTTATTATCTTTCAGATTATATACTCACTCTCTCTCTCTTATATCCTTTTCATAAATAATGATATATTTGAAAGATCCATGATATTTTTTTGGATTTGGCTTATATCCTTTGCACCTAGCCTCCGCTGCACCCAAAAACGCCGCCCTTTTTTTCTTTTTCCCTCAAAACACACACACACACCTGGTTCCATTTAAAAAAAAAAAAATCAGGACACGCCAGCGCCAGGTACTAAAAATATAATTCAAGATACTGAATGATACTGAAAAAATTCTTGATGATCTTGAAAAAATATTTCAGGGTACTGGCAGGTACTAAAAGGATACCAACAGGTACTGAAAAAACAATTTATGATCTTAAAAAATTATTTTAGGATTTTGAAAAAATATTTAAGGTAGAGAATGCTACTGAAAATATAGTTTAGTATATTTTTTCAATATCCTAAAATAATTTTTTAAGATCATAAATTATTTTTTCAGTACCCGTTGATATCCTTTTAGTACCAGCCAGTACTCTGAAATATTTTTTCAAGATCATCAAGAATTTTTTCAGTATCATTCAGTATCTTGAATTATATTTTTAGTACCTGGTAGTGTCCTGATTTTTTTTTTTTTAATAGAACCAGGTGTGTGTGTGTTCTGAGGGAAAAAGAAAAAAACGGCGGCGTTTTTGGGTGCAGCGGACAGGCTAGGTGCAAAGGATATAAGCCAAATCCTATTTTTTTACACAAGTTTTAATTAATTTTAACTGTCAGTTTGTTTTGGGTAATCAAGGAAAGAGGTGCTTATAAAAAGTAAATACCAAATAATAATCAAGTTTAATTAATATGAATCAACCTTATAAATAGTGACTTACCGTACCAAATCTAGTTGATCTCCTCGGTATATGTTGTGGTTCTTGTTAATGTTGTTGTACGATCAGCTTCGGCTTCTTGAGATTCAAGCGTCTCATTTATTTATGTAGTTGACATATTTAAATCAAATCACGTTGATTCATTTAAAAAATGGACCGTTTATGAGTGGCAAATGCTTCATTTGATGGCCCTATTTTGATTTTCCAAATTGTTAAACTCACCACTGACCTTCTAAAAATAAAAAATAGTAAAATAATATAGTTATAAAGAACAAGATAAATGAAATTCAAATTAGATACTGCAAACCAGCGAATTAAGAAATAAAACTAGAGAAACAACTTACCCAACCCACAACAACAATAAAGAATGGAACAACAAAGCAAGAGAGGATCATTGGGAAGGAGAAGTCTTTTGCATAATATTCTCGACACAGCAAGGAAGAATATTTCTAACACAATCGTTTTAAAAAAAATCAGTCACATCATGTAGAAATCATTGACATAAAGAATGATTTTTAAAATCGTTTTCGTGAAGAACAATTTCTGGCTTTTGTCATATCAAAACTCGTTCTTTGCAGGAACGACTTGTTCATAAGTTTAAAATATTCTTTGCAAGAACGAGTTTTGGTGTAACATTCCGGTAAATACTTTCTTCTTTATAGCTTTTGGGTAATATTTAGGGCTTGTTCGTACTTAGCTTGTTTTGGGACTCATTCTCTAACCTTTTTGTGTGTTTTATTGGTCATCATACTCGTCACGAGGCCCTTAATAAATATTGTTTTCAGTTTATCTCGTCCATGTAGCTAGATAGATACTCCCTCTAATCCTTATTATAAGACACCAACTAACTTTTCTCATAAACCAATAAAAATAGTTAAAGTCAATAAATTTGTCCTAAAATTTAAGTAATTTTCAATATTACCCCTATTAATTGCACTAAACTCTAATATTATACTTCATCTGGTCCTTATTATAAGGCACTAACGAACTTTTCTCACAAACCAATAAAAACAGTTAAAGTCAATAAAGTTATCCTAGAATTTAAGTAATTTCCAATATTATCCCTATTAATTGCACTAAACTCTAATATTATACTTCCTCTGGTCCTTATTATAAGGCATTAACAAACTTTTCTCACAAACCAATAAAAGTAGTTAAAGTTAATAAAATTATCCTAAAATCTAAGTAATTTCCAATATTACCCCTACTAATTCCAATAAATTCTAATATTATATTAATTATTACTCCCACCCATTACCTTTATTAATTAGGGGCGGACATGGAAAAAAATAATTAATGCTCATTGGGAACAAGCAAGTGTCTTATAAAAAAAAACAAATAAACTTGTTAGTTGGTGTCTTATAATAAGGACCAGATGGAGTATTAATTATCACCCTCACCCACTACCTTTATTAATTATGGGCATATATGGAAAAAATAATTAATCCTCCTTGGAAACAAGCAAGTGCTTTATAAAAAAAACCAAATAAACTTGTTAATTGGTGCCTTATAATAAGGACCAGAGGGAGTATATATTAATAGTTATTACGGACTCACGTTAGGCCCAATTTACAGTATGACCCAACAAGAGGTAATCCGTACGAGAATCCACCTATAACGAAGGGAGATCCTAACCAACCTATAATCAAGGATCTCGACTTAGGTGTGACGGCATAATACTTGGGCTATAAGGCACACAGGGCCCATAAATCCAAACCCTACAAGTAAAAATCTATAAATAAGAGATAAACCCTAAGATATGATTAATATTCAGTCGTCACGCAACACACCACACTTGCTGATTGGCTTCTCTTACTTGCTAATCCACTCTCCAAACACCATCTCAACTCCACCCCACGTCAATTCAACCTCTACTCATAAATCTCATCCCAATAATCAACACTAGCCTTTGATTTGTCCGCTCTATTCTATTTTCAATCAATTGTAATCCCTATCAATTTATATCGACACAATTTTATTTCATTTTAATAACAACTTAATTCAGTTTAACAAAGTTGTAAGGCTCTAGAAATATGATTCTCCGTACAACATTTGATCTTTGATAAGGAAATTATAGAAGTTGATTTTTCTATTAAGGCGGTGGGAATACAATACCATCAACATCAAATTTTATACATGCATAAACTTAAATAATGTTGTTAAATGTCAATGATCCCATCACTCAGAGATACCAAATTCTCTCTATTTATGAAAGGTTGTGGATTCAATCATGTTAGATTTAAGGGTTAAATACCAAATTTGTCATAGAAGTTTTGCTAAGGGAGCACCCAGCACCCGGAAGTATTTTTTGCATCATTTTTGCCCCGGAAGTTTACAAACATAGCAATTTTGCCCATCAGTTGATCTTGACCGTTGGATTGGTATCATTTTTGCCCCAGAAGTTTACAAAAATTTGCTCCTAAACAAAACTTCTGGGGCATATTTGCTCCATTTTGTAAACTTCTGAGGCAAAAATGATACCCAAAATACTTCCGAGTGCTGGGCGTTCCCTTAGTAATACTTCCGTGGCAAATTATGTATTTAACTCTATATTTAAACTAGTTTTGCTTGCTATTTTGTATTTTTTTTTTTTTAAAAAAAAACTATAGTTTTGTTGCCTATCAACATGAAAACTCTTCTATAAGTGGAGGTCGCAGATTCAATCTGTGGTATCCCACAAACAAACCACGTACTTAAATTTATCCAATAACTCAATTCCCCCTCCCCCACTTCCATGAAAGATTGAAAGGCAAGAATTAAGGAAGTGAATAAACAAACGTAGCATGGGTTGAAAATGAATACAAACAAATATTCCTTTGTGTCTTTAATATAAAACATATTTATCTAATTTAATTAGATTTAAAAATTTAGTTAATGAGATATATATTTTCTAAAATATAGTTATTTTTCTCATTTTTTTCTTCCCATGGATTATTGTTGAAGAAGCACCAAGAGGGATAAATTAGGAAAATATTAACAAATATGAAAATTGTGTATTACATTTAGGATTAAAATAATATCAACTCTCTAAATATGTCTTATATTAAAGATTAGAAAATAATTGCTTGACCTTGATACATAAGTGCAAGTGGGCAGTATTGAAGTGGAAGTGGATGGCAAACTTAGGTAAGAGGAGCATTCTGAAATCTCATCTACTACAGAATGACCAGAAGGTGGGCTTAACAATTCCGTGATCACGTGGTCGGGTCGGGTTAGTTATACATCCGTGTCCACCAAAACAAAAGGACTTGAATAATGAATTATCTTAATTAATCACCAAATGGGGTTTGACACAAGTGGTAAATTGTGACCAGCATGTAATAAATGAGATTATGACAATTTTACCCATATCAATTATACCCATGAAGATAGAGAGAGAAGAAACAATTGAAAAACATCCAATCATAAATGAGGGCAAAATTGAAAATTTATCCCCATAATCATTGTGTCAACTACCTCTCATTGGTATGTGAGATTTGGTCAAAATAGACTTATAAATAAAACCAGTGATATATAAGACAAAAGGAGTACATCATAAACTAGTCGTAATCATCCTGGTCTGCCAGTGGCACGTGATTGTTAATGTTGCCTTCCTATTGATCTACCACTCCTCTCCTACCACGACTTAATTTTAATGCACGCGACGCGACCAAGGTGTGTCGCGTGTTCTCTCCTATCCTGAATGACCCACACGTAGTACAAATAATTAAATAAATTAGTTCTTTGTTAAAAAGATGTGTGCTTATTTTTCTAAAATATTATCCTTCTAATCATCTACATTAGTTGGAGTATTATCAACATAGTAGTTTTTACATCACAACAATTTAACTGAGAGGTTGTTCGGGAAAAAAAAAAATAATGATGTGAGATAAAAGAATTTAATGTATTATACTTCAGATTAAAACAAACCCCTCAATTAGTGCCTCCTTCATTTAGGATGAAAAGGTCGCATAGAAACTACTACCTCTTATCCTTAATTTAAGACATATTTACCTAATTTGATTATATTAAGAAAGTTACTTAATGAAACATATATTTTCTAAAACACCCTAGTTATCTTTCCTTAATCTCTCATTCTCTCTCCTCCTTGATTATCATAGAGAGAGTATCAATAAGAGTAAATTATGAAAAAGTCGACAAATATGAAAATTATGTCTTATATTAAATATTAAGACTAACTCCACAAATATATCTTATATTAAGGACCAGAAGGAGTAACAAAATGTATACTTATATAATTACTATCTTGCGCCTCTCACTCCTCTAAACTCCTTTTGCCTGATTTTCCTTACTGCCAAAGGAAGGAGTGATTCGGGCAAATATTACAAGTGAAGAGGTGAGTTGGAACAATATATTGCCTCTATGCTTAGCGCTGGGGTAATATCACCATGCTTAACTCACAGAGGTTTCTAAAAAGCTTTTTTCCCCCTTAACAAAATATTTCCCGAACACCCGATTCACTTTAAAGTAACATAAGATCCTTGAGCCTCGAGATGTAAACTTTCTGGACCATGGCAGACATTGCTACACCGTGAATAGCGAATGAGCATTATTTTTTAGACTCTATATGGAGCCGGAGAAAGACAAGTGAGGAGTTACCATAAGCTTGTAGTCACTACGCATATGTTTGTTAAATGTATGATGCAGTGTGGTGTTAGTTAAATCATTGTCCACTAGTGGACCCAATATTTCATTTTTTTCTAACAAGCTTGCATGCACTGGACAGAGGAAAGCAAAAGATGATAAGCAACAAAACTGAGGAAGTCAGTTTACATCTAATAATTCCCCCTTTTTCATTTGCTGCAAATAACGTAGGCAATTGTTATCCGATGCATAAAACATACAAGGAAATTGAATCTGCAGCAAGGAATGTGGTTGAGGGAGACAAAGCAGCGAGGGCAAAATACTATGAGTTATAAAAGGGCCCTGAAGAGAGATTCCTGCGAGAACCACTGCCTTCGACAGTGCCAGATGATTTGTTGGATAATCTGCGCTTGTAGCGTTTGAGAACAGAGGCCACATTTTCCTTTCCCTTGGGGAAAGCGACATCACCGGCGGCAGTTCCTGTGCGTCCTTTACGACTGGAGATTGCCATTTCCACATCCTTTACGAGTTCTAGAATCATTGGTGCAGTGGTGAATTTGCCCCTGCCAGCTTTTGCAGCAGGGGGAGGGGGCAACACTCCATTTGAGAATGTAGGGCTCGACTTTTGCTGGTGTGCCTCCGGAATTTGTAGGCAAAAGCATGGGGGCATCACACTGCGAGGCTTTGAAAAGGCTGGATCAATTACACCCTGCAAATAAAACCAAAATCAATTAGGAGGTCAGGAGAATACAGAAACCAAGGGTGAAATGAGAAAAACCAGCTGTCAGATTATGGTATGCACCAAGTACCCACTTTAATGTATTAGTCAATACACTACAGCAAGATTCCACAAACCACAAAGGACGAAACTTAACGGAGTCCAAATGAAAAATATAGCAAATTCAAGGGGCATTTACCTGGAGCCGGTTGAGTACATAGGTGTATCTCCCCCACAGCTCAGGGCGGCTCTCCATAACCAAAAGCTCAAGGATACGGTGAATACACCACACCCCGAAGCTTATTATCAAGTCGGATCTCCATATACAGCCCTCCCCACAGTGAGGAACCGATGTCACAGAAAAATTAAAGGAGTTTGTCTCCCTAGTTTCAACTTCATATAGGAATTTCTCCCTAGCAGCTACACGATCTATTAGGTCCTCATCAACCCCACCATTCTGTCTAAGCAGCCAATCAGACCCTTCCAATTTTAAGAGCCTAAGAATGCAATGTCTAAAAGACCGAAGTTTCACCTCCATATCAACAACTGAGGCAGTCTCTTGAGAAATTGAACTAGGCCGAGCTCCAACACCTTCCATCCCAAGAGTGGGGATTTTGCCTGCCACACCAAACTGCTCAAAAGGCTGTTTTGACCAGAGAGATCCAGTATCAGAATCAGAACCCAATTGTGATGAGAGGGCATCTTTGTAGTCTTTTGAAGGGGAAACTTCGTCAAAGGCCAAAGGTGCACCTCTTCTGGATCCCGAATTTGAATACAGAGGCTCATAACTAGTTCTAGCAGATCCATATACAGAACCCTCAAATGCGGCATTCTTATCAGATGCATAAACATCCCTACGGGGTATACCACATCCTGAAATATCTGGCAAGCTGTGGTATTTCTTAGTATTGACTGAACCGCCTACATTATCTGCAGCTCCAGGAAAGGAAAAATCAGAACAAGGTCTCTCAGATGGCAACGCGGAGTTTCTAGATATTGCGACGTTTTCAAATCCTGGGGGTCGAGCCACACCCACACCATTTTGCGGTTTTTGCCCCAAAGGTAATGCAGGTGGATCCCTGTAGCTTGCACTAGTGGCTGTTAAAGATTTTAACGATGAAAATTTACCTCGACCATTTAAATTATCTGGAATTCTGTCTCTTCCAAGGTAGGAAGCAAATTGATAACCATGTATAGTCGCTGGCTGACTATCCCAGACCTCAGATGAAGGTAGATTGCGCACACTATAATAGCGCCTCTCCCCAGAGTCAAGAACCTTGTGGCTGGAGTTCTGCATATTCCTGTCCATTAACTCAGTGGGGTTTGCCCGAAAAGATGAGGTACTCCTCTGGGGGCTATATGAAGGTTCAAAAGAACTTTGTATCCTACGAAACTTGGGAGAGTCATAAAGACTAGCATTCATCAAAGTATCTGAAGCTCTACTTCCTACAGGTGCTACATACTCAGAATAGTCATTTCCAGACGCATTTACTTTTGGCAAGGAACCAGAAACTCTCAAATCTACACCAGACAAAACATCCAATTTCTTAGCCTTCGCATCCTGGGTTGCTGCTTGTCCATGGTAATCATACAGTTCTCCCCAGAATTCATCGAGAATAGCGGCTAATTGACGCCTTGCGGCACGTCCTAAGCCTGCTAACCTTGACAGACTTCCAATACCCCCTTCATCACTTTTCCCACTGAGACTCCTGAATGATGCAGGGCCATCAGACGTTGAAGATGGAGCAACTGCACTAGCCACTTTGGATGAGTCTTCAGCTTCCCAAGAGTCTCCATCATCATCATCCCTCTCAGCATTTGTACCTGCCTCAACTTCCACAGTCTTCTTGACTTGGGCACTTGCTTCCAGTTCTTCAGTTTTGGTGGCCACCAATCGAGCATCAGAAATCTCATTTTCAGCAGTTGATAATGCCTCTGAATTTGGAGGGGAAACAGATTCCTTAGCAAGATAGCAAGGGGGACTACGCAATTGTGTAATGGAATGACTCTCTTCTTCAGTGGTCACGTGAAGATCTGAAGTCTCTGAATCTCTTGCTAGAGTTGGAGATGGTTCCTTCACCTTAAGAGATGCATCTCTATGATATCTAGTTTCAGTTAAGTCTGACTCCTGACTCTCAATTGGCAGAACTTTTATGGCCTCTGCCTCATCACAATTCAAAGCCTGATCATCTGAATGGGCACTCGCAGATTTAAGAGGTGTGATAGCTAGCCAAAGCATCAAGCCAAATAATACACAAGCAGTGCTAATAAGAACTGAATAAGATGCAGATGTGCCACTACCCACATTCCATCTCAAATAATCCACCCAATTGCTACTGCCAAATATCATTTCCACAATAAATATGATATTTAACCCAAGTATTCCAATAAATACTATTAATGCCAAAAATTCCACAATTTGAGAGATCTTGTGTACACCCATTATTGATTTAGATGTAGCAATTCGGAAAAGGGGGATCACAGAAGATGGAAGTTGCAAAGCTACCACAACCTGAGTCAATACAAGCAGTTGATACATCCCTTCAGCACCTGCACTCCAAACACAATAAAGGGCAGGAAGAACAGCAATCACCCTGATTGTGGCATAATGAAGCCAGCCTGGAATGTCCAGTTTCAAAAAACTATGTACAACTACTTCTCCCCCTAAACTCCATGCCAATGCTGTGGTCTGATTTGAAATAAACAAAAAGAGAAGAAGGGCAGCTAGTGCCATCGGACTTTGCAACACCTGTAACGAGAATCTTAGATTTGTTTAGCAAGTGAAAGACAGATGTGAGTATAACAAAAAATTTGAATGAAATTAAGTATGGAGGGAAATTAGACCTGTTCCATTGGTGATAGTGCATCTTGAAAAGTAAGCAAAACAAGACCAGTACCGTTGAACTCATTTGCTGCGGCGCTCATCATCATGTTGTTTGCCAAATAAATGCCACTGAAGACACAAAAGATTGCTAAAAAATGCTTATGACACACAGCGTCCCTAGAAAAGTTTGTTGATCCCCGATGCCACTGCAAAAGAAAGTGGATGAAGTTTCAGATTGACAAACCTAAATATCCAAGATCAACAACTGCATCAATATGAAGTCGCACACAACGAACATTCTTTTTCCTTCTAGGTCTGCATATAATGAGAAATTTGAGAAGGAGAACTGACTTAAACTCGTCATATAAACTCCAATGAAAAGGCGCTCTATTTTGATATTTTATTTGAATATTGCTTGTTAAGAGAAACTTCAGGGAAACTATTACTAAAGTTCTGAATGTGTAGTTCATGAAATTAACCATTGACTTCATATTAAGTAATAAAGGTCTGTCGAAGCCATATGCTGAAAACTATTTCAAAATCTGACAACATATATAATATATAGTTATACACAATTACTATGAGTTCCGTGCGTTCTACATAGTGTGAAAAATAAGCTACACTATTTATGACTCATGGACAATACGCTTTCCTAAAGACAGGTGTGACTATGAAAAGTAGAAACCGTCCAAAATACATCCCATCTTTATTATAGCTGCAGATAATCCCGCAAAAGAACTGTAGTTGTTTTGTAACTTGTAAACTAGAATTTCATCACTTTTTTCAGGGGAAAATTCTAAAATTTGACTATGATAACCTAATTGCAATAACCAAAGATGTAGAAATGAAGCCACATCAACGATACTTTCTTATATGAAAACTCTAATGTCAGATGGAAACATGATAACAACAGCATAAAAATCAATCGAAATCATCAGATGACTGAAACCATAACCACTAGACATTGCTACAACTTCCATAAATTCAGACCATATGTATGTACATATTTAACTCCCTGTGCAAAATAGCTTACTCCAAATTTGATGATGCAATAGTTGCTAGAATAAATCACCAATCAGTAACTACTAAGAATAAAGTGATCTTGGCCAAAGTGTGGAAAATAAGATTATTAATAGGGGGTTGAAAAGTACAGCCTTTAGTTTGTCTGAGGAAAAAGATGAAATTATAAGTATAAAACAATCAGCACCGCCCGATGAACTAAGACTTAAGATCAAAGAAAAATACTGCTTCCACAGCAAAATGGCATCTGGCCATGCAAGCCATCTACCACACGACAAAGCAGAAACTACATTGCCATGAACAAGTAAAACACATGAGATGCACATTTGTCAATTTCAAAATTAGGACACCATTGGAAGAATGGGTATGGATGTTCTCGTATGTATAATAATGTATGTATATAAGAACTATGAGAATATGAAAGAATCAGTACCTGTACAACAGAGGAATAAAGATAAAAGTTGTGGGGTACAATAGTGGCTCCCAAAAGACTCATAAGCACAAATGCACTCTCCCCACTCAACTTTGTTAGTACTCCACTTGTGGATACTGGAATCTCAGGTCGATTTATTATTACCCCAAAAGCAACAAAAAGCAGTACAAAACCAGCAACAAAGAGGCCTAGGACTTTTGCCTTCCCATTGTCCTAGATAGAAGGAAATTGAATAAGTCACCGTTGATCAAACAAGTGGTGAATAAACAATTGATAAGACTTACCAGAAAGATGGCAATGAGCAAGTGAAAAGCAGCACTACTAGCAGCCAACAAGACACAGGTGAACAAGTCCCACCCAAAAATTAGATTTAATATGTGAGCCATGCCCAGGATCTTGCAAAGCAAGTAAAATCATTGTCAAAGCCAAACCAAAAAGAAAAGAATATAACAGGTTACAGAAGCCAAATCTCCAATGATTAGAAAGAATGAGATTAATACCACATTAAGGTCTAGCATAATCACTGAAAGTTCTGTTTGAATTCCAAGGAACATGCACGTCCATGCACCATACTCATCTCTGCAAATCTTTGACAGGAAGAAAGGAAAATTAGTCTATAAGCAAAGAAAATCAAAAATTCACATTCAAGGTTACCTTCAGATTGAATATTCCAGAAGGACTCAATTCAGAAAAACAAAAATTGAGAGATTAAAAATAATATTAATTATATACAAAAATTGGGTTAATTTATGAAGCCATCTCCATTTTTTCCTGTTTTCTTTCTTCATAAAGATGACTTAACAGATAAACAAGCGAGGAGAAAAGAAATGAGAAAATAAACATGCACTTTGGTTCTTTTTTTTCACTAATATGCACTAGAATTGGAAAGGTAAATTGAAGATATGGTACCTCTGCAAGATCTTTTCCAGTAATTACCCCAATCCTAGCTGCTATGTACTGACATAAGATAGCAGCAAGATTGAAAACAAGCATGAAGGCCATCAGATCGAACCCAAATCGTGCACCACCTTCTACTGTAGCAGCCCACTTTCCTGGGTCAATGTATCCCATTGAAATCATAAGCACAGGTGCAACAGCATGAAGGGATCGATGAAGAAATGAAGGCAGGTGGTTAGCATTCATTGTCTCTGCCTCCATTTTATGGTTCATCACCTAGAACAATAATGGTTCACAAAATTATGATAACAATTTAAAGTTGCAACATTCGTTCCTAGGTCATATATCAACTGCATTGCTGTCAGCCACTGGTTTTTGGGTACTACTAGTGAACAAATCATCCATCACCAGTCATTCACAGAAATGTCAACTGCTTCAATAATCAACTTTGACTTTTTAGAACTCTGCTGATTAAAAAAAGCCGAGCCTGTCAATTGCACTCACAAGTCACACCACTTCAACAATAGCTTCCCCTTGTATGCTGGCCCATTATCTCACGTTAACCATCAGATGCTAATCTGGTGTTATGAATCAAATCAACCACCTTCGCATTTTTATTACAACCCAGCTACCAATTTTATTCATGACCTAAGTCCTGAACATGACTGAAAGTCAACCCAATTTACGACAACCTTCTTAAAGACCTAGCTACCAAAGGATCTACTGATCCGTGATTGATCCATTCGCTGCCTCCTCAGACTTCGCCAATCCTGTAATCGATTCGTAACAATGTTATTACCAAAAAAGATAATGAAAGTACGACTACTCCTATTGGAGAATACATACAGGATTGAATTAAAAGAAACGCACAAAAAAGAAAATCGCAGGAGAGAGTTGTATGCAGTTTGAAACTCTGCTTTGACCCCAACACTAAAAAGGGACAAAGCAACCAAGTTGTAGGAAGTACACCAAAAAAGTAAACGGAAAATTATATCCAAGTATCTGATAAGGCCTCCTTACAGAACTCTTACGAGCGTTAGCTTTGGATATCATCATAACCACAGAAGAAAATATTTCAGCATCCCAGCCAAGTAAAAAAGAATGATCAAATTCTTGTAAGGCTTCACAGAAAGCACAAAAGATAAAAATCAAGTTCCGAAGGAAGGAAAACAACGTTCAGAAACGAAAAAAAAAAAAAGCAGCTCCCAGAGAAAAGGCAAAGGCAACCCAAAAACCGTACATTTAAAGCATGAATAGCTTAAAAAAGAGAAAATGAAAACGTTACCTTGGATCTGACGAATGCCGATGAAGCTATTGCAGATGATTTTATCAAATAAAGACCGTATAATAGTAGCTAGGGTTTTCTGAAATGGTGACGCTTTCCTGTTCACCTGCAGTCTTGTTTCACTGCTGCGAGTAGATCTCAGAGAACCAGGATAGCCCTCTTGATCATGAGATAAATAATGGAATCGGGTACATAATAATATTATATATATATATGAAGAGAGAGAAAAGGATAGCTCGATCTTCCGAGAAAGCAGAAAGAAAGTAAACCCAAAATACTATGCGTTGAGTTTCGAAATCTCAGTGATGAGAGATAAATGGTGAGTGGGAGTGGGGTTAGGAAAATCAATACCCTATATATATACTATATATATAAAATATTAAAATTGACAATTGATACTCTATGTATCAAAATTAAAAACAAAGTCACGATTTTTTATTGCCTGAAAATATTTTAGTGGCGTGCAATTTTGTTTTGATAATTGTATTTAATATTTTTGCACATACTATTATGATTTTCTGTGTATAATTTTATTTATTTCTTTAGTAAGAAATTTCCCTTATAAAGCTGACTGGCGGATGTTATCCTCTTTGTCTCGACAACAGTAACTATTCTCGCTCCCACGCTTTTAAGAATTACGAGTTTATTTATTGTTCTTATCGGAGTCTACGGACAAAACCTTACTACGGATAAGTTAGAAGGAAAAAAAAAAAAAAATCGATGAAAATAAGTCACCAGAAGTATGACCATTTTCTACAAGTAATTTATTTTTTGTCACCTTTTTTGTTTTTTTATAAATAGTCAACTTTTATTAAACGAAACATAAATTGTTAGATTTTAAAAAAGGCCCCATAGGATTCAAGAGTATATTTTTATCAACTTTCATAGGACGAAGCTTTGAGGAACTGCTACTTTTATCCAACTTTTGTTTTTTTTTTTCTGAGTTAATTCCAAGTTTGAAACTTTTTCGTTTTCAAACTATTTTTAGCGTTTCATATACAAGTTGTCTTACATTAGTTTGTTTTTAACCGTTTATACTGTTTTTTTTTTTAACGTTTGTACTTGTCCAAACAAACCAAGAGAAGGGAAAGTTATTTCAGAGGCAAGCGCGGATATAGGAAAAAGTACAACACACACCCCTTTATAACATATGATGTTTCTTTTATTAAAAAATAAAAATACATATTAAATCAAAATTCATATAACTAAGGGAAAATCCATGCAGGGGCCCAATTAAGGCCCAGAATTTCAAAAAAGGCTCCAACAACTTTCACATACCAAAAAGGGTTCTAGGGTCTTTTCTGAGATTTTTCCTGATTTAGTTGTTAAAATATTGTTGTTAATGCGACTGATTTAGTTGTTAACGGGTATTAATTTTGTTGTTAATCTAGCTGTTTTAGTTGTTAACGTTTATACCAAAAAAGGCCCTAGAACCCTTTTTGGTATGTGAAAGTTGTTGAAGCCTTTTTTGAAATTCTGAACCTTAATTGAGCCTTTGTATGAATTTTCCCTATAACTAATACATGTGAGATGCGGTGTACAATCTTGCTAAATCCTGAGTTTGAATCTGAGAGGAAACATTTGTATTAAGAAGGGAAGCCATGAATCCCAAATAAAATATCAGATAATAATATATAAAAAATATAGGAGATAATTTATAACATGTACATTTGTAACATAACTTACAAAACAAATTATATGTCGCTCAAAAAAATAAAACAAATCATATATTGGGGCTAGATGAATAACTGAGTTATCATGTTACTATAAATATACATAAAAATCCTTTTTTTTCCATCTAGAAAATCTTTAAAAATTTTATTGTCAAAATTTAAAGTGACATGGACCGATAGACACAACAAGACACGCAGGCGAGTACAAATAAGTAAAATATCGATGATATCGTTAATCAGGGATTAGATGAATGTATTTAAAATATTTTGTTTTTATTATAAAAGGAACTAAAATAATTTGATTAGACGCATGACATTCAATTGGCTAAATGTTGATATTCTTTTGTTAGGGAGGTAGTTAGTGTTTATAAATTAACAAATGCACGAATAAAATTTAGTTCGAATAACTTGATAAAAATCCACACTTACCTATTTATTACAAAAAATATATAATTAGTTATGAGATTTTGTAATACATGGATTTCATTATCTAGTTAGCATAATAGAATTGTTGTCAAACCACCAATGGGGGTTGCATAAGTGGTAAGTGACTTGTATTGCTTAAGCAAGGTCTCGAGTTCGAGCATTGTCAATACAAAAAATCCCCGTTGGGAGACTCTCCCACCATAGTCAGGTGCGCGACGCGGGTCAGATCCGGATTAATCAGGGCGAAGCTCTGGTGAACCGGATGGGCAACCAAAAAAAAAAAGAATTGTTGTCAAACCCTGAAAGTGATTTTCTGAGATTACTGTTTTTTTTATGTTTCTAACTTATAAATTTAATTGTTGTCGTTTTTTATATTGTAATTATTTAATTATACACTTTTAATATTTATTTATTGATAAAACTTAACTTTTACAAGTTTATAATTCAATTTTAGGGTATGAGTTCACATTATTGCCATGAGTTTATTTACACTCAGTGAGTTTGACAACCTTACATAATAAAATGCCATGGGTTTAAGACAAATTAATGCATGAACTGCAATATTTTTTTACATATATAATCTACGAAATCTGCTATTAAACTTAGGAGTTAAGAAAACTTATAAGAATGACGTAAACTTAGATAACAAACTCGAATCATAAACTTATAAGAGTTTACTTTTATTAATAAATAACTATTGAAGAATATGATTACAACATGAAAAATGACACCAATTTAGTTGAAATATATTTCAAATAATTGAAATTAAAGTCATTACAATTCATAACCTATCATACTCAACAAATAAATTTTTATTAAGTTCATATGTGAAATCAATGAACATGATCAAATGCAAGAAAAAGGTATGTGTTTAAGAGCAAGTTGATACAATTTTATAAATTATAAATATAATAACGATAAACTTGCGTGCAAACTTGCAAGTTCAATCGACTTTACAATTCACATTAATTTAAGAGTAAGTTGATACGATTTTGTGAGATAGAAATCTAAAAACATTAAAATCGAAAAGTCAGTCAACTCGTAAACTTAACGATAATGGTATTATGTAGTTTTAAGGGCGGAATTTCTAAAATTATTGAAAAAAATTGATATATTTTTAAACTTGTGACTCCCTCTTTATACTATAAAGAAGGTCTTGATCTCCAAACAACCTAGAAAAAAAATGTCATAGGCTGCCATTGGTTAATATGTCTAACTTTATAACAGATAACGTTATATCATATGTATATTTTTAAAGCGTTACAAATAACTAAGTAAGAATCTTTAAATAAATATAAAACGTATACACCAATTAACTAGTTGAGTTCAAGGTCAAAATTAACCAGTTGAGTTCTAGACTTTCGAGTCATCTTTCTCTCTGTTTTTTTTTTAATGGATAAATTTAAGAGTTAAGAGTTAATTAAGACAATTAAAAAAAAAAATCTCCGGCAAACCCCTCGCGAAAAAAATACTACTATAATTAGAAATTAATAATCCACAGTATGAAGTTTGACTTTCCCTTTGAACCGTAATTTTATTTTTTGCGATACAAATAAAATCCCCTCAGATGTTCAATATGGGTAAGAAATCAAGCCTAATGAAACTTCTATAAATGACAAGACATAATTATATATATTTGTTGATTACTCCATTTGCATGGTTTTATAAGGACGGAACATTATCTTTTTCAAAATACAAAAATTCGATGATTTGAAATCATATGAAAGACTCTCAGGTTAAAAGAAAAACAACATACGAAAGACAAACTATAAAACATATAGATTTTCAAGTTCAATTAAGCCTCTCTTAAAATAAATGGTGCTGATTAATAGATGATTTATCGTGTACTCCCTAATGATTATCCAGTCTTACGTAAACAAGAATCTTTACTAATTAGATGAAAAGCTTATCAAATACAGTATTATATATCTTTTGGTAAGCAGGCATTTCTAATCGTAGGCCGATCTAACTAACTAATTCTATTATCATTTCTCAAAATATTTGAATGGGCCAACTTTGTCTTAAGAACAAATCAAACAAATTTTATAAATATTTCTCTATGTGCAAAAGTTACTTTTTTTTTTTACCCCTTGTCCTTGGGCTCAACTGGCAAAGGGGTCGGACATTCTCACCAAACGGAGGGGGTTTGATCTTGGAGTTGGTCAAGGCGCTGGGAGAGACATCCTAGCTCTTAAGACCCGTTTGTTAGGAAGAAAGCTTGGGGAGGGAAAGGGAAGATCCCAATCTTCCCATGGATTTTGGCTGTTTGTTACACAGAAAGTCCAGTCAGCAACTCACTGGAATTGGACATTTTCCCTTATTTGAGGGAAGATGCTTTCCCTCCGAAAATGGAAAGAAAGCTGCCATCTTCCCAGGAAGATGGTTTTTTGACAGATTTACCCCTGAAATTCAAATTTGGCGGGAAGTTCGAACTTGGCGGGAAAGTTCAAACTTGGCAGGAAAGTTCAAATTTGGCGAAATTTTTTTTCTTCAAAAGTTCGAACTTAACAATAAAATATTTTTTATTATTTTGAATTAATTTCTTTTGAGGGTAAAATAGATATTTCCTAATTCCTTACCAACTACCACCTCTTCATTTTATTCCTACCAAACAACTCAAGTCATCTTCCCTCATCTTTCAAATCTTCATTTCCATTCCTTTCCCTCCTCTAAAGTTCCTTTCCCTCCCCAAGCTTTCTTTGTAACAAACGGGTCCTTAGGTGCTTAGGTTAACGCCTGAGGGTAATAGACGGCTCGCCCTGCCCAACATCGGTATCACCTAGGAGAAAGGGAGATTTCGCTCTGCCCTTGGATCGTGGGTGAACCCAACCCCTTTCCTAAAATTTTTATATAAAAAAAAAGTTACTTTTTTTTTTCCAGGGTTATGGTGTAAAAATACGCATGATATTTTTTTAAAAGTGTACTTAACACCAAATACTTTTTTAGGAACAAAAGTAATTATAGACTTTCAAAATAGATGCAAAAATACATGATGACTATTAGTCGACGGTTTGTTTGAATTTTTTAAAGGTTAAGTTACAATAATATATATGAGATTTTCTTAAAAGTGCGGCCGATACAAATGTTTTTTTGAGGGGCAAAAGTAACAGTGGACTTTCAAAATATGTGTAAAAATACATATTGACTATTAGTTAACTGATTGTTTAATTTTTTTGACTAAAAATGATAATATAGAGGATGACGTGGATGATTAAGAAACAATCTAGAATAATAATTTGTTAACTTAGCAAGGAAATTAATTTACATCTAACCATCTATCTCTATCTCATTGCTTTATCTCCGTATAAACCTTCCTCTCCTCTCCCTCTCTCTTCTAAAAGAAGTGATGAGATTGAGATAAAATAGTTAGTTGGAAATTAATTTCCCTTGCCCAATGAATAAATTATTATTTCATGTTGGATAAATGCTAACATACTCAAAGAGTACCCCCATCATTTGAATTTTGTCCGTCCAGTGAAAACCTAACAACTCATATCGTTTTAATCTTAGTTGCTTATGACTCATCTAAAAAAAATTTAAATCTTATATTGTTTTTAAGAAAAAAACATCTTAATTTTTTAAAAAAAAAATATAAAACAAAATGATCAACCAATATTTTCTTAAGAAAAAGATAAAATTGAAATTTTTTTCATACGAGTCATCAACCAATTAGCATTAAAATGATATGAGTTTTTATGTTTTCATTAGACAGAGTTTAGATGATGTGGTACTCCTAGAATATATATATATATATATATATATATATATATATATATATATATATATATATATATATATATATTCCTCTCCAAGTTTTTTCTTAATCATCCTCAATGTCACCATTTTAAATCAAAAAATTTCAATAGTCAACTAATGGTCAATGTATATTTTTACACATATTTTGAAAATTTACATTTACATTTGCTCCTAAAAAAAATTTGTGTTAGACGCACTTTTAAGAAAATCTTATGTGTATTTATACGCTCTAACCCTTAAAAGATTTAAACTAACGGTGAATGTATATTTTTGCACCTATTTTGAAAGTTCATTATTACTTTTACCTCTAAAAAATGTTTGGTATTAGACGCACTTTTAAAAAAATCTCATTTATATTTTTACACCTTAACCCTTTTCTAAAATTACCATTTTATGTTTTCTTGAAAAAAGCGTAAAAGAGAGACCCCCAACCATCCTAGAATTCTGCAAGGTCTCTCAATGGCAAGTGAGATTTCTGGTTCCGTTAATCTGCACTGCTCTATTTGTTTTACATTATATATTTTTTCCCCTCACTGTTTTATTTACATTAGATTTGAACCCAATAGACTTCGGTCTTGGTTCAGTTTATCTTCTGACTCTGATCAACTCCCTAGAACACTTTTTTATCATGTCAATTTGACCCACACAAGCTTTTGTAAATAGCATAAAGTCATTATTAGAGGAGGTCTATTGGATATTAAAGTCTAATTGGTTTCCCGTTTTGGAAAGAGCGTCTCTTTTCGGACGTCAATTTTGGTAAGGCCATTGAATTTGGCAATTTTAACAAAACTCTTGTGAACTCTGCAACTCTTTTGCTCTTCATTAAAAGGGAAAAAACTGCCATCAACGTGGCAGGGGCTACCATTCATTGCATCGCATTATAACAGAAAACATTCATTGAACCCGGCAAACTGCTTAACCTTTATTAATTCACAATCTTCACTGCATTATTTAAATGCTTGTACTCTCATTTATTATGTATTTTAATGGACGCCACGAAACCATGATCCGTCTTTACGTCTATTAATCATTGAAACTAAACTGTGGCGACGATGACTCAGATCCCTGAGCTGATTACTGCATGCAGCAACGTGGCCCGCCAAGTTCAGCTGCATGTGTTTTCTTCTCATCTGTTCCTATTTTTTGGGTCAGTGATCCTTAATATATTGTATTGTTTATAGTATAAATCTATACTTCACACTAAGAACAATATTTTATGTTAATGACCATGTATTATTTTTTTAATAGAAAGATATACAAATATATAATATTAATTTTTATTAGAAAGTTATTGGTATTTCATGTGATAGATAGACAACAACCGTTAGTTCACATTGGCTGATAACGGGGGCTTTGGACTTTGGAGCAATCAATTTGCTTTTTGGGAATCACGATTTTCAAGCAGCTTATAGCTTACTACTTTCCCTCAATTGCTATCTAAACCCCGTTATGAAGCAGACCTGTTTGGGCTGGCGCTGAGGTGACCCTGCGTTTGCAAGCAAAAAAGGTCAGTGGCAGTTGGATGAAATTCCAGAGGAAAAAAAAATAATCCAAATTGACCTGTTTGGGATGGCTTATTTTTTATGGATTTGAACAAAAAAAGTTCCTTCTGCTTCAACGCTAGCGTGCAAGCGTCTAGAGTAGAAGTCATATGCGTTTTGTCCTTTCTTTTGCCTAGTGTCCTCTTCTACAAAAATTAAATTTCTGCTTTGAATGGGAAATAAATTCCAATTAGCAATGTATTAACATGTAAATAGAATCAGAGACCAATTATTTAGTAGTTTACTGTTTATTAATTTTTTTAATAATCATTTATTAATTTTTTTCATATTTAAATTATAATTTTTATCTTCATTTATCCCAATATATACAACTATATATATGTAGTATCAATATGATTCATACCATTTTCAGTCATTTTTCATTTTAACTGACTTTTGAAATAATAATTTAAACACTCGCCAGTTTAGAAAAAAGCTACTCTGTAAAAGTCAAACATATAATCAAAACACAAATCACATTTACAACCTAACTTTTTTCTATTGGATTTTTGCAAAAGTCAGATAATAAATAAATCATTGCTCTTACCACTAACCCAAACAAGCTTCAAACTGGGTATGTTTAATATGAGAGATCTAGAGGGAGAGGGGAGAGAGAGAGAAAGAGAAAATTTTTATGAGTTGAACTTTAAAAAATTGGAGAAATGAGGTTATAATATTTTAATAAAAGGAAGATGTATAATAAGAGAGTAATAAAAATTAGTAAAAAAATTTAACTCCACTTCTTTAATTTTTTAAAAACTCAACTAAAAAATAAATAAATTCCCCACTCACTCTCCCTCCCCTTGCCTTATACCAAACAGGCCCTAAATGTTGTTGTTCAGGCTTCAAGCTCAAAGCTTGTTTCATTTTCTGCTGTTTATTCATTCATATGAAATGATTGAATCGCAGTGGAGATGCCGAACACGAATGTAGCAGCACCACAAGTCCCCAAAGATCAACGGATCTAGATATTACTAGTGGATCTCAAACCAAAACTGGAAAAAGCAGAGCTTTAGATGAGATCAGACAACGTGCAATACATTCAACGACATGCTTCTGCTACAAAATAATTGACAAAAATATGCATTTCGTAACATAAAAATCAATTAATATATACATTTTTTTGGGAAGAGAATTAACATACACGTTTCGTTAGATGAACAACACAAAAGGCAGAAGTAGAGACACGACCTGTTAATCTTTAAATATATAGTAAAGATAAGCAGATCCCACACCTCCACAAATTATACTGCAAATAAAAACCATATCCGAATAATGATCCATAGATCATACATCATGCACAAGATCACGGACCGTGTCAATTTAGACTAGCGATAGCGCGTGATCGTGGCCTTCCCATGGATCTACCGCTCACAGGTTAGTGAATTAGTCATCACCCATATCACCACTTACCTTGTTGCTAACGCTATATTGCTTAGTTTTCCTCAAATAACTCTCTGGTATGCACAATTGCACATGATAGACAGAGAAGAGGGAAAAAAAAAAGCAACAAAACTGAAGAAGTCAGTTCAAGGCTAACCATTTTCCCCCCTTCATTTGCTGCAATTAGGTTACCCTGTCCCTGTGTATGTAACAAACATACAAGGAAATTAAATGTGCAGTAAGGAACCTGGTTGAGGGAGAAAGTCAAGGGGGAAAATTGCTAAGAGTTATAGGGTGCTGAAGAGGGACCGATGGTTTGTTAAATACCATAGCCTTTGTTTGTGACCGATGGTTTGTTGGATAACCTCTGCTTATAGCGTTTGAGAACAGAGGTCAAATTTTCCTTTCCCTTGGTGAAAGCTACATCAACGGCGGCAGCTCCCTTGCGTCCCTTCCGACTACAGATTGCAATTTCCACGTCCTTGGCGAGGTCAAGCATCATTTCTGCAGTGGTGCATTTCCCCTTGCCTGCTTTTGCAGGAGGAGGGGGCAACATTCCATTCGAAAGACGAGGGCTTGACTTTTGCTGGGGTACTGCCGGAACTTGAAGGCAAAAGCATGGGGGCATAACACTCCGAGGCTTTGAAAAAGCTGGATCAATCACACCCTGCTCAAGAAAGCAAAATCAATAGTGAAGACCGGGGAATAAAGGAATCAACGAGGATGAAATGAGACAGAAACAGGGTTTTAGCTATGTCAGCAGATGATGGTATGCCACAAATACCATTTTAATGAATGTCAACTCCCCAGCTAGCATTTACTATAGAACGCATACAAGAAAACAGAAACTGGAAACATCCAATTGCATAGGAAAAAAGAAAGCAAACACTTTGGACATTAACCTGGAGGCGGTTGAGTACAAAAGTATATTTTCCCCAAAGCTCAGGGCGGCTCTCCATAAGTGAAAGCTCAAGAATACGGTGAATGCACCAAACCCCAAAACTTATTATCAAGTCTGATCTCCATATACAGTCATCTCCACAGCGAGGAACTGATGACACTGAAAAATTAGAGGAGTTTGTCTCTCCAGCTTCAACTTCACAGAGGAATTTCTCCCTTGCAGCTACACGATCTATTAGGTCCTCATCAACCCCACCATTCGGTCTAAACAACCAATCAGACCCTTCCAATTCTAAGAGCCTGATAATGCAGCGTCTCAGAGACCGAAGTTTCACCTCTATATCAACCACTAAAGCAGTCTCTTGAGGAAACGAACTAGGCTGAGTTCCAACACCTTCCACTCTAACTTTATGGATACTATCTGCTACACCAAACTGCTCAAAAGGCTGCGTTGACCAGAGGGATCCGGTGTTAGAACTAGAACTCAACTGTGAAGACAAGGCATCTCTGTATACTTTTGAAGGGGAAAGCTCATCAAAGGCCAAAGGCGCACCAGTTCTAGATCCCAAATTTGAATAAGATTGTCCATAACAAGTTCTAGCAGATCCATACCCAACAGAACCCTCAAATGGGACTTTCTTATCAGATGAATAAATATTCCTGCAGGGTATAGTGTATCCTGAAATATCTGGCAAGCTTTGGTATCTCTTCGTATTGACTGAAATTCCTACATTATCTGCAGGTCCAGACAAGCAAAAGTCATAGCAGGACCTCTCAGATGGCAATGTGGAGTTTCTAGAGATTGCATTATTTTGGAATCCTGGGGGTTGTGCTGGAACAGCACCATTTTGCAGTCTTTGCCCCAAAGCAAATGCGAGTCGATCCCCATAGCTTTTATGAGTAGCTGTTGGAGATTTTAATGATGAGAATTTGCCTTGACCATTTAAATTATCTAGAATTCTGTCTCTTCCACCTCGACTAAGGCAGGATGCAATTTGATAACCATGCACTGTCGCTGGCTGACTATCCCAAACCTCATATGAGGGCAGATTGCGCACACTGGAATAGCGCCTCTCCCCAGAGTCAAGAATCTTGTGGTTGGAGTTCTGCACATATGAATCTGTTAACTCGATGGGGTTTGACCGCAAAGAGGAAGAACTCCTCCGAAGGCTATACCCAGATTCAAATGTACTTTGTATCCTGGGCAACTTGGAACAGTTATACAGGCTAGAGGTCATCAGAGAATCCAATGCTCTACATCCTACTGATGCTGATGCTACATAATCAGAATAGTCATTTCCAGATGCATTGGCTTTAGGCAAGGAAGAAAATCTCAAATCTGCTCCCAACAAGACGTCCAGTTTCTTAGCCTTTGCATCCTGGGTTGCTTGTCCATGTAAATCATACAGTTGTCCCCAGAATTCATCAAGAATAAAAGCTAGATGACGTCTTGCAGCACGTCCTAAGCCTGCTAATCTTGATAGACTCCCAATGCTATTCCCCCCTTCATCGCTTTTCCCACAAAGACTCTTGAATGACGGAGGGCCATCTGCTGTTGAAGATAGGGCACCTGTGGAAACCACTCTGGATGATTCTTCAGCTTCCCAAGAGTCTCCATCATCATCATCCCTTTCAGCATTCATAACTGCATCAACTTCTACAGTCTTCTCCAATGGGGCACTTGCTTTCAGTTCTTCAGTTTTGGTGCTCAACAAGCTAGCATCAGAAATATCATTTTCAGCAGCTGAAAATGCTTCTGACTTTAATGTAGAAACTGATTCCTCTGGAAGATACTGAGGAGAGCAAGGCAATGTTGTAATGGAATGAATCTCTTCATTAGTCATGACATGAAGCTCTGAAATCTCCAAACCTCTTGCTAGAGTTGAAGGTGATTCCTTCACCTTAAGAGATGCTTCTCTATGACTTCTAGTTTCAGTTAAATCAGGTTCCTGGCTCTCAATTGGTGGAACTGGCATGACCCCTGGCTCATCACAGTTCCAAGCCTGTGCATCAAAGTGGGCGCTTGCAGATTTTAGAGGTGTGATAGCTAGCCAAAGCATCAAGCCAAATAATACACAGGCAGTGCTAATAAGAACTGAATAAGAGGCAGACATGCCACTACCCACATTCCATCTCAAATAATCCACCCAGCTGCTACTGCCAAATATCATTTCTACCACAAAGATAATATTTAATCCAAGTATCCCAACAAATACTATCAATGCCAAAAATTCCACAAACTGAGAGATCTTATGTACACCCATTATTGACTTAGACGTAGCAATCCGGAAAAGTGGGATCAAAAAAGATGGGAGTTGCAAAGCTACCACAACCTGAGTGAATACAAGCAGTTGATACATCCCTTCAGCACCTGCACTCCAAACACAATAAAGGGCAGGAAGAACAGCAATCACCCTGATTGTAGCATAATGAAGCCAGCCTGGAATGTCCAGTTTCAAAAAACTATGTACAACTACTTCTCCCCCTAAACTCCACGTCAACGCCATGGTCTGATTTGAGCTAAACAAAAAGAGAAGAAAGGCAACTAGTGCTACTGGGCTTTGCAACACCTGCAACAAGAATCTTAATGTTAAAGTAGTTTAGCAAGTGACAGACAAATGTGATGGTATATAAATATTCCAATGTAAATTAAGTATGGAGGGGAATAAGACCTGCTCCATTGGTGATAATGCGTCTTGAAAAGTTAGCAAAACAAGACCTGTGCCATCAAACTCATTTGCTGCGGCACTCATCACCATATTATTGACCACAAAAATGCCACTGAAGATACAAAAGATGGCCAAAAGATGGCCATGAGACAAAGCATCCATAGAAGAGTTTATTGATCCTCGATGCCACTGCAAAAAAGTGGATGAAGTATCAAATAGACAAGCCAAAATATCCAAGATCAACAACTGCATCAACTTAGAATTTATCCACTAAGGCCTAAGCAAGAGAGCTTTTAATCCATATTTGAGATGTAATAGCTGTGAGACTAAAAAAACTAACCACGCAGAAAACAAGCATCCTCACAGAAGTATACAAGAGCATATTGGTTATGGATATTGTTAGGAAATATATTTTAATTAATATGGGATCAATTAGTATCCCCATCAATAAGGGATTATGATTAGGAAATCATCATTGAGAGCCATCAATACTGAGGCTCTCCCCCCTTGTATAAATGCACCCTTCTGTACATGATAACATACAACTTTCAGATTATATTTCTTATTCTTTGTTTACATGGTATCACAGCATGGTAAGGTTCTCTAAAATTTTGTTTTCTTTTGCATTTCCAGCTGATCTCTATCAGAATTTCTTACTAGTGTTTAGGGCTTCAGTGGGTAGTGCAATCCTTGAAGACGCACTTGACAAAAAGAGCTGGGGGTTCCCATCAGCCATTTCCTAGAGTTTCATCGTCGTTCGATAAGCACGTGAAGTCCTCTCTGTCAGTACACGCGCTAATGCTTGTAGCTTCTTCTGGTGAGCTTTTCCATCACGGTTTGCATTTTCTGGTGTCGTCTGGGTGTTTCCAGTGGTCCTCTGCGGTCATCGTGTTCTAGTTTGTCATTTTTGCATTCTTGGTTCTTTGTTTGGGATATTTTACTGGTCCTTTTGGTACTCTTACTAGGCAAAGGTGCTTCGTTAACTTTTTTTAGAGACACTTTTTGAGGTCTGGTTTGTAGTTTAAGGTCATTTTTTGGTTGGTTTGTGGTTAAAAGTGCCAATGCTTCTTATTCTCGTGTTCTTGGATCTAGCACTGTTAAACCTACTCTATTTGTTTCCTTATCCTTTGTCCTTAATGTCCCTAACCTTGCATTTAACCTTTTACTGGTCCTTTTGGTACTCTTACATATGTTTGTGGGTGGAAATTTGGTGTCCTAGAAAAGCACGAAGCAGGATGTGGTTTCTCGGTCTAGTACGGAATGTAAATATAGAGCCATGGCTCAATTGGTGCATGAAATTGTGCGGATTCATCAATTAATGAAGGAGGTTGGTTTAGCCACATCGTTGCCTGCGAAGTTGTGGTATGATAATAAAGCTGCTCTACATATAGCCTCCAACTCTGTGTTTCATGAATGTACGACACACATTGAGATCGACTGTCACTTCGTACGCGATAAGATCAAGGAGAACTTTATTTCCATAGGGCATGTGCAATCTAGTGACCAATTAGGCAATCTTCTAACTAAGGCCTTAAATAGGACTCGTATTGACTATCTTTATAACAAGTTGGGCTTGATTAACATCTACACTCCAACTTAAGGGGAGTGTTGGGAAATATATTGTACTTAATATGGGATCAATTAGTATTCCCATCAATCAGGGATTATGATCAGGAAATCATCATTAAGAACCATTAATACTAAGGCTTTCCCCATTGTATAAATACACCCCTTCTGTACACCACAACTATCAGATTATATTTCTTATTCTCTGTTTACAAATATGAAAAAGTGCAGACTTTTACAACTCAAACAAAAAAGAGAAAATCACAAGTACAAAATGATCAGAACTTGGACACAACGTCAAAGAAAAATACTTCAGACACGGCAGAATGGCAGCAGACCATGCAAGCTAACTAACAAAAGACAAGGCAAATACTACATTGCTACGGTCAAGCATAATACATGAGATGCATATATATATATATACAAGTACAAAAATAGGACATGGTTGAAAGAATGGATACCAATGTTCCCATACACGTGCATAGAAGAACTATGAGAATTGGGAGGAACCAGTACCTGTACAATAGATGAATGAAGGTAAAAGTTGTGGGGTACAAAAGTTGCTCCCAGAAGACTCATAAGCACAAATGCACTCTCCCCACTCAACTCTGTTAGTATTCCACTCATGGATACTGGAATTTTAGGTTGGTTTATGATTACTCCAAAAGTAATGAAAAGCAACACAAAACCAGCAACAAACAGGCCCAGGGTTTTTGCCTTCCCATTGTCCTGGACAGAAGGAAATTTAACAAGTCACTGTTGATCAAGCAAGTGGTGAGTAATCAATTAATAAGACTTACAAGAAGGGTGGCAAGGAGCAAGTTAAAAACAGCACTAGTAGCAGCCAGCAAGACACAGGTGAACAAGTCCCACCCAGAAATGAGATTTAATATGTGAGCCATGCCCAGGATCTTGGAAAGCAGGCAGAACCAGTGTCAAAGATAAATGGAGAATTAAAAATTAAAAAGCAAAAACAAACAAAGTCAGTGATAAGTATTAAAGACTACAGAAGTTAAATCTCCAATAGTTAGCAAGAATGAGATTAATACCACATTAAGGTCTAGCATAATCACTGAAAGTTCTGTTTGAATTCCAAGGAACATACATGTCCATGCACCATACTCATCTCTGCAAATCTTTGGCACAGAAGAAGTGAAATTAATCTATAAGGATTATGCAATAACCAATTGCATGCATGTTCTAAGTTTACTCATGCATACGTGAGATAAAAAAACAATATTAATTATGTTTACAGCTCTATTTATTTCTGTTCGTGTTATACATGTAACATAAACAAGAGAGGGGTTGAGAAATGAGGAAACAAAGGCAGGTGCCTAGGATTACCTTCTCCTCTATAATTACTCTTAATATGGTTAAAACTTGAAAACAACTAAAAAGAACTTTCCCTGCTTCCAAATTATGTCCAACAGAGGGTAAAATACAACACAAAAGTGGTCAGATAATGAATTTCCATAACCTTCCAACTTAATCAGTCAAATATTAAAATATGTACTGGCAAAGATGAAATCATCTAGTCTCTTTAACCTTGCATCCTACCAATCACAGACCATCCATAGTTAAAATAACAAAATTACTTTTCATTCATTTTTTCCACTAACATCCACTAGAATGGGAAAGGGCAAAAGAGGATCTGGTACCTCTGCAAGATCTTTTCCAGTAATTACGCCAATCCTTGCTGATATGTACTGACACAAGATAGCAGCGAAATTGAAAACAAGCATGAATGACATCAGATCAAACCCAAATTGTGCACCACCTTCAACAATTGCAGCCCACTTTCCTGGGTCAATGTATCCCATTGTGATCATAAGCATAGGTGCAACAGCATGAAGTGAACGATGAAGGAATGAAGGCATATTATTGGCATTTAGTGTTTGTGCCTGCATTTTATTGTTCACCGACTCCAACATTAAGGGTGTACAAAATTATGGCATAACTTGGAACTTGCATTGATTGTTACCAAGCCATGTATCAATTAAATTTCTGGACTGCCACTAGTTCTTTTTGTATTGTTAGTGAAAAAGTCCATCGACCACCAGTCATTCATAGATATATCAGCTGCCTCAATAGTCAATCATAACTCACTATAAAATGGCTGATAAGAAACTTGTGAGCCTGTCAATTACAATCGCATCTCCTCGTAATCCTTCACCTCCCAACATTAACTGCGACCATCAGATACCAATCTGGTGTTTTTAGTCAAATCAACATGATTTAACCTTAAATTTTTTAACAGTCCTACCACCAATTACATTCATGCCAATCATTTCTAAACATAACTGAAAGTCAACCCCATCTACGACAAACTTCTTTAAGGCCTATCCGACAAAAGCATCTAATGATCCATGATTGATCCAATAGCTGCTTCCTCAGACTTCACCAATCCTGTAATTGACGGATCAACATAACAATATTAGTAACAGCGAAAAGAAAGAAAGTACGACTTCCCGCGTTGGAGAATACATTTAGACAAGGCGATTGCATTTTAAAAAAACACTTAGAATAGAAATCGCAGGGGAAACGCCATACGCAGCGCGGAACTCTGTTTTGACCCCAAAAATGTACTAAGAAGAATGAAGGAACTCAGGTGAGCTCAGAAAAAAGAAAGAAAGAAAGAAAGTAAAAGCAAATATATTTCTAAATAGTATTTGATAAGGTGACCTCACAGAACTTCAATATAAAAACAGTGTCAGCTTAAACAATCCTCATTACAACAGGGGCAGATATAACATCATACCAGCAAAGTAAAAACCGTTAGAATCGAGGCCCAAAGGCAACAAAAAAGACTGTTAAAAGAATAATCAAATCCTCAAGGGGTTTCACATAGAGGGAAAAACAAACCAAAGAAATACAATCCAGTTCCGGAAAAAAGAAAACAAAGTTCAGAAACGAAAAAGAAACCATTTACTGAGACCACAACCCTAAAATATCAAGCTTGAGTGACTGAAAAAAGACGAAAGGAAAACGTTACCGTGCATCTGAGGAATGCCGATGATGGTATTGTTGATGATTTTATCAAATAAAGACCGTACAAAGTAGCTAGGGTTCTGAAATCTTCACGCTTCTATGTTCATCTGCAGTGTAAGTTCACTTCTGCGGGTAGATCTCAGAAACCCGAAATAACCCACTTAATCATCAGATAAGTCCTAACTGAGTTTGATATAATAATATTATATTGAGAGAGAGAAGAAGAGAGAGTTCAATTTTCTTGGAGAACGGTGAGAAAACGTAAACTTTTGTTATGAGTTGAGTCTCGACTTTCGAAGCCGCATTAAAGAGAGAGAAAAGACGAGTGGAGTGAGGGAAATTCAGCTCTCAGGTAAAATCGATAACCGTGTCATTCTCTTCTTTGTAGCTGACTATTTTCTCTACCTCACTTGAAAGAGGATAGTATATTTTTTCCCCTCTAGTCCAGGAGGACAAAACCTCTCGGATGAATAAAGAGTCGGAACTGGCAAAAGAAAAAAAAAAGAATTAAAAGTCGGAAAATTAACCAGTTCCTTCAAATAGATGTAAAAATGGTCTGCTTGAGTCGCCTAACTGTTGGACCCAATCAAGTCGACCATATATAAATGTATAAAGGGAGCGAGCGATAATTTTGTCTGTCGGGTGTCGTCTTCCACAGTTATGAGAGTACTTTTTTATTGCAACGTTTGTTTTTACTGAGTTAAGTTCCCCCCACACGCATATACTGTTTGACCAAAAAACAAAATACGCACATACTGGCCTCAAGAGTCAAGCGTTAAAGTTTACTTTATACTTCTACTTACTATCATTAATTTAAAAGTCAAGCTGAGATTTTTTTATAATGAGTAAGGAAGCTGAATAAATTATATAATTATATTATATGTTATATATCATTATATTATATATTAGTTTATAAATCAGATAAATTAATTTTTAAAAATATAAATACTTTAATATTATTTATTTTGCTTATTTAATCCTTCTAAAAAACATCAAACGGCTCTTATATTATAAACATGAGGAGTTTGTCAGAAACTTAATTTTATAATAGATTACTAGAGCGTTAAACGCAGAGTCAAAGCATGTTTTACATGGAACCTTTTTTGTCAATTGCATGGTAAATCTTATATCTACATTGGAAAAAAAAATCTTAGTACTCCTCGATTCTAAACGTGATATAATTTGTTGTACAATATATAATATAGTTTATAGTACAATTATACTGTAAAATATATCATATATTTAAAACCAAATGTAGTATTCTTTCGATTTTAAATATAGGACATAGTTTGAAATACAAATTACACTACAAAATATATCTTATATTTAAGACCGGAGGTAGTATATAATATGTTACCCAGTAGCAGAACCACCTTATGTTCATCTGGGCCCAAAATTTGTCTATATATATATATATATATATATATATATAATATTTTATTTTAGCCAATAATTTGGCCCAGCTAATCTTTTATCTTCTCTATAATGACAATGTTTGGTTAATTACTCATTGTATTATAAGAGGAAAGTAAAATTCTTGTTTGAGATACCTATTGAAAAGGTTAGTATCATCTTATATCTTATTTTGATTTATAATTGTCGGTTATTATTTATTTGTATTTTTAATGTTATGTGATACAATAATATTTAGTAAATAGTGCAATATGTTTATTTTTTA
This sequence comes from Acacia pycnantha, assembly GCA_025563575.1. Classification (NCBI taxonomy): domain Eukaryota; kingdom Viridiplantae; phylum Streptophyta; class Magnoliopsida; order Fabales; family Fabaceae; genus Acacia; species Acacia pycnantha. The sequence goes on from JAMWYP010000144.1 coordinate 1,497,508, forward strand.
GCTCAGGTTGAAAATATTTTCTGGTTTCGCCAATGATGCTCCCAATGGATCTTATATCAAGGATACGCATGGTATACCCACTGAGCCACGAGAACCAATTTTCCTATCTATCTTGGGAGTTAGGATAAGTAGGGAGAACTCTTTCAGATCTAGACCGTCCAATTTTTTTTTTTTTTACTTTTTATTTTTTTAAAAAAATATTTATTTTAATGAGTAGAAAAATCTAAAATAAATATATTTTTTCAACTAACATATTTTTAAAAAATGATTTTTCATTTAAAAATTGACAGCTAAAAAAAATCTGGATGATCCAGATCTGGAAGAGCTCTCCCTACCTATCTTGGGATAGGTAGGGAAATTGGTTCCCTGAGCCACGAGCTATTGGCTACACCAAGTGTTCTTAAAACACATATTTTGCTGCATGATAGTTTGAGTTTCATTCATTAATAGTTATTAGGGATGGAAATAGGTCAGACCAGACTAGCTTTGGCTAAACAAGCCTAAGCCTGGGCATGAGTTTGAATGTAGGCTTTTTTTAAGGCTCAGGTTTAAGCCTTCATAAGACCTGATTGAGTCTGAAGCCTTTTTAAAGACCTATTTACAAAGTATATATACCTTTTAAAAGGCCTCATATTATAGGCCTTAGAGGCCATAAATAAGCTTTGTGCATTTTGAATCTATCAAAATCTATATGAATATAAGCTTTTAGTAGAATATAAGAATGAAAAATAATTAATATTATGTTATTTATATTATATAATTATAATTATATTTATTTAATGTATAAACAGGCAAGACCTTAACAAAATAGGCATGGCCTATTTACACATTTAAACCTTTAAATAAGTCTTGACCTGACCTTTTTAACAAACAGTCGGGCCTTAAACAAGTCAGATTTTAGACTACTTGATAGGAGCCTGACTTATTCTCACCCCTAATAGTTATGTATAAAATATTTTTATATATTAAACAAATAAAAGTAGACAATGGGGATTCCTGTGCTACTGCCACTAGTTTATTAACCTATAATAAGCTACGTTCATTTGTTTTTTAGGGTAAATGAGTAGAAATACATATGTATTTTACCTTCAGGAGCGCCCAGCACCAAATACTTTTTTTGAGACTAAAAATACACACGTGATTATCATTTTGAAGCAAAAGTCACACCATCAGTTAAAATAGAAAACGTCCGTTAGTTTTGCCATTCACTAATCACTGCACCAGTCAACAGTACAGGAATATATTATTATTTTACAAAACCCAACTGATCAAAGCCATAATAAACCATTCTTCATATTTTCAGAACCTGGAACGCCTACACTCAGTTAAATTATTCAGAGAAAAGGGCGAAGCTCTATAATGACAACGAAGCTCTCTCTCATCTCTGCGTGTATGTATAGAAACTCTGTTAGCTGACTGATCCCACATTGTGTTGGTTTCTCTACCTGGAAGTGTGGTGGTTTTAATTACCTACTATGGCCAACATCAGATCATCAATCACCGGCCTTTCTCTCTTTCTTAGAGTTTTATTACTGCTTCTCTCTATTTCGGGTTCGTTCTTCTTCACTTGTCTTCTTCTGCATGATTCTGTTTCATTCTCGGGAAGCGCAAGAAATACACAACACAGCTTTTATTCTATTCATAGTTTCTTTATGATCTCACATTCCAGCCTTGTTGAGTTAGTCATATGAGAATGCAGTTCCATACTGACTGACTGAAACGTCTGCTTTAAGGAATAAACCATCAACATCCCTGTTTCTATTGCTCATAACATGCCTTTGTTGTGTTTGTACAATTGTCCGATCTAATAGTGGGGTTTCCTGTTATTGCCTTTTTTTTAACATTTCTGAATGAACCTGTAGTAATCAATTATTTCATGTGCCTTGGAATGCCTCATTTTAAGCAAAGTGAGTTTTGCAGCTGTAGTGATCTTTATACTGAAAATTATGGATTGTCTTGGTTTATTTTTAATTATTTGCTCTATTTATGTGCGTGGGTATATATTTGAAGAAGACTGCTTGTAACAACATTCAAACCCTATCTAGAATGTTTCGTGCTAATCCAAGGCGTTGGGTTTGGAATTAACTACGGACAGATAGCCAACAATATGCCTTCTCCATCTCGTGTTGCCCTTTTCATGCAATCTATGAACTTGAGCAGAATCAAACTCTACGACGCTGATCCCAATGTTCTACTTGCCTTCGCCAATTCAAATGTAGAATTTGTTGTAGGGCTTGGAAATTAAATGAGTATATCCAAAGCATGGGAGATCCAGCCGTTGAGATCAGCGATCCTTGGAAGAAGACGCACAAACGGCTTGGCACCTTTAATTTGATGCCGCTTAGTAGGCGGCTCGGGCCTACGATGAGGCTGCCAGGAGTCTTCGTGGACCCAGGGCTAAGACTAACTTCGTTTATGCCCCTGTTCTCGTCACTCCCTTGGTTCTGATGCTACCGGCCAAGTCCTCTTTTTCTTGGTGCGATGATCGTGATGGTGGAGAGATGTTCGGGAGGTGCCTGGAGTTTTGGAGGGCTCCGGTGTATTATGCGTCGGATGCAATTGCAGGAGTACCAATGAGTTCGGAGTACAAGGGATATAAGCTGGAGAATGGGGACGAGGTGGTGGGTGAGATTGTGAGAAGAGAAACATGCGGACATAGAAGAAATGATTGAGTGTGATGGGAGGTTGAAGATGAATCATATGTTCGCTGAGCTTCAATCCACCGTTCCTGGTCTCTTTTACAAGGTTCATATTATCAATAATGAGCTCTCTGTTTTTGGTCAAAGAAGAAGAAGAAGACGCAATGCAAAACTAACGGACGTTTTCTATTTTAACTGTTGGTGTGACTTTTGCTCCAAAATGATAACCACGTGTGGATTTTTGCTAAAAAAAAAACATTTGGTGCTGGGCGCTCCCGAGGATAAAACATATGTGTATTTTTGTTCATTTACACTTTTTTTAGGGTTAAGGAGCAATAATACACATAGGCTTTACCTCAGGGAGCGTCCATCACCACGAGTTTTTTTCTGGAGCAAAAGTACACATGTGGTTACCTTATAGGAGCAAAAGTCACACTTGGGGTTAGTTGACCAAACGGTCAACGTCAGGTTGGATGGAGTGAACAGTAATGATGACGTGGACGCTGAATTGGAGTGAGAATAAGCCAAATAAGAAGAAAAAAATGCTGACTAGGATTTAGGTGGAAAGTTTTTTAAAAAAAAACTTAAAATCAAAAGCATTAACATATCGGGCTTCATACACCATACGCTGGGTGAAGATCAAATTGGGGAAAAAAACCCTAATTTTCGACCACCGTTCACCGTCCTTCATCATCTTCGACCACCGTTCTTCCCTCACCGAACCTTGCCTCCGTCGTCCGTCACCAACACTCACCTCCATCACCAGTCACTCCAGCTCTTAACTCCATGGCAGCAAGACTGAAATTTGAGACGCAGTGCCGCGAAGAGAATAAGGAGAGACGAGAGGAGCACGAGACACGGGATCATCTTCATTGTCTTCCATCCGCGCCACTCACCAACACCGTACCTCGCCTCCGTCGACTCACCACCATCGTCTACCATCACCAACTTCGTGGCTCCTCGTTCTCGAATTTTAGGGTTTTTTTCCCCAAAGTCACCGCATCGGTGATGCAAGCCGTTGGATCATCATGACTAACAAATACAAACAAAGGGTATCCCGGTGCCAAATATTATGGAGGAAATGAGTATGTACTTCTGCTTATCCATGATCTTCCAAAACATGCGATTTGTAAAAGAAATTCATAGATTGGTATATTGACTTTGAACACATTCATTCAGGTACATTGACATGGCAGAAACCATGTGTCAGAAGCGTGCATTAGAAGCTTTTCGGCTAGATCCTGCAAAATGGGAGGTACATTGGTCCATGCTCGTTTAGGGTGCAGTTTGGGTTCTTGCTATTCAGTAGAGAGTATTCTCTGTGACAAGGCGTTATCCCAAAGAAATAGGACCCATTGATAAATTCATTACTAGGATTTTTACTCGGAGTCGTATGCAAGTATTATTATTTATTTTAACTACTTGCCTACAAGTATTCACTAATTACCCCCTCATTTCTGCTATCGTTGGTTTCGCCATTGCGCAGTATGACTTGTTTGCCATGGTCATACACAGGGCAATGCAGAGGTAAAAAGCATCAGTATGACTTTTATTGTTTTTCACATTGAAGAAGATGACGACGGCAAAGACATTGGGATCATCTTCATCTTCAGGATTCTGGGAAGCTGATGGGAAAAAAAAGGGAGCCGTCAGCGGACTTTGGGGGGGGAGAAACCCTAAAATTCAGGAACAGAGGAGCCACGAAGTCGGTGATGGTAGACAATGGTGGTGAGTCGACGGAGGCGAGGTATGGTGGTGGTGAGTGGCGCAAGATGGAAGACGATGAAGATGATCCTAGGTCTCGTGCTCCTCTCGTCTCTCCTTCTCTTCGCGGCACTACGTCTCGGATTTTAGTCTTGCTGCCATGGAGTTAAGAGCTGGAGTGACTGGTGATGGAGGTGAGTGTCGGTGACGGAGGCAAGGTCCGGTGAGGAAGAACGGTGGTCGAAGATGATGAAGGACGGTGAACGGCGGTCGAAAATTAGCCAATGTGATCTTCACCCAGCGTATGGTGTATGAAACCGATATGTTAATGCTTTTGATTTTAAGTTTTTTTTTTTTTACTTTCCACCTGAATCCTAGTCAGCATTTTTTTCTTCTTATTTGGCTTCTTCTCACTCCAATTCAGTGTCCACGTCATCATTACTGTTCACTCCATCCAACCTGACGTTGACCGTCTGGTCAACTAACCCCAAGTGTGACTTTTGCTCCTATAAGGTAACCACATGTGTACTTTTGCTCCAGAAAAAAGCTCGTGGTGCTGGACGCTCCCTGAGACAAAGCGCATGTGTATTATTGCTCCTTAACCCCTTTTTTTAATATATATATATATTAGGTTGAATTGTAGCACACGTTTATTTACATGGGGAGGGCTTGGTAAGGGTAAACTACTTTTTAAAAAAGCAACGCACATTTTTCATAATTTTGTAATACATACACTTTTTTGTGATGTGAATGAAATATTTTATACGTTAATTAAATTTAAATTATTCAAATGCTAATAGTTTAAAATTTTAATTATAAAAAATATATATTAGCACATAGCGTAAGGATATTTGCGCGATTTTTTGAAAAACATACAAAAATCATTAATGCAATCTATTTAAACTAATTTAATGTGTCCACCAACCCATCGTCGTATCTCATAGAGTTGGAGTCCGCGCCTTTTTTGCTAGGTGCGTGGATAAATGAAAGCGAAGGTTCCATTTGACCAATAAGGACCTGTTTGTTATAAAGAATTGGTAGGGAGGGAAATGAACTTTAGAGGAGGGAAAAGAAAGGAAAGGAAGATTTGAAATATGAAGGAAGATGGCTTGAGTTGTTTGGTAAGAAGAAAATGAAGAGGTGATAGTTGGTAAAGAATTAGGAAATGTCTATTTTACCCTCAAAAGAAATTAATTCAAAGTAAAAAGAAAAATATTTTTTTTGCTAAAATATATTATTGTTAAATTCAAACTCGTGAAAAAAGAAAAAAAATTTCGCTAAATTTGAAATTTCCCGCCGAATTTGATCTTTCCCGCCAAGTCCGTCAAATTTGAATTTCAGGGGTTAATCTGTCAAAAAACCATTTTCCTTGGAAGTGTAACAAACACCCAAAATCCATGGGAAGATTGAGATCTTCCTTTTCCCTCCCCAAGCTTTCTTTGTAACAAACGGGTTCTAAAAGTTCCCACATAACTAGTAATCAGAAACGCCAGTTAAAAAATGGCTTTTGATTTAATGTTTGATAGTTTCAAATGCGAGATGTATATCCAAATATACATTTTATAATTTTTACTCAAATGGGAGCACTGTTTAGTGAGTATTCATGCAACCCATTTCAATATGCATACACACAGAGTATGTTGTTCATCATGTTCTAATTTTGCAATCACGATAAAAATACTCTGTCCTTCCCGGCGCATCTAGAGATTATTCAGCGGAACTTTCTAAAGAAGGCAGTAGCACGTACAATGTTAAATAAGTTAGTTAGTTGATTTAATCACAAACTTTTCCATAATCATAAACACTCGCTGTCTTAATATCTATCTATTATTATAATTATATTTGGCGGGAACTAGTTCACTAAATTTGATCAATTTCATTACTGTTGTTTCCCGAACTTCAAAATACCAAATCAGTTTTTTTATACCTACAATAGTATACTACTCCATCTGATCCTTATTATAAGGCATAAACTAACAAATGTATTTGATCATTTTTATAAAGCACGTACTTGTTCCCAATGAGCATTAATTATTTTTCACATGTATGTCCCTAATTAATAAGGATAGTGGATGAGAGTAATAATTAATATAATATTAAAGTTTAGTGCAATTAGTAGGGGTAATATTGGAAGTTATTTAAATTGTAGGACCATTTTATTGACTTTAACTATTTTATTGGTTTATTAGAATCGTTAGTTGGTATTTTATAATAAGAACAATGAGGGAGTATGTATTAACATAAGAGTATAGTAATTAACAACTCCTTTTAATAGAAAATCATTAATTTGAGATTTTGAAGTTTCAGTCATATTTTCTTATCTTTCTTATAAAAAATAAAAAAATAATAAGACTGCATCGATGAGTTTCATGAATATTTGGTATAGTATCATGATCGGACAAAATAGAGTCAGTTGGATTGGGGAATATGTTTGAATAGTAACGAGAATAAATAGATTTTATTTTTCAAAAGCCACCCTCATCGTCCTCTGGTGTAACGGCTAATAGTGAGGCAGAGCATTAAGACAAGACGCGTGAGTGTAAGATAAAGAGTCAAAAGTACAAGATTGGTGTTCTGATAAGGATCCGGCTACCACTACCCTACTCTGTTTAATAATTAGCTCAAAACCGTGCGCGGTATTATGAACCGCATGCGGTAAAGTATAAAAAAAAATCTGCACCGTTCAACTTTTCATCCAACGGCTTATATGAGGAAGATGATGGGAGAGGAAGAGGATGGGAGCCAGATCCATTCTGATAAATGCTTAGCTTCTCTATCCCTAAATGTAACATATTGGAGCATATCACCAGATTTGATATTATAATATTGTGATAGTATTATGATTATATTATTAATTAATATTGTAAATATCATTATAGAAATATGATTGTTATAATGTTCTCCGGCACATTGGTACCCATGTACTAGTATATACATACATATCCTCTAATTAATAAGTGAAAGGCCTGCAATTAATTCTCATTTCAACATTTCACAATTCAAATAATGGGGGATTAGATTGCTTAGGACTTTGGGCTCAGGTGTACTTCATTATTAACTCACATTAACCTAGTTTTCCTTAAACCCACATTGACCTAATTTTCTTTATTAATGAGTAATAAGTATGGATGAGACCGGAGGGAGAACTCAAATCCTATACGATTTACATTAAACTAGTCTTCTGTATTCCTTATTGATGAGTAATATGTAACATTCTTCATTTTACTTAACATAATAACTATATAATAGTGAGATCAATAACTTAATAATACTTCATCATTAATCAAAATATCCAAAATAAATCAGAGTATGCAGAATGAGCCCTAACGTGGCAATCATCTACTATAAACCAAAAAGATAGAAGTACTACTTTTAGCAGAGTAACCTAAACTTCCGAGGTCTTCCCTGATGGACCCGAACTATCACCTGAAAAATGTGGTAATCATCAATCCAGCTTATTATGAATACTAATATGTGCTAGTGAGGTGCCAAATGGAACAATTTATATAATAAAGTATTAAAAAAATACAATTCACCAATGTACACGTCACAAATTTTCATGTCATGAATTCTGTATCACAGTTTTCATTAACACAATTCCCAAGATGCCTCTTATCAATCCAACCGAACCGCCTTATTTCCTCAGACTAGACCTATGGGCTAAGTTACATCCATGTTACTGGTTACTCAAAAGCTCATTGATAATGTGATAAGGACCGGCCAAAATCCTCAGAGCACATGTCCCAGACCATGGGTCTTTTCCTCTCATTAAACTAGTGGGTGTCGTAAGCCCTCTTTGAACTAGTGAGTCAGTCCCTCATTGAACAAGTGGGACAATAGAAAGCCAACCATCGTGCACTAATGGAGGCCTCACCACGTGGTGGAATAATATAAACTACTACATTTCTTCCCCAATTCAACCCTTTCCATAATTATCATAATAAATAACTCAACAAGAATTTTTTCCAAGATTTTCCATGTTCGTATCATGTTATTTAAATCGCTTTCATATACATGTCATAATATCACAATTCTCAATCTTATACATATATAAAAATATGTATATATTTCACAATTCAAATCATAAGGTCCCACAAGGAAATTTCTATTAAAATATTCATAATTATTTTGCAATATATTCACAAACAACATATCAATACACATAATAAGTGGAAAGTGGTTACCTCTCGCCGAAACTAACTATTATCACACTGCTCCTAATTCAAAAGCTCAAACACACGCCAAAAATCAATCTACCACAACCAATTTACTAACCATTAATAACTCTTCTAAAACTATACATAAAATTATAACTTAGAATTTCATAAAATTAAAAATATACAAATTATAATAATAAATTTGGAATGCTTGAAGTGGACAAATTATGACGGGACTGAAAAATCAGTAAAACCATTGTAACTATTAATTTTTCTTTCGATTTATTATTAATTAATAACTCCCTTTTCTATTTATTATGAATTAATAATTCCCTTTATTATTTATTTCCTTTTTACTAATAATAATAACAATATCTATTTACTATTATTATTATTTTACTAACTATTATTATTTCACTATAATTAGTTAAAACCCCCGGAGACTATTCCAATAAGAGTTGAAGTTGATCTTATAAAATTTGTTAGTATATATATGTATTTATTATATGGTATTTTATTTGGCCAATAATTTGACCCCAGCTAATTTTTTATCGTATTTATAAGGATAATGCTTGGTTCATTACTCATTGGGCTTTGATAAACAAGTAAAATTCTAATTTTAGATACCTAACGAATGTGTTAGTATCATCTTATATATTGTTTTAATTTATAATTATCAATTATTATTTATTTTTATTTTCAAGGTTATGTAATACTATTTAGTAAATACTCCTCTGGTCCTTATTATAAGGCACCAACTAATAATTCTTACAAGTCAATAAAAATAGTTAAAGTCATTAAATTTGTTCTAAAATTTAGGTAATTTTCAATATTATCCCTATTAATTATACTAAACTCTAATATCATATTAATTATTGGGTAAATGATTTCTCTAGTCACGGGAGATAAGGTATCTCCAATGACCTCCAAAACTACGTCGTTTTGGATTAATTGTAACATCGTAATTTTTAATTTTAGGATTTAAGTATAATTATGAAATTTATTATTGGAATTTAAGGCATATTTTTCCATAAATTTAGGATTAAATTTTAATAATTATCCAATACTTATAAATATGAGTCTTGATGAGGATTGAGTGGAATAATTTTTAAAGATGCACTACCACCTAAAATCCTTACACACATATTGGTCCATATGTGCATTGAGCAAGCCCAAAACTATCACACACATAAAAGCCCATTCAACCTCAAACCCACCAAAACGCAGCAGGATAAATCTATGTATCCATATTACTCTTATAATCATATATTAAGCCCATTATTCATCCTCATGCAAACAGAACTCCATCAGCCCATTACATATTAACTCTCCTTTAGCCCAACACGAGTCATCAAAGAAACAACAAGTTATATATATAATTATATAAATCCCTAGGTTCTCCAATATCCCACGTAAAAGGCGCTGAGAACGAAATCAGATTTGTTGAATGTCCATACTTCCATATCTCTCTTTCATCCTTACTGTACACGCAAGATAACGCCGTTTATGTACGCATAGTGTTGTCAGGAACGACTTTAACAGAGTGCCCATACGTCTCGAGCGCCACGCGAAATACCCACTGTGCATTCCCTTTTCAAACCGTTGGCTTTTCTTGCATCAAACCAGACCTTTGGTTCGTTATATATTAAGCCACTGCCTTTTGTTCTTATCATTTTGTGTGCTTCAACCAGCAGCAAGAGAGGGAGTCTGAGAAAGAATGAAACCGAGCTGAGACAGAAACGATGAGTCCGAGAGAGAGAGTGAGTGAGAGTTTCAGTTCTGGATAAACTCTAAAACAGGGGCAACATTGAATAAATATAGACTATGGTTTCATACATATATCAGCGTTGTATGAATATAAAAGAGAGAGAGGAAATCGTTGTTGTGGAATGTATATGGATATATCTATAGTCGCTGAACTCGAACATGATAGGAAAAATGGTCTTATATATACAGGCATGTGTTGCAAATATATATAATAATAACGCTGCATATGAAGAAAGACTTCACTGGTGTGGGTAAATATATATATATCATCATGAACCTAAGGGAAAACTTGGATGTGTGTTGAGTGTGTGTGTGTAGTGGTGTGTGTAAGCGCTACATATATATATAAGGGATGGAAAGCTTGACTTTTGCTGTTGAAAGTATAAGAAAAACAAAGCTATCTAATATATATATCGCTGCACCTGAATCGAAGGGAATAAGTCATTAAGATTGTTGCTACATGTTATTGTAATGATGGATTGGAAACGTGGATAAGACAATATGTGTGTGTATGTGTGAGTTGATGCCTTTAGGAAACTTGAACACTTGTTGGATAATATATATATATATATATATATATATATATATATATATATATATATATATATAAAAACAGGAACCCCAAACTACCATATATATATATATAGATATACGTGGTAAATGAGATTTGGGAATCCAAAACTTGCAGTGTTGATTACTGATATATGTAGGTACGTATTTTAAACACAAGTTTTACTTTGTAAGTTATACATATATATAATTATGATTGAAACCAAAGTGTATTATATTGATATTGAGTATTGACGTAGTACAAAAATATATATATAGATATAGAAGGCCAATGGACATGAGTTAGTGTTTATTTAAAATAATAATAATAATAATAATAATTAATTAATTATTAATTAATTAATTTTAAACCCCAAAATGTCATTTTCAATTTTGTTATAATAGTATATTATTACTAGAATTTGTATATATTTTTTTAGTCATAGGAAATTATAAACTTTAATTGTGATCATGTAGAGCCTTATTGTAAGCGGTGATTGTACGGGTTGCGCTCCTTAAGCTAAGGTTAAACTTGGAATTGATGTAACCGGGGTTAATTTATTTTATATGATTGTTTTGGGCTGTGAGGTATTTTTCTAAGCATTACTTTCATATATACTACTTGTATGTGTTTTGAAAAATTATGTGTATGTTTGAATATGAAATTATTTCAGAGAAGCAGTGTATTTTTCCAATCTGTGTATTTAAGTAAATACTATTGTTGGGGTTGCTTTTGTTGTGATGGTTGAAATGCTTGTTGTGAGTTGATATATTTGGAATAATAATTTACTAAAAAGTTGTTGAAAAATTTTAGTGTTATATTATTTCTTCTGTTGTGGGTTATGTTGGGTTGTGTGGAAGAGATTTAGGGTGAACTTGTGCCTGGCTCTCTCAAATCCTGGCCCGGATCTTGAGTTGAGTGTTTTAGGCGGACACCTCCCTGTTACGGTATATTGTTGGTGGCATGGGAGGGGACAGTATTCTTGAAGTGACTAGCTAACCTTGGCCAGATATACTAGCACTGATAGGTTGTACCACGTCCAGAAGATATAAGGAGGAGCAGGATGGATGAGTGGGGATGATTTTAATTATTGTTAATTATTATGTATTATTCTGTTCGGAATTTGTACCCTGGACTCCGAGTTTGTGGGCGAAATTTGTACCCTGGACTCCGAGTTTGTGGGCGGAATTTGTGCCCTGGACTCCGAGTTTGTGGGCGGAATTTGTGCCCTGGACTCCGGGTTTGTGGGCGAGCGTTGTGCCCTGAACCCGACATGTATGTTATCGAAAGAAAAAGTTTTCTCTATTACGAGACCTCTAACCTTACTAGAGGACAAGGGAAGCAGCCAGAGGCATAGATGTCGTGAAATTTACAGGCCTCTTGTTGGTAATAGTGTTGTATTGATTTATATATTGCCATCATAGGGCCCTCATATTTATGAAATATTGCATTAACTATTTTTGGATGACTGTTTATTTTCCGAAGGCCTTATTTTGTACACTATCATATTATGGTGGATCCACAATCATATCTTGTGCGGAGATTGTTTTTGTATAGACCCTTTGTTGTGGGGTTAGGGTTATAAGACTCGTGGGCTATGTGTATTTACGTTCGATATTTGTGCCCAGAGTCGTGGACTTATTTGTGGTGGGTTTGTGGGAAAAATTTGTACCCTGGACCCAAGGTGTGTTGTCTTGAAAGAAAAAGAGTTTCCATAATTACCCATTATTCCGGTTTTATGAAAACATTATGGTTAATTGTTGATTTGTGAGAAAGGGTCTTTTCATTAATAAAGGGTGTTTCCGTAATTTTGCACCCTTCATTAATTCAAAATGACATAGTTTTAGGGGTCACTGGAAATAACTTATCTCTGGTGACTGGAGAAATATTTTTCTCTTAATTATTATTATTTTTTGCTCGAAAAAAAGAGAATAGTAATTAATTTTTATTAATTATTACTCCTACCCACTACCATTTTAATTATGGGTATACGTGGTGAAAAAAATATGTAATGTTCTTTGGAAACAAGCAAGTGCCTTATAAAAAGAACCAAATATATTTGTTAGTTGGTGACTTATTATAAAGACTAAAGGGAGTAGTTCAATATGTTTTTTTGGCCGGGCTAAAAAAAATTCCTTCCGCCACTGCAGCAAGCTTTTCTTTTCAGCGTTATATATACAAAGACACGACAGAAAACTTATGACAGTGATACACTCACACACACGCGTTGGTTCAACATGGAAACAAGAAGGAAGAAATTCATAATCTTACCTCTGTTCTCGGGTCTTCAAAACAGAGCAAGGTTGAAGCTAGCTTCTCACTCTCTTTCCGTCTCCCACTCTCTCTCGTTCTCTCTCTACAGGTTACAGCTCTCAACTCTCACTCACTTTCTCGGCTATGTCTCTCTGGCCGAAATGGTTATGAGGGATGAATGAAGGCGAAAGGAGTAAATATAAGGACTTGGGGAGTCCGGTCCAAGCAACACAGACCAAGGGAAAAAGAAGGACCGATGGGTATAGGTGTGGACGTGTGGTTGAGGGCTCGAGAGGTATGGCTATTCTACTCTTGCGTTTTGCGTAAACCACGCTGTGATTTTCTGTTTTACCGTGTTTAACTAATTTAAGTCAGAGGAATGGGTTACTGTGCAGAGAAAACAGCTTTTCTGTATATTATAAGGTAATAAATTGGAATGATATGGGCAGGAGGAGTTTAAATGGATTGGAGTGGTATATTGGGCCAATGATATCTAGTCTTGCACGTATGGTCTCGAGGAAGAAGAAATAAAGAACAAATATGAGCTTATGTATTTGTGTGGTAAGGTCACTTAAAAAAAATCATCTCATTCCAAGTTCAAGACTCTTAGGGTCCGTTTGGTTCAAGGAATTTGGGAGAGGGAATGAGAACTTAATAGAGTTCCCTCTTGAAAACGTGTTTGGTTCACCAAGTGCCCAGGAACCTAAGTTCCCGGGCCCACCACTCTTCCCTCATTTGTGGGAACTTGAGATCCCACCAATTTCAAGTTCCCACGTCACTATTCACATTTTTGAACAAATTTGCCCCTGAAATTTAAACTTGGCGGGAAGTTCGAACTTGGCGGGAAAGTTCGAATTTGGCAAAAAAAAAATTTACAAAGTTCGAACTTAACAAGAATATTTTTAAAAAATATATATTTTAGCAAAAAAAAATATTTTCCTTTTTTATTTTGAATTAATTTCTTTAGAGGGTAAAATAGACCTTTTCTAATTCTTTACCAACTACCACCCCTTCATTTTCTTCCAACCAAACAATTCAAGTCATCTTTCAAATCTTCCTTTCCCTTCCTTTAAGTTCCTTTCCCTCCTTAAAAGTTCTTTGAACCAAAGGGGCCCTTATTTGCCATTAGGTGCTATGTTCATTTATTCGAAATCATTAGGTAATTATTAAAAATTTAATCCATATTTTCATTTAAGGATTTTTTTCTCAATTAAATTTATTTTGGCCTTAAAATATTATCTCTAAAATATTTATGCCTAAAATTATTCCCTAATTATTTGTCCTTAATTTATGGAAAAAATATGACTTAAATCCCAATAATTAATTTCATAATTATTTTAAGACAAATTTCACAATTCAATTTCTCATTTAATGTTCAAATTTGAAACCCTAAAATTTGGGATGTTACATAGTAAGTATGGATGAGAAGGAAGGAAGAACAAAGAGACCTTGACTCTGATACTAGACTTTGATACCATTTGGAAATTTGAAGATTAAAGTAGAGAAAAATAAGAACTTCTGAAGTAAAGGTAAGGTAAGTTCTTGACCAAGTCTATGTTGGAAGACATGAGACCCTATCTCTGATACTATGTTGTAGAGTTAAAATAAGAGCTTTTGAAAGGCAGAAAAAAATTAAGTTGTTGTTCTACCAATCGACATGTTCAATAGAAATAGAACGCAACGTATCATGCAAGTTATTTTGAACGATGGAGGATATTAGATTATCATTGTGATTCATCTTCATCCCAAAAAAATTGACGTTGGCCAACCCTTGGCAAACATTCCAAAAAATGACGACGTAAATATACAAGTGGTTCCACAAATAGAGTATCTGAAATCATCGAGTCCACCTTCCATGCTCATAATTACATGCTTCTACTTGTAAACTTCTCATTATCCAAGATTTCTCTCTTTCTTGAAAATAGTGCTTCCACATAGAAGCATGAAAGAAGCATATAAATATGGGCATAGAATGTGGACTCGAAATCATCATGCCTAATTTAGTCTGTTCCTGTGACCGGGTTAGAAGTTTTTCTGGTTTCCTAATCAATTTTTTCCAATTTTCTTTTTTAAGTTTTTTTTTTCCAAAAAATTATTGGTAGTCTTTAGCCTATTGCTTTAGTTCTTGACTTATTCTTGTTATCAAATATTTTATCTTGTTTAAAGAGACAAGCACACAGCTCCTACAAAATGTATCAATCAGTCAATTTACATCTTAAATATGATCAATAATTGCCACAATTTTAATAGATGCATATTAAAATATGGTCAATCAAATTACATCTATTATAGTTTTATAACAGATGCTTTTCTTAATGATTAATTTAATGTATTCATTATCTTTTTGGGTATAGTTTTATGTTAACATTTTCTTAATGAAATATTTAGAGCTACATCTGATGCTCAAGAATATAATTATTGGATGATGATGATGATGATAAGTATATAAGTGCAATAAAAGAAGCGAGCTACTGGAACTCCTTTGAGGAAACTAGATAAGTGCTTTTGATATTATACTAACACAACCTCCTGAGGTGGGATGGCAGTGTTGGGTTTGCATCGAAGGAGATGATTTAATTGATTCTATAAGCTGTTAAGCTTCAGAGGAGGATGATGATTAATCATGGTGATTGTGGGATATGGACTCGTATTTTCTTAAGAAAAAAAAAAACAATTACAAGGCAGCATTGGCATCCACAAACATTGAAGTTATAGAGAGTTGCATTGATCAAATAAAGCCTATTTTAAACAATTATTTATTAAATATTGTACATATTAGTATGAAGATATGATTGTTATGATATTCTCCACTAAGGCACTCGTACTAGGGTGTGTGTGTATGCCTCCAATCAATCAATTAAACACGTGTAATTCATTCTCATTTCAATATTTCACACTGTATCAAAGATTTTCATCATCTGATCTGATATCGTTAAAATGAGAATGGATTGCATATCTTTCCGATATGACAAACAAAAATGATTAAAGAGCAATCATTGTAAGAAGTTTGGATACATTGAAAATCGATATTATGATGTCATATTCTTGTCCGCAAAACTTCAAGAAGGCAGGACATGGCAAAAGAGAACAGAGGTAACGTTTCCTATAAATTAAAACCACGGGTAGTAGGGGCCCAATTAACTTGTCCTTGGTTATTAAATGGCTGTTGGGATGGGCCTATGGTCATATTAGTTGACTTGGTTTTCTTTTGTTTTTATTTAATACAATATTTTGTCTCTCAAATTTTTTCTTATTTTGATTTTACTTCTTCAAATTTTAATCCATAGGTTTTGGTTTCTTGAAGGATAAAATGGTTTAAGTATTTATTAAAGCATATAGAGCAAACGAAATGAAACTTGGAGAATTAAAACATATACCCTATTTGGTACAAAACACTGGAGGGTAGGGACTAAGATTGAGAGGACTGGGCTAATTTGTATTGTTTGGTATGAGGGAATGAAGATAACTCGGGATTGGGAGTAGGATTGCTGCAAAGCCACCTTCCTTTGTATTGTGTTTTCAATCCTAGGATTGCAAATTTCAAAGACAAAAATATCCATGTTTATAATATTTTTCAAGAAAAATACCTCTCTCAAATTCAACTTAACTCATCTATCTCCATCATCATTGCATATTTTGTCATACTATTAAGTATTAAGGGTGTGTTTGGCTTGAGGGGAGAGAATGAGAGGAAATGAATCCCTAGAAAGGATATTAGCTAATTTCCATCAATGATAAGAATATTTCTTTTTGTTGAGAGTATATTTTTGAAATATTAAAATTTTTCGATGGATTATTTAGTAAAGATGAGAGAAAAAAATTATCTCTCCTCTTTCCTTCCCCCTCCCTCCCTTCAAATCAAACAAGCTCTAAATAAATCAATTATCACAGTCAGGAATTCAGGATTCACAAATACTTCATCCGGTCCTAATTATAAGAGCTATTTAACCGATTTTAGGAGAATTAAGGAGAGGAGTTAAATTAGTTAAATTTACTCATTTTCCTAAAATGTCCTTATATAAATTTAAAATGACACAAGTTGTCCTAATTATAAGTGTTTCTAATTTGCCTTACGTTAGACATCCATGACATATTAGTTTAGTATATATGTATATTAGTTGCTTTTTATATAGCCATGTGTATACATATAGATCTAATTTCCTTTCCACACGCTTTCTAATTGAAATAATGGTCTTGTTATATAAACATATATGTGTGTATATATATGTGTACACACACACAAACACACACACACACACATGTATGTATGTATGTATGTATGTATGTATGTATGTATGTATGTATGTATGTATGTATGTATCAGGGGCGGAGGCAGGGGGTGCTAGGGGTGGCCCCTGCCCCCCTTAAAATTGCAGCAAACAACCCAAAGTTTTTAAAAATTATATTTTAGCCTTATATAAATTTTAATATTTTTAGTTTAGTCCCTACTATTGTTTCATAAAGGGACTGAAATGAATATATTGAAACTGTTTTGGGGCTGAAATATAACTTTATTAACATCTGGGTTATATTCTATAATATTCGCCCCCTAGTTGCTATTTCTGGCTCCGCCTCTGGTTGGTGTGTGTGTGTTCGCCCCCTAGTTGCTATTTCTGGCTCTGCCTCTGGTTGGTGTGTGTGTGTGTGTTCACACACACATATATATATTGACACACATAAACATAGATATACATATATATGTACACACATATATAAATGCTCCTAATAATAAGTATAAATAGGGGTATTATATGAAAAAATTGACAAAAGTTAAAACTTGCTCTTATAATTAAAATCAAAACCAACTCCAAAATTTACTCTTATAATTAGGACCGGAGGGAGTAATTACTAGTGGTCTTTTGGGTTCATTTGCCCTATTGCACTTTTGAAGATTTCATTTGGGCCTGGTGACGTTAAGAAAACCCTTTCTGTGTTGACATCTGAAAGTAGAATTTGACTCACATGTGCAACCTTTGAACTGTTTCTCCTATACGGGCTTGGAAATGTCCAGAACCTATGAACTACCTTGATTTTTTTAGCAAAAAAAAAAAACTACCTTGATTTTCTATTACACTTTTAGCTTAGATCTGTCTCCCCACAGAATGCTACCAGTCTCAGATCAGATCTGAGAGACGCTGGGACAAGAATCGGGGTTGAGAAGCTTCGAGCAACAAAAATCGGGGTTGAGCAACAAGAATAATTGCTGCCGCTAGTTAAATAATGGTCGCCACTGCGGTTGGAGAATCTCCGCCGTTGGGTCAATGAAGGTTCCATGATATCATGGAGGAAGCAAGGACGGAAGAAGGGACACTCCTACGAGGACGAAAAAGAGGCAGGGGCTTTGTGATATTAGGTCCTAATTATAAGACCTAGTTGACTTTTTTTTTGAAAGATTAAGGAAGCTAAATAAGTTATTTAATCATTTTATATGTTGTGTATCCTTAAATTATATCACTGATCCTATTTATAAGTCCATTTTGATCAAATCTCACATACCAATGAGGGTAGTTAACTCAATGATTATGAGGTAATTTTTCAACTTTTCTCGATTTATGATTGAATATTTTTCAATTGTTTCTTCTCTCTCTATCCTCATGAGTATAATTAATGGGAAATACACTTCTCATGTTGTAGAAGAAGTGTATCATCATGTCATATATTGCTTGAGTTTTTTTTTTTCTATAAAAAAGATGTGGGTCTCACCATTTCATGTGTGTGTAGGAATCTTCTTCTTCTCATGCAACATGAGAAGTGTAAACCCCATAATTAATATGGGTAAAATTGTCACAATCTCATTTATTATATGAAACTAGACTTATAAATAGGACCAAATATTTTGGTCAAAGTGTACTTATAAATAGAACTAGAGTGATATATTAGTTTATTAGTCAAATTAATTAGTTTGGAGAAAAAAATAAAAATAAGGGTTAAGGTGCAGATTTGCCAACCAACTATTATCCGAAGAGAATCTGGCACAAAAAACAATTGAGGGGACCAAAATTACCAATCAACAATTAAAAAGTGAAAAAAAACACACCAAATAACTATTAAAAAACAACTATCACAATTAAGTTAAAATATGAGGTACTGACGTAGGATAGTGGCAGAGACACTGGAGAAAAGAGTGGTTAAGCCTTATTGTTGGATAAGGAAAATACCAACAAAGATGGGACTCATGGGAGCAAGCGCTGTGACAGCGAGGGTGCTGCTTGTGGCATCGGAATGATATATGGAACCAGGGTGCAAGACGCGTGCCGGTCGAAAGCTGTGGACTGCTGGATGAATTCAAGAGGGTGAGTGAAACACCCATCAACAATGGAAGCTTTGGAGACACCGACGTCGCCGACACTGTGACAGTCAATGGAAGACGGAGACACCAAGACAGTGACGGGGTAATAGTTCGTAGGCGAATCTGCACCAAATTGTGTTTTTTTTCACTTTTTAATTGTTGATTGATAATTTTAGTCCCCTCAATTGTTTTTTGTGTCAGACGCTCCTCGAGTAATAGTTGGTTGGCAAATCTGCACCTTAATCCTAAAAATAAAAATGTTCTAAAGTAATTTAATCATCTTCCTGAATCTCTCCAAAAAAGTCAACTAGGCCTTATAATTAGGACCGAAGGGAGTAATATTTTTTTAAAATTTATTATCAAGGGCATTATAGTCTTTTTGTAATTTATTGCTAACTATGGAATTAAATTAATTTACACACTCCATCCAGTTTAGAGTCTCAATCCTAGTCTCATTACCAATTCTAGTACCAGTCTCAATATCAATAGGGTTAAGGTGCGATTTGACCAATAAACTAGCTCAGGAGCGTCCAACACAATTAACTATTAAGTGGACAAAAAATACCAACAAACTTTAAAAAATGTTCAGTCAGCACAAAAAAAAGTTTTACTCAGGAGCGCCTAGTACAACGCCGTTAGACAAAAAGTTAACGTCCGTTATCTAAGGTGCAGATTGGCCAACGAACTTTTACCCTAGGAGCACCCAGCACAAAAAAGTTTTACTCAGGAGCGCCCAGCACAAAATTCTAAATTTTACTAAATTAAATAATTTTTTCTCAATTGTCATTATTCAAAACTACTTGTATAGATATCTATGGACAAAAATTACTCATTCTTTAATTTTGTCAAAATTATAATTTTCTAAAATAAACAAAATTATAAAATTTTCGTGGGCCAAATTGTTTCTTAACCTATTATTAAATTCTTCATCAAGCCTATTAAATTATCTTTTTTTTCCCAACAAGTCACATATTCATATAATTAATAGATCATTTAATTAACAAATATATCATTAAGTTGCCAGATTTATATTAGTAAGTATCAATGTTGATATCGCTTAAGCTCTTTTTATAAAAATAAAAATTAAACTCATTTCATTTCTTTCAGGATATAATAGATTTTTTAAATTTTATTAACATTAAATGAAATTTTTAACTCACATAAATTTATTTTAAAATAAAAATAAATCATATTTTTTTAACATATATAATAAACTATAAAACACATTGATTTTTATTTAAATCATATAATTATATTTTTAATTAAAACTTTTGTTTATTTTAGCAAATTATGATTTTGACAAAATTGAAGAATGAGTAATTTTTGTCCATAGATGTCTATACAAGTAGTTTTGAATAATGACAATTGAGAAAAAAATTATTTAATTTAGTAAAATTTAGAATTTTGTGCTGGGCCCTCCTAAGTAAAACTTTTTTGTGCTGGGCGCTCTGAGGTAAAAATTTGTTGGTCAATCTACACCTTAGATAATAGACCTTAACTTTTTCTAACGGCGTTGTGCTGATTGTACATTTTTAAAAGTTTGTTGATATTTTTGGTCCACTTAATAGTTAATTGTGTTGGACGCTCCTGAGCCAATAGTTTATTGACTAAATCACACCTTAACCCATATCAATATGTCGTGAAACTTGAGCAATCAAAGTCAACATGAAGATAAAATTGAGGGAGTCAAGGTGACCTGTTTCATGCTGGAGGCGCCTAATCTCGTAAACCACCAATTGATTTCACTTTATGCTATTGCCTATCATGTTGTTGTGCTTTGGCAATTGCACGTGAAAAGCAGAGCATCACCAAAAAACTTTAGTTTATACATTTGTGGGTTACAGCGACGGAGGAGTAGCCCAGGGGGCTTTCATTGAGTTCCCTTTCCATATTTTCATGCTCATTTGCTTGCCATGGCAATGAAAGTGATGCAACTTCCGCTTTATATTCAAGTGGTTTTCTCTGTTTAATGGCCATTTGTTTTATCTCACTTTTCGTACCATCTTTCACGCTTACTGCCTTGATGATATTTATTAGTATTATTTGCATGATCAAAGTCTTGCCTGCGTCCTTGTCGTCACTTTGATGTTCCTCTTTCATCCTTTTCTTTTTTAGGGTTATGTTTCCTCTGTTCCGTAATTCTCAAGTCAAGTGATGAGACGAAGGTAAATCTGATATGAAGCAGAGTTCTGATGCCCTGAGCCTGAGCCACATCTTGAGCTGTCTACATGCCATGCCAAGCACTCAACATGATCCAAAATGTGGTTGGGAATATGACATTAGGTACCCACTTCCTAGTATTTGGTTGGTGTCGTTGGTTAACGTCACTAATCTTAAGTTTTACATGATGTGTCTTTTCTGGACTAAGCAAATAATTTAAATTAAATAAACCCATCAGTCTATTCCATTAAGAACTTCACATCATATTTACTCTGACTTTTGGTCGTTGGCAGTAGGCAATACTCCAACTTCGTTTACTCACGTACAAATTCCAACGATTCATTAACTCTTTTCTCTCCTTAATTCCGAAATTTGGAATAATAACAGGGCCAGCATAGGTTGGTAAGAACCAACAATCTAGCATCAGGGGGACAAAAAATCGGCCCAGATTCGAGACCTAAGAGACTTAAAAGTTCGCCGTTGATTCTAAATACTAAATTCTAGGAAGTTGCACCACTTTCAATTCCTTTCTCAGTCGGTCTTCTTCCTAATCCTCTTATTCCTGTTAGTCTTGAATGGGTATATAAAGCAGAACAAGTGGTTAAAGCATTTCTTGTAACCCTTTATTAAAGTCACGCTTCAGGTCGTTTTCTTCCTTAAATATCTTTAACTTTTACCATATAACAAAGGAACAACCACATATTTCTGAGGATCTGAGTCCGAGGAAAATCCTATCGCATTCGAATCTTACCATGAAGTCCACAAAGCGACGACGTTGTTCCTTCCTTTAGCTTTTAGCTTACTCACAAGTATCACCTGCACTTTTAATGCGAAAAAAACAACTAAAGGGTTAATATGTTGTATGCGTCTGTAGTTTCACTATCAAGTCCTCCTACCTTTTTCACTCACATGATTTTTATGAAAGTTAGTACGAAAATTTTGCTTCAACTATTATGTGATCGAGTTCTTGAACCAAATCTTTTGTTTGTCAATATATAGAGTTCTCTGACACACTTTCCAGCAGGTGAAATTCACAGGTTTCAATGGAGCGTTGTGGCCTCTGGTAGATCAAAATCTGTAAGGTATGCTTGTACTGCTAGTTCACTTACATATACTTGATGCGTAATTTAAATCTAAATGTTCTGTAGCATTTGTCTACGAGGAACCTTCGAGTTTTGGTGCTGATTGTTAGCTGTGCATGTGAATTCAGCTGGTTACAGGATAACCTTGAGAAAGATATAGTGATGGCTAGCATAGAAAGTCCAATGTCGAAGCCAGGTTATAAGATGAATGAAAGAAACATGTTGATGCAGAGAAAAAACCTTTCAAGGGTGTTTTCTGAGGACTATGATGCATCGAAGAGGAAGATATTCGATCCGAGGGGATCAAGAGTTAACAGATGGAACAAAATTTTCTTAGTAGCATGTTTGATTTCACTATTTGTGGATCCCTTCTTCTTTTATGTGCAAGAGGCTAAGAAAGACAAGTGCATTGCTACATCTGCGCGACTCGAAGTTTCCCTTACCACAATTCGGTCCATGGTTGATGCATTTTACATCATTCATATGCTTATTCGGTTTCAAACTGCTTATGTTGCTCCTTCCTCTCGTGTTTTTGGTAGAGGAGAGCTAGTTATAGACCCTTCAAAGATTGCATCAAGGTACCTCCAAAAAGACTTCTGGCTTGATCTTCTGGCGGCCCTCCCTCTTCCCCAGGTATGTTACTGTACTGATCGAATTATCTTTATTTACAGTCTTGATATTTTACCTTTTCAAATATCAGTATTTACAATTCTCATACATAATTTAGGTGCTGATTATAGCTGTAATTCCAAGTCTAAGGGGCTCAAAAATGATTGCTTCAAGGGAGACTCTGCGCCTTGTGATCATTTTCCAATACCTGTTAAGGTTATATCATATCTTCCCTCTTTCATCTGAAATAGTTAAGGCAAATGGAGTAATGATGGAAAAAACATGGGCTGGTGCAGCATATAACCTTATGCTCTATATGCTAGCAAGTCATGTAAGTCTTCCTTTGTGTTTGGATTTGGTGGAGTTGGTAGCTTTCTAATCAAACTGTTCAATACTAACTGGTCCTGTCATGTGTTTCTCAAAGGTCTTAGGATCTTCCTGGTACCTGTTGGCAATAGAGAGGCAGGATGAATGTTGGAAAAAAGCTTGTAATTCTGAGTTCCCACATTGTCGATACTGGTATCTTGATTGCCAAAGTATAAGTGATCCAGCCAGAGCAGCCTGGTTTAGATCAAGCAACCTGTCAACTTTATGTAATAAGAAGAGTGATTTTTTCCAGTTTGGTATTTTTGCCGATGCTCTCACTTTGGAAATGGCAGACTCAAAGTTCTTAAGCCGATATTATTATTGTCTATGGTGGGGCCTGCGGAATCTCAGGTACTATATTTCATTTTGGCCTTCAACAATTTTTTTTTGTTAAGTATGTGACCATCTAACCAATTCTGTCAAACTTTGCAGCTCTCTGGGACAGAATCTCCTAACCAGCACTGACGTTGGAGAGATAAATTTTGCTGTGATTATTGCAATTCTTGGCTTGGTGCTTTTTGCACTTCTAATAGGAAACATGGAAGTACGTGATCACTTTCATTTGCTATATATATCAATTTTAGAACTGAACAATCCCATTTCTGGGACATTTTTCTCATGTTATCATGTAAGTCGTTAACTGTCAACAGACGTACCTGCAATCCACTACTAGGCGACTGGAAGAATGGAGAATAAGACGCACGGATACAGAACGATGGATGCATCACAGACAGTTACCTCATAACTTGAAGCGAAGTGTGAGACGCTATGAGCAATTCAGATGGGTTGCTATGCGAGGAGTTGACGAGGAATCCATCCTTCGAGACCTCCCTGTCGATATCAGACGCGACATCAAACGCCACCTCTGTCTCAACCTCGTCCGACAAGTGGGTCTATATCTTCTTGGATTATGGTCCAAATGAAGTTTTTTAAGATTTAATGTCACCTTTAAAAAAACTTGCCTCACACCATTAAAAAACTAACTTCAGTTAAATATAAAGGCTAACATAATAAACATTGCCCCATTTTAAAACTTTCGAGACAATATTTCATTAAAAAAAATTTCTGGTCTTTCTCGTCGATTCCAAATTTTCTTTCATCATAAGCAAGTGTTCATATGCTGATAACAGAATATATATCCACAGGTGCCCCTGTTTGATCAGATGGACGAGAGGGTGCTAGACGCAATATGTGAGAGACTGAAACCTACTCTGTGTATTCAAGGAACACTCCTAGTTCACGAAGAAGATCCTGTGACTGAAATGCGCTTTATAATTCGAGGACGTTTAGATTCTTGTACAACTAATGGTGGCAGAACCGGGTTCTTCAACTGTTGTAAAATCGGACCGGGTGATTTTTGTGGGGAGGAGCTATTGCCATGGGCTCTGGACCCACGTCCAAGTGCTGTCCTTCCTTCATCAACTCGCACAGTGAAAGCCCTAACAGAAGTGGAAGCTTTCGCGCTCGTAGCCGAAGACTTAAAATTTGTGGCAGCTCAGTTCAGGAGACTACACAGCAAGCAACTGAGGCACACGTTCAGGTTTCATTCGCATCAATGGAGGGCGTGGGCTGCTTGTTTCATACAAGCGGCTTGGTTCAGATATAAGAGAAGGAAAGGGGCGAGTGAGCTAAATCATGAGGAGTACTATGGTGATGCTGGTGAAACTAAGGTGGAACATTTCTCTGAGCCTTTATACTTGCAACCTCGGAAAGGTTCGAGTGCTACGATGAATAAATTGGCTACGTTGGGATGTAGCCCCAGGAAAGGTGGAAGCTTGCGATATGGTTCTGAACTTTATATTCTTGGTTCACCCAGGAAGCCCCTTGAACCTGACTTTAGTATTGTTGAAGATTAATTGATCAAGTTTATATGGCTTGCGATTATGCGTGTGGTGATGCTATTCATGGAGTTAGAGCCGTTTAATATTGTAAATTTTGTGCTCCTGTAGGGTTTGTGTTTTACGTTAACTGAAATAACTGTCGCGCGGGTTTGAATTACTAGTATGAAATAATGGATCTGGCCCAATATTGCAGGGCAGTTGGTTTCCACTACAAAATAAAAATGGACCAGGCCTTAACACAGCCTTTTGCTTTTTGGTATTAAAATCTCAGCTATTTTTTATGTGGGTGTGTTTGTGGCTAGTTTGAAGAGAGTGAATCTTGTGGACTCATAATGAAAGAAGTCTAACACGAGGCTCTTCAGCCAAGAGGCGTAAGATCCAAATTCCAAATTCACTTGCAAGACTAAATGGTAAAATTAAATGATAACCGTAAAGAAAAAGGCCTTTTGCTTTCTCTGATATGATTGCTTTTTACCGGTCAAAAATGTTACCTTGAATGTTTCCACACTTTTTTGCCTTTTTGATCTTTCCAAGAAATGAATTTGATGAAAGCAAATAGTTATAAATGGGATTATTATTCACAGAGAGAGTTGTCAATTTCAAATTCCGCTGAGTATATAATGCAAAATTGTGCATAGGCAAGAAGATAATAAGTCAGTTTTGAATATTAGAGTAAGGATTAATAATGATTAAACAGGGCATGTTAGGGAGTGATTCGATTTACATTACTAAACTACGTAGTAGCTACTTCTTCACGAGCAAGCTAACCAACCCATAATGTAAAATCAAATTCTATTTCATTGACTATTATCATGGTGCTCGCATGCCTAAATCAGCAGCTATATTAACACTTTTAATAGTATATTAATATAATAAGATATTTATTCTCATGGCCAAAACGCGTAGGTGATCTCTCACCAACCCATTATATATCTTTTCAAACTTGGCCCGTTTTATATTATTATAGCAATGAAACTAACACATCTGATATATCTGCAGATATATCTGATGACATGAAGATACTAGCTAGACACACCAAGTTTTTTCGTGTGAATGTTTGAGAAAGCAAACCTCGGCGGTGCGGAGAAATGCATGTTGAAGCATTCACGTTGTCTGAAAAAAACAAGACAAATGGTCTTTGAGGAAGCCATATCAATTAGTGCCCCTCATGTTCCAATGCCGATCGATACTTTATGTAATTGTCTTTTTCTTCCGAAATGATCGCTCTTAAAATATTTGGAGGATCTCTGTATGTGAACTCCAAGCTACCGGATTCCATGCACCTCAAATTTTGGTTATTATTTCGTAGATTATACCCTTTTCCTTAATGAAACAGCCATTTCATATATTAATATAGCTAGTGGCGCGTTGGAACAAAAGTTGATATGACTAGAATTGAAAATTAAGGGTAATATATCTTTTGGACTGAAACTTTGATTGTCGTATAATATTTTCTTGTGTCTTGTGTAATGGGTGGGTGAATGGATGTGATATGCATGGTGATAATTGTTTGTGAGGTGCTTTAGACATGTCTGTGGGGTGGGCCATTGATCCAAAAATGTGAGCATAGTTTTTTCTTCTTCTGAATTTTCAAATGTTGTCCTCTGAAAGCTAACAAAAGCAAGCACATGTCACACACTTGATTACGTATCATTGTTCTTTTGTTTGGGGAGTACTTTGTTTGACCAGACCAGTTGGTAAATTTCGCACTCGAATAACAGAGGGAAAAAATGACAGCAAAATCAAAATTCATGATCTGTGAATAGCGTGGGACTACTCCATTTTAATATTTTTTCTGCTGGTTCAAAAAGTAGTCCATAATTTGATGATTAAAAAAAGAAGGGCCTGTTCAAAACAATCCATGATATTCAAAGCAGCTTTTAGGTTTCATTGAGTTGTGTGCGGTTGTGGGTTATTAGCAGCTGAGTAAGTTGTATAAATGTTGCAGTCAAAAAGGGGGTTGTTGCTCAATCATTCAAAAGAGAAACAATTGATTACGTTTTCTTAATCATTTTCCAAACAAGGCTTACATGTTAAAAATCCATTACAGACAATGCAGATGTCTTAAAGGAGAAGAAATATTAAAATAAACAAAAAACACTTTTTTTGAATGAAAGCATTCATGTCCGAGTCCTGTCTGGCCAAATCACGCTATCTTTTTTCATTTCTTCTAAAGTAAGGCTTTTCTGTCGACACGAAAAATCAGCTCACAACAGTAAAAGCCTATTATCTCTCGTTATACATATATACACACAAGGCCATGGGAGAAAAATAAGCAAGTAGACAAAATTGACCAAAACGGCACCAAATTCCAAAACCAGGTCGGTTATAGTAACTTATATTCTCACTTCACGTCTTCGCCCTCAATGGTCAAAGGTCCTTGAAATTAGGCTTTGGCCTCTATACCATTCCCCTGAGGCATTTATACGCACGCCAGTGTGACCACAAAAAAATTAATTTTTCTGACCCAACTTAGCTGGCCAGGAAATTGTATTCAGAATTTCAGATACACACACCTTCGTACGATTTGGTGTACACCAGGAAATAACGGAGCTTGATTAAGTAGTAGCAAGAAGCAACCTTATATGGATACGGTACAACAAAAGTGAAATCGTGTGCTGCAATTCCATGCAAGGTGGTGAGAAATGACTAATGATGATGATTGCAGCAGTAATTGATGGGGAAGGGGATAGAGTGACAGGGACAGAGAAGTGGTGACACGTGTAATGACCCCATTGAAGGGTGAATGATCAGTGTGGGGCCAGGGGTTTTAAATGGTCGCCCTTCCCAATCGCCTGTCTTGTAGTAGTGAGCTTAAAGTTATGGGCTCAAGTGCTGTGTGGACCTCTAAGTCAAAACCACTCAATGCTCATGGAGCAGCCTTTTTTTTGTCTCTGTTTTATTTATCCTTCGCACTCTCGGTTCTTATCTGCTCTACTATGCCAACCAGAACCTCATTTCTTGTCCGTCTATTTTCTGGGAAACCCTTGGGATTCGTGCAAACTTATGAACCGCCGATCACCTTTAGGCTCTATCTCCATGTGGAATCACTGAACTCGTTAGATGGTCTTTATCATCCATCTCCGGAATTTAATTGTCCAAGTCACCCTGGCTAGCTACCACCCTATTAATAATAATCCCTATGGAAATAGAATACTAGTTTCAATGGGATCATTAGAATGGAGCGTGTGTGTGAAGGGAAGCATATTGGGGTGGAGTTGAGATGAAGAAAACAGAGTGTGGACAAATGGTGCCGGCCCAGCGTGACAAAAGGAAGGAAAGGAAAGGAAAACAAAAGAATATACTAATTTTGAATCTGAAATTGCATAACAACCGGGACGAGACAGAAAATGACCACACACATACTTGAGAAATCAAGTTGAGAAAAGATAAATTGACTAAGGAGGGGTTTCAGGATTCAAACTGTAGCGGTTGTTTAAGGACAAAAGCAAGTGGGAAAAGGAAAACCGTTTGCTTGGGAAGCTAATGTTTTGTTTCTTAGGGTATGGTCACATGGGCACGACAAGTATGGGAGAGTAGGATATAAGGTTATAAGTGGTGGGGAATGAAGATGAATAATTTGTGGGGAAGAAACATAGTAAAGAACAGAGGAGGGCTGGGGAGGGTCGTGTAAGAAAGAGGTTTATTTGTGTGTGAAAATGTATTATGAGTCACATCCAAACAAACAAGGGGGTAAGGGGAAGGTTTCCAATTGGTGAGGGGGGCATGTGAGTCTTACCCTCACAATACGCCCACATCGCTGTCGAATTTTCTGGGAGATGCCCACCTCAAACAAATAGAGTACCTTCCTCAATGCCCCAACGGTTCCGTTTTCTCGGGATTCGAATCTTTCAGAAATATTCTCCTTCTCCGTTACAGTAAATATGAATGTTGCATTGTAATGTTAATATATACTGGTGTGTTTTTCGAGCAAAAAAAAAAATACTGGTGTGTCATAATCAGTAGGACCGAAACTAAAGCCGGCAGAGCGAGAGTAGGAGTAAGAGGGCTCATATTTTCATATTACAGAATTATTGAAGGTAGAACGAAAAGAAAGAAGTGTGACTGTGACAGTGAGGCGGCAGCTAGAGTAACGAAGGGAGAACATGGAGCGATGAATGTGACGTGGGTTAAGCAGCTCAGCATACGAAATTGTCAGACTCAAAATGAGCGATTCTGATTCTGCCTTTACCCACAAGACCCAGGTCTCCGTCTCTTATTGTTAAAGTGGATCATATTGGTGTGTTTGGATTAGGAATAGTAAAAGTGTTTTTTTTTTTTTTTTTCAATCAGACTTTTATAAACATAAAATGGAGTAAATGTTAGATTTTGTAATAGGAGTTATGTTTCGATTGATTTTTGAGGAGGTTAGTTTTGATTAATTGAAATTTGTTTAAATGATTAATGAGAAATTAAATTTAGATGTAAAATAACTAAAAATGATATGAAGTTAATATATATATTAAAAAAAAGGGTTAATGACACGAGTTAAATTTCTAATGTTCAAACAAAAATTTGGAATGACCTACTGTCATTCTTTATATATATTTATCAGGTTATTCATGCTAGTTAAATTTCTAATGGAGAGTTTTCCCGATTTTTTTTAAAAATTTATTATTTATTTTTGGATACTTTTATAAATAATAATAAAATTGAAAAACAATCATTATTAAGCTTTTAAGTAGTAGACTTGTATGTATTTAGCATCAAAATTTTCATGTATAAGTGGACTAATAATAAAGACACGAGTTATTTTAATAAAAAAGGAGGAACCTAATGTCTTTTCTTCATGAGACATTTAATTTTCTTTCTTTTTATAATAGAAACTTCTCCTCTCTCCACAATGAAAAAGATAAAAACATAAAATTTTAGTTTATGACTTAAAATAGTTTTTTCTTCAAAAAATTCCAGTTGAAAAAAAAGTTATCCCGAACATTATAGATTTTTCAATCATGGCTTTATCGTGCTTTTTGTCCCTCAATTGTCACTTTTACTATTTGAAACGCTATGCCAAACACTGACTTAGAGGCTTAATTTACTTCAATAATCCATTAAGCAAGGGTTGATGAATGTTGATGGATGAATTGAGCATACTAAAAAAAAAAAAAAATCACAGCTCAAACCTCAAAGGTATGTTGTCCCAAACAATCATAAGCTTGGAAGCAGAGCACACACTACTTTTACTTTCTGCCTCCAAAAATAATTCCGGTTCAATGTGCAAAATTGCAAATTTCCTTTTAATCCTCCTCACAGAGTTTGTGTGTTATGCTTTCCAAAATTGAACTCTGGCCACATCTAATTTAGGATATTTTGAGATAAAATTGATGATCCATTTATTTCCTTTGACGCCTCTCCTGTTTTCTATAGATGATTTATTGATTTGGATTACATGGATAGACACGTTATTGTCAAGATTGTGAGTTGAGTATCTGAATTTATCATTTTTACGTTTCTAACTTACAAAATCAAGTTGAGTCACTAATAAATTAGTGAACGTTGTAAACTCAGTTAGACTCACGTGTTTATATACAAACTTTACCGTTTTTACGTTTTTAACTTATAAAACTGTATCAACTCATCCTTAAACTTGTGTGAACTTCTTTTACTGGATCATACTCAGCGGCTTTATGTATAGCTTTTATAGAAATTTATTTGTTAAACATGATAAATTATGAATATTGATGAATTTAATTTCAATTTTTGGATTTAAAATATATTTAAATCAAATTGTTGTCATTTTATATATGTTAATTATTTAATTATATACTATTAATATCTATTTAACAGTAAATATAAACTTTTACGAGTTCAAAATTCAAATTCACGATACAAGTTTACATCACTTATCATAAGTTTGAGAACCTTAGACAGTAAACCATGGAAACACAACTTAATTAAGAAAATTAAATGGAGTCAAAGAAGGGGATAGCAAGGTAAGACTGGTATTTTAATTTTATATATATAAAAAAGCGAATTTAATTTGACCATGCTGTGTGGAGGCAGAGAGTTATGGGAGTGAAGATGGGGACAGAAAGAGATAAGCAAAAATAGTGAGAGTGTATTGGAAATGAAAAAGGAATTGCAGCCAACATAAAAATGGGTCGGCCGTTGGTAGGACTGGAGCCTAATGCTTCACACGCTTCCCTGTCCTCCCTCTCTCACTCTGTTTTTTCATTACCAATATTTATTCTCAGCTTCACCCTCAGCTTACTTACAATTGAGAACCTCAAATCAAGCAAGTCTAGAACAAACACGTGCCTTAAACGCGCATGCAACTATGTGGAGGGTTGCCCTTAATATTTAAACACAAGTTCAATCCCCAATTAAGAAAGAGTGATCACGAGTTTATATTCTCTAAGCAAGACAGAGGACTGTGGCAGACCCCAGAATTAGACAAACAAAGGTGTGCTAATTAATAAAGCTAAACAAGGACCAAGCCAGAAAGGGCATTTAGGGATTGGAGCCATAAAAACTTAAAATAGGATACAATCACTGTGGCTTAAAAAGGCTGGATTCACCAGTTCCAGCAATCCTGGCAATACTGCTACAAACAAAATGTTTATGTCAGTGGTTTATTACAGTAATCCATTTTTTTTTAAAAAAAGAAGAAGAAGAAACTGGGAAATGGGGCCAATAGTGATGGGGGTTTTAGAGAAGGTGAGGTTTTGACAAGAGAATGGGGACCAGATGGTCGAAGAAATGCGAGAAAGAGAATATGGGAGGGAATGGAAAGTTAAAAAAAATATCAAATGTTTGCTGATATGTTATTGGCCACTCATGTCCTCTTGAACCAATCATCGTCGTCCCACAATGCTCAAAAGACCCATCACTTGCTCTGCAACGCCCATTCACAATTAAACCATTACTTAATTCAATTGCTTGCTTGTGAGATCGGTAACTGTGTGTTTGGGTGAGTTTGAAAAAATCATGGATGAATTGGTTTTCTTTAGTGGTGTAGGTGCAGTCCTTTTCTGGGCAGATGAATGGATCTGCTCTTATTTATGTGTTGTTGCTACGACACTTGTACTAAGTCAGGTGTGAACACAGAAGCATAAGAATTCGAAGATGGTGTTGCAAGCAGAATTGATAATTGCCACTATAATAACGTCTGTGACGTGGGACAAGCAGCCACTTCTCATCCACATTACAAAATTTCCCTGTTGCAGAATTCTATAAAAGTAAACTCAGCCCTCTCCAACGGACCACCATTTTCTATTCGCCAATTATTTCTTCACTTTTCCTATTTATTAAACCCCGTTCAATATATATATATATATATATTATATATATATATATTAGGGAATTGGGGTGTTGGCAGGGGAAGGTAGGTTCCTTTTATGGTAAAAAGGGCGCAGAAAAGTTAAAGAATTTTGATATTTAAATTATCAATATATCCCTCTCCCTTCTTATTATATCTCTAGGAAAAACGATGATTATTTATTTATTTATTTATTGTGGGCCTAATTAGGCAAACTAGTGAAGTGAGCAATGAGCAGGCGCTCAATTGAATATTCCCTTTTGTTTATTTTGGTTTATATAATTAAAAAGAAATATGCTAATGCTGGGTTTGAGCACAAAATCTCATTTAAATCTACTCTCAAATCTCAATCTACTCTTAATTTTACTCTTGTTAGTAAAATTATTTTTTATATAACACCTATTTCTTATAAAAATTAAATTATATAATCATGTTGGAAATTTCAATTAGGTTACATTGATATATATAGATATAGTATGTAAAAAGAAAACTCTCTTTTGCTCTATATTTGTGGGTAAATAATGGGTTTACTTTTTATTTTTCCGAAAAATTTGCTCTTTTTTTTTTTTCACAGGGTGGTAACGTAGTTTATAATAATAGTACACTCATATTCCGTTAAAAAAAAAATAGTACACTCATATTGTAAAAGCTAGTTGTCTGATGTAAAGGAAATTCAAAATGGTGTGTTTGCAATATAGTACTAGTATATGAGGTAATGAAATGTACTGATAATATTTATATGAGCTGGCAAAAAAAGAGACATTTTTATAAGAAAATAAGGTTAATTTAGCAAAAGCAAGAAGGGGAGCAAAGAGCAATTTTGGGAGCGCGTGGTTTTGGAATACAAGCGTGCCAAGGCACAAATCACGTGCGATGGGGTTTATATATAGCCATATAGGTATGAAGAGGAGGACGCACTTCACTCACTGCCCAAGCATTCAAATGGGCGTAGTTGATACTTGTAATTTCCATGACACTCATATGAGTTCATAAGCATAGAAGCAGGAGGGGAATCTAGAAGGAAGATTCTTCTGGTTTTACTAGTGCTTCTATATCAAAAAACTGAGTGAGACACTGTGTGTGGTTGTGAATATAATTAGTTTGTAGCAATGGAGATAGAGACTGAGATGAGGAAGTCAAGGTTTAAGAGGATTTGTGTGTTCTGTGGAAGCAGCCAGGGCAAGAAGAGTAGCTATCAAGATGCTGCTATTGAGCTTGGCAAGGAATTGGTATTCATGTTTTTCTACATTACTATTTTTTATATATTTGTCCTGTTTCGTTCACTCTCCAGCATTCCCTGTATCTTGTTTTGATGAACACAACCAGAAGGCTTTTTGGGATTTTTTTTTTTTTTTCTGGAATGCATTTCATACGCAATAGAGCTGAATCCGTGAAAATCCGATGAAAGTGGTTAAACTTTGTTACTTTGGTAAACTCGCTGTGTTCATGACGTGTTTGATACTTGTTCATGGTTCTCTGAAGATCAAACTTTACATTGATTTGAGGTTCTCTCTCTGTTTTTTTTTTTTTTTTGGAGTTCATAACTAGGATGTGTATGATGAAGTGATTTCAAAATTTCCTGTTTTTCAAGAATCTTCTTGGACATGTGCTTCCCGCTTCTGCTTCATCTCTGAAGTAAGAAGGATTTTGCTGTTGACTGGGTAGCTCAGCACCTCTAAAGTGAAGAGTTTTAGGTTCTTGCAAGTGGCCCCCTTGCTGACTGAGAGTTAAAGAATGATTTCTCCACGCCTTTTTACTTTTTACGAAACTGTTAGAATGAAGTGTCATCAAATTATATTTGCAGATGGGTCATCATGAAAGCATTTTTTAGACATCATAGTATGGATAACCAGTCTTGTCTGCTTTTGGTATTTCGCATTCCTAGGCTTGATTAGATTAATGGTGTGTCTGCAGGTGTCAAGGAACATCGATCTGGTCTATGGTGGGGGAAGCATTGGTCTAATGGGTTTGGTTTCACAAGCAGTTCATGATGGCGGTCGGCATGTCATTGGGTATGATTATTTTCTTTACTTTTTTTTACTTATAAGCCTTCCCCTTTTTTAAAATTTTCCTCTTTTCTCCCCCAAATATGTTGGGGAAAAGCAAGATCATGTAAACAAATCAATGAGTAACCACAGTTGCTAATGTGGGATTCTTTTTCATTTGACACTGATTTTTGTCACGTTATTGTCTCTTGGCAGAGTTATTCCCAAGACGCTCATGCCTCGAGAGGTATGTCTGCTCCTCCACATAGGAGAGAAACTGAGTATTTTTTTTTTTGAAGTATTGCAGATTGCATTGTTTATTTGTTTCTCTTCATCAAGGCATCTATTTGATGAATATCATTATCAACTAGTTTTACATAAATAAAAGCATTAATGATATCACGTCCATGAAAGTTTTCGTCTATTTCCGAGTCCATTTTCTGTTTAGAAAGTTCATCTGAGTACATCCTCCTTCTCCCAGGATTGAGCATCTTGGCAAAGCTCATTATTTCACTCTTTTTCCTTCTCCTGGCTAGTCAATGCTGGGCTGTCGTATCATCCTTATTATTTATCCCAATCACTCTGCGTCTCTTCTCTCTCTGTTTTTTTATTTGGCTAGCAGTTCCATCCATAGGCCTTTATCAGACAAGCACTGTGCACGTTCTTCTGTTTAACTTCATTGGCATTTACTGGGAAAAAACTACTATTTCTATCCCATTCTAGCTAATCAATTTTTAGTTATAATTACTATTACTATCTGAGAAATTGGTACGGTAAGTGTATATAAAGAATTGCTGAATTAGTTTCCCTTTGATGCAACCCTTATAACCTGCACAGTAGTCCAAATCACGTGCCTTGATTCTTTCATTGAAATTGGCCTTCTTGTCCCTCTCTCATCCTTGGTTCTCTCTGTTGCAGATAACTGGCGAGACGGTGGGAGAAGTGAAGGCGGTAGCAGACATGCACCAAAGGAAGGCTGAGATGGCGAAGCATTCTGATGCCTTTATTGCCTTACCAGGTCAGTCTTCAAAAATACAGTGCAGAGGCACAGCTATAAAAATTAGAATCATAAAGCTCTTTACTTTTTTCCTATTTTAGTACATAGGACTCAGGTATTGATCTTATCTTGAAAATCCTACAAGTTAAAAAACAGCAAATGACATTTTTATTTATCAACCTATTCGACTTGCTATATATGTACAAGGTAACATACAACTCAGAAAAATGTTTACCCACTACTTCCTATAAACACAAACAATAGCTGTTTTATTTAACTATTTTTGGGCCTAACATCATTACAAAGATTACCACGCCTAATCATGGATGTTGCTTGACAAGAGTTTTTAAGTACTTATATATGATTTGGAAGTGATTCCTAGTG
Source organism: Acacia pycnantha (assembly GCA_025563575.1). Taxonomy (NCBI): domain Eukaryota; kingdom Viridiplantae; phylum Streptophyta; class Magnoliopsida; order Fabales; family Fabaceae; genus Acacia; species Acacia pycnantha. Next base: position 1,533,549 of record JAMWYP010000144.1, read on the forward strand.
GATAGGGTCGACTAGTCCTCCACTTACTAGACATTTTTTTGGCCAATGCTAAACATTGAAGAGTTGAGGAAACACAAGTGGGGTAGGATTTTTCTTTATTTTAAAAATGGCCTTCATCACAGCCATCTTTGTGTGCCACTAATTTCTCAGTTGGAAATTAAACATGTTTTTATTGAATCGGGACACTGTTGTAAAATCAGTAGTGCCTCCGGCAGAGTCCAAAACAGCTTTTCTTAATCAGAGAGCGACCGTTCGAACATATTATAGTCCTGACCTTCTATCATTTTACACTGAAAATAAGACCCCTCTGAGGCTCTGGGCAACTGTGCTTCTGGCTTCATGCCATTTTTTTCGTCTCTACCTCAATCCTTTAAACCGTGACATTATTGATTATTGTACCAAATATTTTGCCAAAGATAGTTTGATAAAGCAAGGGAGAATTTTTTTTCAACAGAAAAAAAGAAGAAAAAACAAAAGCAAGTGAGAACTTTTACATTGATAGCTTTTTTCCAAATAGCACCTGTACCTGACAGGGAATCATGCCTTACCCTTTCAAAGAGCTTTCTTTCAGTTGTTATATGTTATTATTATTGCGCACAGTAATTGAGTGCTGAGAAACCAGTAAGACAGAAGAGGCATGTTATGGCAGAGTTGTCATTTACTCTTTATTGGTGGGACCCCATTAATGAAAATGGAATACTCAGGTCAGGCGGCCCAAGAGTGGAAGAGAATATGAGTTAGAGGGTTTAGAAACCAAGTCAAAAGATGACCTCTTACTTGACGCTATGATTATGAGATCCATTGTGGAGCTTTAATCCAGTGCATTGGGTTCCACAAAGCCAAGACTAACCACCATAGATGCCAAACAAACACAGTGACAAATGATATAATTTTTTTCCTTAAATTAATACACTGTATACTTTTTTTGTGTGTGTCATTCGGATAGGCTATGCATTTTAATTTAACTTTATGAGAAACTCATACAAGTTACATGCAGGCGGCTATGGGACTCTAGAAGAGCTTCTTGAAGTCATTACGTGGGCTCAACTTGGGATTCATGACAAACCGGTAATTAACTAATTATATATTCATGTGCTAGGAGGAATCTTTATGTCTGTTTTATCCTAATTAGGCCTGGCATTCCGCAACTTGTAGGTTGGATTATTAAATGTCGATGGGTACTATAATTCCTTGCTATCATTCGTTGACAAGGCCGTGGAAGAAGGATTTATTAATCCTAATGCCCGCCACATCATTGTATCAGCGCCTACACCTAAAGAGTTGGTCAAGAAATTAGAGGTAATTCAATTCAATATAAGCCTTTGTTTATTCTTAACCATATATCACATAGGCTTGTGCTCTTCACTATTCATTTTGATTTTCGTTATCTGAAGTAACTTTTCCTGTGAGAAATCAACTGCTTTGATCTCATTATGGAAATGTATAGATGCAAAGATTAAATTGAATTTTGAGATAATGATATAAATCAATATCTTTTCTTTAACATGGCAATAATTAAGCACATCTCTGGTATCTAGTCCATTTTCCTTTTGTTCTGCTGATTAGTACAGATATATAATGTTAACAGAAAAATAAATATGTCTGACTTACAGGATTATGTGCCCCGTCATGAAAGTGTTGCTCCCAAGCTGAACTGGCAGATGGAACAGCTGGGTTATCCTGATGAAGAATATAATATTTCAAGGTAGCAAGGTTTTTTTCAAGTGGGCGGAAGATGAAACCTGACAGAAGTGACTTTGAAAGTGGAAGAAGCTAATTTTTAGAATTATTCTTTTCTCTAATTACCTTTGCCGTTTTAAAATTTCTCCTGTACATTACTGGGATTGACCTGAATATTCGAAACTTGTTAGTTTCCCACTTGTGAGAGTCTGATTTCTTTTAAAGTTGTAAGTAGTAGGGGCTTTTGGACTTACTCTTCAATGTCAATTAGCCTTTTAACTTGCCTTAAATGTGTTGTTTTAACTTTCGATGCCACCTCCATGAATCATTTCATTTAAGATCAGTCAGATGAAATTTATTAACTAACGTGAATGTCAAAAGTGATAGATCTATTTACCTCAGTGAGTTTTTACTTTTTAGCCACTCCTTACAATTATGGTGATGTAGCAAGAAGAACCAGTGTGTAATAATTTCTCCGACACAGACCCTCAAATTTTTTGATTTTATCCTTTTTATCTGAGGAAACACAATACCTCTGTTTCATCCTTGTGGATAAGGGGAAGGGGATGTGAGAAGAGTCTCGCAGGGTAGTACTTGTGTTGCTATCAGAGAATCAATTAAAAGACAAAGAAGAAAAGACAAAAAAAGGACCAAATGGGGCGAGCAAAGAGAATACATGGTCCAAAAGCTTGAATGGTATTGTAAGGATCAATAATTAAGAATAGGAACAAGGAGGTGATGGGCATGTTCAAGGGCCAGTGTGTTTGTAGTAACAGGTATGATGAGTTCAAAACTCAAAAGGTGTTTGAGAGAGACGAGACTGTCCCAACAAACGACCGTTAACGGATGACCAGGGCCAATACTTGAGTAGTGGAACCACCATGGCAGGGCTCTGCAACTACTCGGTTCAGTTGGATAAAGAGACTACAATTTGTAGGGCCATCTATGGACAGTGCCCCGAGTTGGGAGGGCCTCTAGGACTTCAAACCCATCCATAAAGAGCAAGTGCCTCACTGTGCTAAGGACAATATGATAGCCATTGTTGGCCCCATTGAAACCTATCAATTGCCAGTGGTTGAAAACGCTGCCTTTTAGAATTGGAACTGTTGGTTAGGAGGTGATTCCAGAAGCTTTAAAATGGTATCTTCACTCGTTTCTGATCCCCCCCGGGGGGCCCTTGATAAGAGGTGCAAAATTGGCAAATAAGACTTGGAGGAATCTGTCCCTACAATGGGTCACATATATATATAAAAAAAAAACCCTCAAGAAAAGGCGCTTTCATTACGCAACAGAGTTGAAAATAAAAGCCTTACGCGCAGATAGAGTGCCCTGTATTCAGCTTTATCCTTTACCATCGCTGTGAATGTTTTTTTAAGGAAAATAAATAAATTTCAGAAAGGAAGGTTTTTAAACGAAAGCAACCTGATGGCTGAGTACATGAAAAGAGACCATCTTGGTGGGAACCCGGCTCTTGATTTTCAAGCAAAGTGGAAAAGGGCAAATGAAGGAGGAGATGGAAGAGTTTAGCATCAGAAAGAAGCTCCTTTCAGGGTATTAGACAACCTGCGCGGTAAACGTAGGAGTTAATCTTGGCAAATGACTAAAATTTTGAGGTTCTCCTGGCAGTTATATACAGTGCTTGTTTTGGCAAACATAATACACCCAGTAGTAGTAGGACCACCATCCATCAAAGCACTTTCGAAGATTTATATATATATTGTAGGATCCTGAGTAGAATGATTTGAATATCACAGCTCAATATCTGATTACTCAACGTTTAAAGACAGCCATAAATAACATCCCCTTTCAGAAGGAGTGACGACAGTCTCTAAAACAGTGTCGTTGTGTGTCCTATAAGGAAGATATCAACATCGGTTAGTGGTCTTGTCTAGGTGCCTCCCCATCTAAAGAAATTAAATGAAGCTCTATCTCTACATGTGCAGTAGCCTTTATGACCGAGTCTGGATAATTCGTTGTGGAAGCTCTCATGTTGCGAACTGATTACGGCATGAGACGATATTCGCTAATTTTTCTTTTCAATAGTATTATAAATTAACTTTTTTTTTTATATAATATTATAAATTAACTATTAACTAATCACTTAAGTAAAACATCACGTCTTTTTAAGGTTATACGCTATATGGGCTTGCTGGGCTGCAACTAAAGCAAAGAGTCAGCGGGACCAAAATGAGAGGCAGAGCCTATTATGAGATGAACTGGACCGCGGAAGCAGATACATGAAGTTAAATATTTTAGAATCAACCATTCAAAATATTCCAAGAAGCAATCAGCTACCCCGGAAAGTTGCAATAAAAAAGCTTAACTTATGAATTTGCGTGTCAGTAATTTACATTCAACTTAACGGGATTTTCGGATTCAACTTAACTCCAGCCAAAGCTGCATTTGAGGTACATCAATCTGCGACCACAAAAAATAGAACATGTTACTTAGTTATACGTAACTTAACAGATTTCATTTTGTCAGACTACAGAATGAAATTTCCGAGCAAAAAAAAGACTACAGAATGAAATGTGAGCTACCTTTAGCACTCGTTTGAAACAAGTCACTAACATGTAATCTACCAGCAAATTCGATTGTCAACTCAATACTGCATTAACAGAAACAAAATTAGAAGTAACGCATGAAAATACAGGTACTTCCACTTACTTGAGCTATGAAATTCAGTGAACTCCCTTAACTGTTTTCATTTATTTTTCCATTCACAGATGGTTCTGGTTCCATAGCATCACATCCGTTCGATTCTTTTGGATTGCAGCACTCAGACTTTCTCCTAAAGCCTAATCTTTTTGGGAAAAGGCTCCAACTTTTTTTCGTCTTTGCTAGCTTCTGAAGCTCATTCTTGATGCTTGAGCATTCCTTCGCAAGCTCTGAAACACGTTCTCTCATGCTTTCGGCATCCAGTGCAGTGTCCAGCTGACGAGTGCCGTTACTCTTGGGGAGTCCAAGGGGTCCACTGGTGGTTTGTGAATTCTCAAGATTTTCAGAAACAAAGAACCAGCCAGAAATTGATGTGCGGAGACGAAGCTGTTCAAAAAATAGAACTTGCACAACTACTCTTAATGGAAGTCTTTCATTTTGCGCCGCATGGGTGCTTGCTTCCAATGAGAGTTTCTGGCAGTTCATGAGTCTGCAAATTTGCTCCCTTTCGGAATCTGTCAGCCAAGGATGTGTCTGGAGTTTCATATGGTTATGTTAAACTCACGATTTTTAACCAGAAAAGCACTTATTCTTTGAAAAAAAAAAAGTGTTTGCACTCGATATCCCTTTAGATAAATACCTTGAATGGTCTAATCTTATTCATTATTTCTTTTTCACTTGATAGGCTTGTTAGGCAATATTCTCACCCTCACTTTTCCAGTTCCAAAGTTCTTTCAAGCAAAAATAATACTAACCCAAAATGATCAAGATCTTCACAATTTTAGTTAGATATGGTGTTGCACATTTTGGACAGGTTCTTATCATCAATGTTAAATTATTCAGTCAATTGGAAGCAAGGAAGATGAACAGAAACACATTTCTAACAGAGGCTATACAATCCAACATGGCCTTACCTTAAGGTAAACGTCAATTGCATGATATAAACCATCTGAAAGTGGCCTGGCATAATCTGGAATTGCAGCAGCAAGTGCCTGAAACTTGGGCAACTTCAAATTAACATCTGGGGCCACCTCAGCAAGATATCCATCAACCAAATTTGCCACCATTGTCATAGGTGTCAATGTATCAGTCTCACCAATCAGTGGCCCCTCTTCAATTACGCAAGGAGAAGCTGATACAGATGAAGGCTGGTATAATGACAAAAAATGATCAAGAACTCTCTGAATGCAGTCTACATCATAGAGAGTCTCAACTGAGTATCCCATGTTTGGAATGAGAAGATCCACAAGCATAGCCTGGTCTAGTTGATATCCTACCCTTTTCTCCAAATGTTCTCTGCATGATGGACTTGCATGCAATATCATGGCTGTGCGAAGCAGCCTAAGCAAATTCTTGGAGGATGTGAGCCCCCGCTTGTTAGGAAGCAAATTTACAATTTCTTCCAGTAGAGCCCTTTGATCTGCTTCAGAAGTGGTAGAAATGGTTGTCCCTGGGTTGTGATGATTAGCATCGTTGAAGCTTGATTGCCTGTTCATCAAGGGGAGAAACCTCCTAACATAATATACCAGAGATCCAGCAATATTCTCAGGTTTCGTACCTTTTGATTCAATAGCTAAAATTAGTCTTTTATAAAGAGGTAGGCTTAAGAAGGACACATCCTCATACCACCAAGTTTCACCTAAAGTTGAGGGTTTAGTCTCAGACGAAATACCATTCCATAACAAAGCTCCTTCTGGACTCTGTGTGCTACTACGCCCTGCCATGGGCCAATTGAATAAGCTTGGATCTGAACAAGCCTTCATAGCCAAAGAATCAATGCATCTTGAAACAATATGGAGTTCTTCTGCATATGATTGGACTTCTTCACATGTTTCAAGGGCTTTTATGGAGTCTGGCCAATTACTTAAAACTTCCTCAAGTAATGCCTCTGTCTGTGATATAAGATTCCCTTCGCCATAATTTTCAGTCATCTGGAGGTATTCTGCTGCACATCTGAGGCTGACTGCATTTAATGCCGTGATTTCTATTTTAACGCCATAGCAAAATTTGGTTACAAGCTCAAATGTTTTAGCTCCACCAGGCACATCATGAAATTGAAAAACGCAAGTTGATCCATCCTCGTTTGGGAACTCGGCAATGAGTTTTTTTATTAGCCCACTTCTAGAAAGCAATGGGAACTGCATAAACAACACAAGGGGGGAAAGAATCTAAGTTCCAGCATGAAAGTGTAGTTGCGTCTAGTTGACTGAGGACCAAAAATAAAAGGAAATAAATCACTGAAGAAAGTGCATGCATGGAAGAATTCTTTTCAATAATCAAAGTTCAATTAAAACAAGCACCTTGTGGAGATAAAAGGACATCTCGCCTACTTCGATGATAACATCACTTGGAAGTCCTGATGTGCAGATCCTGAATGTAAAATAAAATTTAGACTCATGAGTCAAAGGCAAAATGCCACTGTAAAGGCATTTCCCAGATACCGGTATCCATTTATGAAAGCAATAAAAAATCCAACAAGTTCGGTATGCTATAGACCTATGAAGGTGATTTGTTTGATGCCTGCCCACTACTTTGCAACAAATTAAAGTCTATAATTGTAGAAAAAATTACAGAAGTGACAGAAAACAAAGCATATTAGAAGCATTAGATTTTATATCTTTCCCTGATAATAACACGAACACGTTTTGAGAAAAGTTAATCAATCTGTCACCTCGAAATGATTTTACAAGTTGAGGTCCATAAAATCATTGCCACTGAATGTAATCGACCGTGTTATAAAAAAACAAACGACTAAAAACAAAACCATGCGGGTAATTCATATGTTCTGCTATGAGGCAGTATTACACTGTATACCAGGAAACCGGAAATGTTGTTTTCCTTACTATTTGCTATAGTAAACCAAATGTTTGCTCATTCATCATCCGGTGACGGCATGGCACACACCACTTACATTTTTCACTTGCAGGGCCAGAAGTTAGGCCGCGAATTGACAAGCATTTAGAATTTGAGAAAAGTTAATCAATCTGTCACCTCGAAATGATTTTACAAGTTGAGGTCCATAAAATCATTGCCACTGAATGTAATCGACCGTGTTATAAAAAAACAAACGACTAAAAACAAAACCATGCGGGTAATTCATATGTTCTGCTATGAGGCAGTATTACACTGTATACCAGGAAACCGGAAATGTTGTTTTCCTTACTATTTGCTATAGTAAACCAAATGTTTGCTCATTCATCATCCGGTGACGGCATGGCACACACCACTTACATTTTTCACTTGCAGGGCCAGAAGTTAGGCCGCGAATTGACAAGCATTTAGAACACCTATCTATCTATATTTTTTCAGGAGACAATTTCAGCATTTTGATCACAAAGTCAGTACTCAGTATGATATGACATGAGGGACTTTGCGGAGGATAGTGAAAACTCAGAACCTCGAGCAGTTAAATTCCGAAAGGGAATGACCAACAACTAAAGCAGGGTTAATGCGTGATGGATCAGTTTAGGAACAGAAAGTAAGAAGAATTAGAAAATGCACATTGATGAAAGAAGAGCATAAAAGCACCAAATAAGGAAAGGATCACGCACCAAGATTGGCCCTCTAGGCGGAAGGATCCGGATTTTGATCCCAGCTTGAGGAACGCCATTAGTTGCTGGTTGGATCCGAGAAAGGTAGGAAGTTAAATTAAGAAAAAGAGAGAAAGATGAAGAGAGGAGAGGAAATGCGAAATGGGAATGAAGGAGGAGGAAGAAGGAGAGTGAAGTAGTGGTTTCATAAGGAATGTGTTGTAGGAGAAGAGGTAGCGAGTCTAAAGCAAGTAACTGAAGCAGCGAAAGAAACGGTTGCCGTGACTATATCTAACATGGAAAGCTTCTTCACACTCCTTTCTCGCTCTCCCTTCCCCCATGTCACCTTCTCATGCGGCCCACATGAATTGCCACGTCACCCCCGAATAATCTCATCCTTCTATCATTCCTGCATCTTCTACCCTCACTCTCCCACTACTCTATATCTTAATTATATATTTTCTCCAGTTTAATATAAATTTTATTTACATTTTTTAATTGTTTAGTGGTTCAAATTTCAGGTTCATTATGTTTTTAAAATAACCTTAACTTTGAAAGCTTGTAAATAATATTGTCTGTCGTAATATTATATTATATATTTATCTTGTACAAGCTATATTAAGTATAAGCTATTATTGGCCAAAAAATAAAAAAGGTATAAGCTATTAATAGCGTGATCTTTCTCCATAATTTACTATGAACAAAATGCGTGAATATTATGTGGCTGCATACAGTTTCATTTTCTAATTTTACTATTGTCATTGTTATTACTGGTAGTATTTCACCCCTTCTACTTTTCTATAGTCTAAATTTGAATATTTGGCTTTTTTACTAGTGTGAATTTGTTTGTTTTTGTTTTTATTTTGCACATTGCATAGGAAAAAATAGTTTAAAATAAAAAAGATGAAAGTTGACATTAAAATGAGAGGGCAAAGAATGAGGCTTTGAGGGTCAATTTTGTCTTAGAAGTTTTCAATAGAGAGTAATTTTGAGTTTTTTGGGGACATTTTTGCTCTAGCCGTTATCCAAGATAGCTTTGACGGTTAATTAACCAAATATGTTAAACTGATATTTCACATGTCATTCACATCATTTTTGTTAAGATGTAAATTTGCTTTAAAAGTCTATATATCATCTATTTCATCTTTTTTTAAAAGTTAAATTTATAACTTCCAGGGCAATTTTGTACATTAACAAAAATGACGTAGATGACATGTGAATTATTAGCTTAGCATATTTGTTCAACTAACATTTAAAATTAAATAGAATAACCGCAAAAAAAAAAAAAAAACTTCATTACTTAAACTTTCAAGCAAAATTGCCACAAACACTAGAACGAAGTTTTTTTTTTTATTGTCCATCCGGTATCCAAAGCTTCGCCCTGATTAATCTGAATCTGACCCGCGTTGCGCACTTGGCTATGGTGGGAGAGTCTCCTAGTGAGGCTTTTTTACATCCACAAGGTTCTAACTCGAGACTTTATTTAAGCGATACAAGCTACTACCACTTGTACCAACCCCGGTTAGGAAAGTTGAGGCTCGGACAATCAATGTATTATTAAAGGCCTTTAATATAATCAATTCGTTTTGGAGTCGAGTATGGATGGGCTTTGTTAATTGTGAGAACTGGGCTCACAAGTAAGGTCAAAATAGTGGCTCGCCATTTGTTGGGCTTGTTCCACGGACTCTGAAGCCCATTACACAATTTACCCGAAAGAACGTTAAGAAGCCCACTACGCGAGGAATCCTGAAAGATCTGAAACTGCTCTTTGCTATATAAATGTCTGAGTTCGTCCGGGACGCGAATTTGCATTCGTCAATCACAAGGAATTGGGAATTAGGGTTTCGGGCTTTGTGACTGAGTCGAAGATGATTGAGGTTGTGTTGAACGATCGATTGGGTAAGAAGGTCAGGGTGAAATGCAACGACGATGACACCATAGGCGACCTCAAGAAGCTGGTGGCGGCGCAGACCGGCACCAGATCTGACAAAATTCGCATCCAGAAGTGGTACACCATTTACAAGGATCATATCACTCTGAAAGACTACGAAATTCACGATGGCATGGGCCTCGAACTGTACTACAATTAAGGTGTGTTTTTTCTTTCCATTCTTTTTATTGGTCTTTCTTTCGTAAATTGTTCTTTCTCTGTTGTGTCGTGGCTCTTGATGTGACTTCTGAATGTCTTATGAACTATTTTGTTATCGATGAACTTGGAGTTTCCTCATAATTGTGGTGCTTATGGTCAGGGAATCGATGATCAGTGATACTGGAACTTGCGTAGGCAAATACTTTTGTTTGCCCGCACGTCGGAACATCGACCTTTAATAGAACAATTTGATTTCGTTTTGTTGAACCCTTTGATCTGTTTGATTCTAATTGTTATGATTATGCATAGAGAATCCCCAACAATTTTCTTGTTAGAAATACTCCCTCTGCGCACCAACTGTTAACAATTTTTGGTCCTTAGGCACCAACGGCCTCTAACGGACTAATTTATTGGGTTTTTTCCATTATGCCCTTTTATTGGGCCAATATTTAATATTTTTCATTGACTATTGCATTCCCAATCTATTGTATGTTTCTCTCCCTCCCCATTAAGTTTGTATATTTTCAATCCATGTTTCTCCCCCCATTAACTTTCTATTTCCAATCCAATCAGCTTGTTTCTCTCTCCCCCAATAAAGTAGGGGTAAAGGTGGAAATATTTATCTACTGAATACTAATTTAATTATCTAATTGCTCTTCCTCGGTATAAGAGAAATTACAATTGGGTCCATATAATAAGGACCAGAGGGAGTACTGTAGTATTCTTATTTGCCAATGCTTTCTCTGTGGACATGTGTGAATGGTTGATATTTGATTGTATTAGTTGTGATTGAACCTGGGAAATCGCTGGAATGATATTTAGGGCCCGTTTGCTATAGGGAAGATTTAAGGAGGGAAGGGAAGATTGAAAAAGAACTTAAAAAATTGAGAGTTGTTTGGTAGATATAAGAAGGGAACTTAAATTGAGGGAAAATGAATTGTTTGGTATGAAAAATTGGGTGTTGGTTAAGTGGGAAGGTGAGATGAAATTCCTAAAATGCCCCTTTGTTAATGAAAAAGTTATGTTCGAACGTAATAGGCACCCAATCGCTTGTGTTTGAACGTAAAATCTGACAGTGGCTTGAGGTTTACTTCATCAATTTCACAACCCTATAGACAGAAAACCAGACCACCGGAACACAGAAACTAAATTCTAAATTATCAGCACATATATTCTACAAACAAGTAGAGACGCATGTAAAGGGGGGAAAAACCTATTTCATCATGTATTCTAGCTACCTCTCTCATTTAAACATTTCCTTACTCACCATAACCCACAAACATACAGATTATCGCACCTGCGTTGAACTTGTGTTGCGCCTCGAACTGCCACTGTTGTCGCTATCTTCCGCAGCTCTTTTTTTGTCCATTTCCTGCCTCGCAGCTCTTTTAAAACAGATCCATGGTTGACAAGGGGCTTTTTTGTCCAACAATTTCAATCTCCTGGGAAACTTTCATGATCCTGCCACTTTTTGAGGGATTCAATTTTCCCATGTTTAAGGGAAGATCGTGCCAGGTGGGAAGTGAGGTTGACGGGAACTTGTGCACCAAACGGGTTTTCTGCGTGGGAAGCCTGACAAATTCCCATTTCCTCTCATGAAATCCATGTATCAAACAGGCCCTTAGTGTGATTGTGGCTTCACAATCTGTGAAGCACTGTGAACATGTCAGGTTCATCTCAGTGTCCCTGCTTCTAGGACTTTTTTTTCTTACTTTTTTAAAATATAGTCGTGGTAGTTGTTGATTAATGATTAGTGATTACTACTTGGAAACACAGGGAAACGTTGACACCATTTTAGTGGATTTCGATTGTGTTGGAATGTATTGATTTTCATGTAATTGTTATATTATCCATGTTCCTTGGAACCTATACACTTAAGCATCTTCTGTCAATTAGTTTGTCTTCTAAGCATCTAGCTCTGGGTACTTTACTCAACGGATTGGGAAAGTTAATTGCAACAAGTTTACTTTATTGTCCTGTTACAAATATGCCCCATGATACATGATACACGGAAGCCTTATAAGATGTTAGTGTTGCCTAATGGGGAGCTTCTACTGACCTTTATATGGCATTCCTATGAATCTGATGTGAGATTTTGAGTTGATTTCAGTTGTTTTTTGAACACCTAAGCATGTTATACATGTAATCAGAGTGATTACCCGACCAACAAGGCTATAATTTTATTTTTCAAGTTTCTGTGGTCATCAATCATAAGGTGAAAGAAACATTCAGTGCCTGGGGTTGTACATTCTTCATATTCATGTATGAATTCTTATCATTATATCTTTGGTATACATACTGTACTAGTTTGTGAAACTCATGCATCACCTCTCCTTTTTATGAAATAGCCAAGTACAGAAGCTAAGCTGCATAAAGTTGTATGATCTTATCTTTTGGGTGTATGAAATATATAAACAATGGCAGTCTTGAACTGAATGATTTTCAATCTCAAAAGGCTTGTTGATTGTATACCGATATTGGATTCAAAGGGTGGGGGAATTTTTCATGCTGGGACTGATGACTGACCTTGATTTATGGGTAATTAATGAGAGAAATTTTGCATATGCCCATATATGTATTTCTGTTTTTTAAATGCTGATGAGAACTAGAGTTGCATGAGCACGTAGAAAAAGGACTTCGGATTTTGGGCTGTTACTAATTTCATTATAAAGAATATATGTGATTTTATCGTAGTTGAAACACCTAATTGTGCTTTTTTTGTGTTCTTGTTAAATTTGAAATTTGAAGTTACGAACACACATTTCTTTTTGTGGCCTTGCATTTTGTTTTAACTGTTTTCCTTTTTGTTTCAGGGCCTTTATGTGGCGAGCGGTATTGACGTGTCGGATCCATATGTAATATATGTATACTGATATATTCGAGACTCGTTGGTTTGGAATAATGTATCCATATATATTACTCGCTTCTGGGTTTTACATGTTTAGTCTCCAATCTAATCACTTTGATTGGCGAAGTGTCTGATGATTGCCAATTGCTTATGCCTCTCTTGCCCTCTTTTGACATTTGCCTCTTCCCGCCTCCTGGTGGGTTTTGGGACCATGCTTCCGGTACATCAATTGTCAGTAAAATTGTACATTCGGACTTCTATGAAAGTTCTGGTGTGTTTAGAGCATAGTTCTTAGAAACCGAAAACCGGTGAACCGCTGGGTAAACTGGTCCGGGGTCAAACCGGTCTGATTTTTTTTTTTTAAATAAAAAAAAAAAATTATTTTCTTTATAATTTCATACTCATACTAATAACTCTAAAATCTTATTTTTTTCACCGGTTTGACCCCGGTTTAGCTCCGGTTTGACTCCGATCTGACCCATTGACCTAGGACCGGTCTAATGACTGGTTCGGGTTTCAGAACCTTGGTTTAGAGTGTACAAATTTGATCAACTGTAATGTGATTTGTGTGTTGATATTACTTTAGAAGTGGCTTTGACAAAATCAAACATGTTTCTATTATGTCAATAAAAGGTAATAAAAAAGGTTATAATTTGTTAGATAATATATTTAATCGACAAAATAATGAGTAAATTTAGTTATCAATAGTGAAAAGTATAAATAATTTTTAAGAAATATTTATTTATTTAGTAATAAAAGATATAGTTAATGATATGGAACAATTATCAAATGGAGCGCATGATTCTTAAATATTACCATACCATTGAAGTAGAATGAAATATATAAAATAAACAAATAATAATAATGATTTGGGGTGTGGTAAAGTGATATTCAAAGTACATAACGATCTCTCGTTGTGTTAGGGGCTAGACTCTAGAGTCTTATAATCTAGTTCCTATTTCACATTTTCAAGATTCGGCTTACCTTTATTATCAAAAAAAAAAAGTGCATAACGAATCTAAGATGAGGCTCTAGTTCATGTAATTATCATTATATCACATTAATTCCTGAACCAAATGGGCCATTAGTGATTCGATCAAACATGTTAAAATAAGTAATGTCAATGTCATATCAGAAAAAAAAAAAAAGTAATGTCAATGCTAATCCTAATCCTCCAAGGATCTCGTACCAAACCGGGCTTAAATAAAATGGAAGTTGTCGGTAATTACGGAACAAGTGATATTCTTTTAACATACAAGGTAAAAGAATATAATACATTATCACAAGATTGTGCAACAAACGGGTATAACACTATTATTAATAACACTATTATTATTATTATTATTATTATTATTATTATAAGCATGAAAATTACATGAAAAGATGAATACTTAATCAAATCTTGATGTCTATTTTATAAAATGCAACCATCTAATTCTAGTATATTTACAAGCAATTAATTAAATAGTTCTGGTATATTGAAAGTTTTATACACAAAAGTTGATATTTTCATTGATTCAATTGAATTCATCAACTTTACTCTGCTTGGCCCTTAAGCAGTTTTGCCTTTCATTTCATGACAGCATTCTCTATCTTTCTTCTTCTTCTTCTTCTTTCATCGCGTGGGATGTGCGCTTGGCTTAGACATCACCATCAGTTTGTCAGTTATGTATTCCTCTAGCTCTATGTTTGACGGTGACGGTTTCTCTATTCTTCTACATTTTAATTATTTTGCAAGAGGAGCATGATTGAGTAAAACGCTGCGAGTACTAAGGAAAGATGAGTGGTCAAGGTCAAAATACAGCAGCTTTCGGTCATGATAAAAAATTCTAATCAACATCAGGCTTTAGGCCAAAATAAACACTTAATTCTTCAGTTTCAGGCCGTGTTTTGACCAAAAAGGCATGGAACTAGCCGCCCTTATTTGCTGGGAGGGCAGTTTGCGTAACGTTCATTTGTTGTTATTACAATTTGTTAGTTAATGGCTTGATGTTATTACTTAGGCTTCGATTTGTTACCTTGTTTTTTACGAATTTATCCATACCATATTGGCCGGTCTCAGGAGCTTTTAGCCGACGAAAACCGAAAAAGCATGGCGTTACACGAGAACAATGCTCACATGTACAGAAATCAAGAATAGCCGGCTCACATCATAACTCAAAGTCTGAAACTCCTAAATTAATACTCCCTCATGTCCTAATTATAAGACCTAGTTAACTTTTTTAGAGAGATTAAGGAAGCTAATTAAATTAGCTTAGAGTATTTTTATTTTTATATTTTTCTTCAAACTAAATAGTTAATCTTAATATACGATCTAAGAAAACATAACATATGAAATGATTAAATAATTTATTTAGCTTCCTTAATCTCTCCAAAAAAAAAGTCAACTAGGTCTTATAATTAGGATCAAGGTAGTAGTATTATTATACGAGGCTGTCTGTGACGGGTACACCCGAGTACCGGACCCTTATGTGTTGATTTAACCCATTCATCCATCCATATTTCTATATATAGATGTATCGATAATGCTCTTACCCAACTCTGTGCATATAAAACTTGCTGTTTATATGATCTCAATCAATCATTATGTCCAGCAAACATCCCCAACTTAGAGCTATAGATGAGGATGATAAATCTCTCTACAATTGTGCAAGGAAGTATGGCATGATCGTGAAACAGGTACAAGTGTTTTCCTGTTGGGCCTCCACACTGTGAGGCTAACAGGCATGTGTGTTTTTAGTCGTCGTCTTCAATCTTCCTCCAGTAAACTAACTCATACTTTTGCTGGTCTAATATGTTGTTCAGTTTGATGAGTTGATGGGGATACTGAACAATCCAACCAATACACCAAAGTCAACTAGGGTAAGATATATTATATCTGGTTGCTGTAAATTGTAATATAGCTTACACTTCTGCTCAGTCTGTTGATCTATGGACTGTCTAACAGAGATATATTATATTTGCTGTGCCAATGTATATTCATTGGTTTATCTCTTTCAATTGTAAATAGGGTCGAAAAGCAAGAGCTTCGGGCACAAGCATGGCTGCTAGCTCGAGCCAACCTGAAAGCAATGGAGCACTAGCAGAAGCAGTCACCAGATTTCTGCAGGAACTTAAGGGTTAGCCCCACAGATTCTTCTGGATTCTCAAGCAGCACACAAGGTTGTTTCCCAGACTAACGAACAACAAAGTTAGAGCCTCCGACCACACACAAAATTCTATAGTCTAAATCTAACATGAAATTATCAGTCAGTCAATAACTCTATCATGTGCAACAAAACAATCTATTAGTCAATGACTATCAATCAGTCAATAGCTCTAACCCTAACAAAACAATCTATTTCTTCCTTGGACATAATCTGGCCCCTAAAACTGAAATAGCTGCAAAAGGAGATCATTCTATTTGGCATATATAAAAAATATCATATACTATTATGCATTCATATTGGCATTCCCTACAAGTGTTATGGTCAAACCAAAGTATGGCAAAGATGAGTGTATGAGCTATATAGGACCAAGGCTGAGTGAAGTGGCAAATGAGGTGACAAATCGTACGATAAAAAATTGCCGGTGCCTCTAAGGTAGAAATTTGTTATTGCAATTCGTACAAGCAAAATTCTTTCATGCTTGAAAACGAAGGGCAGGCTCCAAATATCTGTAGATCATCCATTCTTGACCAGCCACTTCTTGAACGTAAAGCTTTCAATCATCAGAATAATGATTGAGTTAGACACCTTGATTTTTCCTCTTCAAGTTCTCGTTTTAAGGTTTCCACCCTTTCAAGTAAGACTGCATTCTCCTGCTAATTTGGAAGGTTGTAGTACATTCAAAATGTTAGAATACGAAGGTAAGTTGAAATGAAAAATAAATGAAAAGGGGCAAGGAACACAAACATAATTTTTTTTAATGGAACGTAGAGACAGCATTAGATTTAATACTATCATTGAACCGACAGCTAAATTGCTACTTAGGATATAGCAGTTCACAGAGAGATTGATTAAATTGATTCTAGTTTCTCTAGCATAAAGAAAGGAACATATAAGGGAAGCAGAAGAAAGTACTCCTATATCTCAATTGGTAACTTATCAAAATATACCTTCCGCAGCATTGCCAGTTTATGATTAACACTAGAAGCATTATCCAGCTTCAGAGAGGAATCCTTAAACCGCCCCATACGCAACTGAAACGTAGTTACAATGACATTGTAAAACCATATCAATTTCTACTCATTTAATTCATCAAGTACCAAGACGAGTTAAAAGCAATTGATATGAACAAGTATATAGCCTCAACCTGCCTACCTGCTACGAATAAACAGGAGGAGGAGTTAAGCATCAATCGGAATTGTAGAAAAACTCAAACATAATCCTATCGTTCATACTGTAAGGAGGAAAACAAAAATCGAATAAAGAATGCATACCGCTTGAAGTTCCTCAAAACATTTCCTTGCCTTATCTGCTTCCTCATCATACTTTAGCCTCCATTCAGCAGATTCATCCATTGCTTCCCTGTTAGCCAGATCAAACTGTCGTCTGCAAGCATTTCAGAGGATGGAAACTCATTGTACAAGAAACTGGACAATAACTTTGAAGATAATCAATAACTCAAATACTAAGCCAAAAACACAAATTGGATTCCCAAAGTAGTCTTGGAACTTCATCTAGTATAAGCCAAAAATATCATAATTCTAACCAGTAGAGGGACCTTCTTCGGAATGGAAGTCCTCAATTGTTATGAGTTAAATCCGGCAAAACTTGAAAATAAAAAGTATGCGAATTACTTATGCTGATGGGTTTAACTAAGCACGATCAGAAGAAATCAGCAATGCTTTGCAAGTATATCC
Organism: Acacia pycnantha; assembly: GCA_025563575.1. Taxonomy (NCBI): domain Eukaryota; kingdom Viridiplantae; phylum Streptophyta; class Magnoliopsida; order Fabales; family Fabaceae; genus Acacia; species Acacia pycnantha. Next base: position 1,551,197 of record JAMWYP010000144.1, read on the forward strand.
ATCAAACAATAAAGGGGATACTTTCACAATGCTCTTGTCATTTTTTTTTTTTAAAAAAAAAATCTGATAGATTGGTAAGGAGATGAGATGTACAATCCAATTAAAAATCTCACCCAAAAATCTTTAATTATGATGGAACAAAATCATGGAATTGGCTTGGTGAGAAGAGTGAAAAATCCATTTAGGCGTGAGGAAAAGTGACAACTACATTAGCCTTAACGATCAGTAATTTAGCCCTATTGCCAAACGAGGATTTCAAAGCCCTATGCTGAAAAAGAATAAAGAAGAGGGTTTTGTTTCTTTTTGATAACACAGAAGAAAAGCATTAGAACCGAGTAAGTCTAATTCCAACGTCGACATTGATATTTTCCAACGGACCGAACTGACAGAAGAACTGAATTAAATTGGTGATCCGAAAGAATGTAAACTTTAGTAGTCAAGCGATTGCGGAAGGATAATGTTGAGAGTAAATTGATGAAGAAAACGAACCTCAGTAACTCGGTGTCGTCAGAAGAAACATTATAATCAATAGCCCAAAGTCTGAGATAGACAGCAATTCCCATAAACATTAGAACAGCCAATCCCGCGATCAAAGACCGCCTCCTTCCTCTCATCGTCCGCGTATCCTACTTTCCTCTCACTCAATCACTCCCTCCGATTCCTGGCCGGATCTCAGATTAACTACCGTCGGATGCTACTGCCAACCTTCCAACAAACAGAGCCTAATTGGTCCTTTTCCCTATGAACTCAACACTACGCAAGACTGCTAGTGAAAATAATCGAGAGTACAATTCATTTATAGTATCTCTCTGTTTGTTTTCTTGTGTGCGACAAAATTTCCTCGATTTTATTTTAGAATTATTATGTTTATATATATATATATATTTTTTTGTCAAAGTTACTTGCATTAATAATTCAAAAACATACACAATGCAAAGAATACAACAATATTGGGAATAAAACACTACAAATATTACATGAAAAAAAAAACTAATCATCACCCATTGACGAAATGGGAGTAGAAGGATCATTAGCAACAATATCATCTAATATTAGGAGTGACATTAAAACAAGTGTTGGTTGAGAAACCTACCAAATAGAGCATACCCTTTTATAAGCATCAGTATTTATAATTTTTAGGAATATAGTGCATGTCTAAAAATTTGTGTAAGGAAATATATTACATGACATGTGAACCAGAAAAAAATATATAGTGGTCAAGAATAAGTTAATATTAAGTATACGTTTGGTACGTATTATTTTTTTGATAAGAAAAATGGTAGCAAGTGTACAACCACTTGGATTCTGCAGTGACAAGAACGACCCTCCCAACAGTGCTAGCTCCATACAAGGTGGATTACGAGTGGTTTTACCGCAGCTCGAACCCTAGACCTCTTAAGGGAATCTAGCGCCACATTCCGCTGGACCAACCACATGTTGGTGGTACGTATTATTATTAAAAGATTAAAAAAAAATGTGCATTTTTTTTTTTGATAATTAAAATGGTGGTAAGTGTGCAACCACTCCGGGTTCTGCAGTGGCAATGATGACCCTCCCAACAGTGGTAGCTCCATACAAGGCGGATTACGAGTGGTTTTACTGCAACTCGAACCCTATACCTCTTAAGGAAAAATGTGTGTTTTTCAAGAGTGAGGATATGGTTCATGGAATGCTTGTAGGCTTGTACATGTATTAGTGATGATCCATTGGAGCAAGTCCAGTCTATGTATAAAAAAAAAAAAAAAAGTCCAGTCTAATTTATGATCAGCAACGAGCTTGGGTTCTTTCTTGCCACACATCCCCCACCAAGTTTCTGTGCTATTTGGAGCTTGGGTTCTTTCTTGCAACCTGCACAGAGAGATCAAAAAAGATACTCTCCGATCCTAATTATAAGAGCTAGTTGACTTTTTTGGAGAGATTAAGGAAGCTAATTAAATTATTACAGAATATTTTTATTTTTATTTTTTCTTCAAACTAATTAGTTTGACTAATAAACTAATATATAATTTAAGGATATACGATATATGAAATGATTAAGTAACTTATTTAGCTTCCTTAACCTCTCCAAAAAAAGTCAACTAGCTCTTATAATTAGGACCGGAGGTAGTATATATTTTTGTGAAAGGGATTGGATATAGAATATATTACCTTCGGTCCTAATTATATGACCACTTTTGTAGTGCAATTTGGATTACAAAAGTGATCTTATAATTAGGTCCGGAGGGAGTACTACTTAATGGAGGATGCTTCAAAAATTGACCTCCAAATTCTTGTATCAAATAGGGACACCGCTAAAAAAACAGATTTTTATGGATGAGTCTGTGTGTCTTATAAGGAATGAGACTTAGTTCTGTACATGTTGGTTTGATACATTCTTTTTTGCTAAGAAAAACAGCTAACCGTTTAGTTTGCGCAGAAACCATTATTTAATGGAGCCTTAATTAAACATTAAACACTAAATCCGACTCAGATTGAAGGTGGAATCCATGGATCAAATCAAAATATGTGGCTGGTAAAGATAGTATGTGGTAGCTGAAGACTTGTTAGAAGGAATATGTTTGTGGCGGGTAAAACAAGGAATGGGGATGACTATATTGATTAATGTAAGCAACCCAAGTTGGGGGACTAAGAAGGTATGATTTCCAAAGACTAAAGAGAAAAACCAGAGACAAATCAACCAGCCCTTGTTTGCTGGCGCCACATTAATTCTCCTGAAATTCAATTCAATATGCTCTCTCTATATAATTAGTTAGTTAAGTACCAATTTTACTTTTGAAGTACGTGCCCAAGAACAATTTTACCCTTGAAGTTTTCGGCGTAGCAATATTGCCCCTCCATTAAAAACCCTAACGGTCAACGTTAGGATTTTTAACGGAAGGGCAACATTGCTACATTTTGATACTTCAAGGGCAAAATTGCTACGCCAAAACGTAACAATGTTGCCCCTGAAATTAAAAACCCTAACGGTCAATGTTAGGGTTTTTAACGGAGGGGCAATATTACTATGTTTTGATACTTCAGGGGTAACATTGCTACGCCAAAAACTTAAGAGGTAAAATTGCTCCTGAGCGCACACTTCAGAGACAAAATTGGTATTTAACCCATATAATTATATATCATTTAATTCCTCGTTTCTTCGTCACCGATGTGGACGGACAACCTGCCACATACTTCCATTTTTCTGCGTTCTTTTATGCTTGTTGTTCACCCCCTCCCTTTTTTGTCCATTTTATGTCACTTCATTCAGTTCATTGGTCAAGCCAACACCCCGAAATTAGGATGGAAATATATCAGACCTATAATAGAGAAGCCTATAGTCTAAGCCTAACCTAGTAATTTTTGTAAACGCTCAAGCTTATTATCACACATACTCCCTCTTTGCTATTTATAATAAAACACCAACTAGCAAATATATTTAGGGTCAGTTTAAATGAGTTTTTAAAAAAGTGTTTTTTTCTTTTTTTTAAGCTTTAAATTGGAGCTTAAAAAAAAACAGAATTTTAGTTTTTCTTTGTAACTTTTGTTTTTTTTAAAACTATCATCTAAACACATAAATTGATAAAACAAGCACTATTTTTTTAAAAAGTGTTTTTTTTAATAAAAAAAGCCCATCCAAACAGGCTCTAGTCATTTTTATAAAACATTTGCTTGTTTCAAAGGAGTATTAATTATTTTTTTTCATGTATATCCATAATTAATAAAAGCAGTGAGTGAGAGTAATAATTGATATGATATTATAGTTTAGTGCAATTAGTAGGGGTAATATTGGAAATTATTTAAATTCTAGGTCAACTTTATTGATTTTAATTGTTTTTATTGATAAATGAGAATTGTTAGTTGGTACCTTATAATAAGGACTAGAGAAAATAGTTAAATAAACAGAAAAAGACTATTTTTATAAGACCTAACCTATAAGCCTACAGGCTACAGGTTTAGCCTATTTAATTTTTTTAAGACATCACTACACCTACACACTTACTTTTGCACCAATCATTCGCCTCAACCTCTCTTTTATTCAAACCTTTGATATGGCAAGCCTAGCTCACTCCATCTCCCTTGATTTGATATATCCACTACTAAAACATAATAATTTCTACGAGTTTTAATGATAAATGTAATATTATAATCTTAGTAGAATGAGTTAGTCTCAATTTTAGTGGGAAGAATAAAAGAGGTAAAACATAGTTTTACATGTTGTTTATTATACTTGGTCGATTTTAAAAATATATATCTCATTAGTCAATATATGATTAGCTTTTCTTATTTCTATTTGTTCAATAATTGTTGTCACTAGATATTTTTTTTCTTTTCCTTACTAAGCCCTTGTATTTCCACGAGAATGAATATTATGTTTTTGAGACATAATGTTGGCATTGTAAATAATCGTGAAGAGTTATATATGAACTTGGAAATATGGAGAAATTCAAATTTTATGATTTTAAAAATATAAACTTCATGACTTAGAAAAGCAAAAGATGCAATTCCCTTCCATTAGTTGTTTTTAAAAATCATAAAATTTAAATTTTTTTAGATGATTCATCTGTCATATAAAATTAAAATAATGAGATACTCTATTTTAATTAGTTAGAATATGGATGAAGGGACACTTCTAAAATAAAGCAAATAAACTATGCAAGTATTTCTTGGACGGCAAGAAGGGGGAAAATTCTTTTCAAACCCAGCATCGCTAGAAAATATTTTAGGAATGGCGAAAATCTTGTCCAGGAAGATTGATTCCTTCCTTTGTAGGTTTTATCGGTATAAAGACAGCACGAATTGTTGCGTGTGCGTTTGAATATTTGGTGAATGATTATTATTTAGAAGTTGGAACTGCGTAATCTGATATTCTAATCATAATTAAATTTAATCAAATCTAATCATAATTAAACCAATCGCTCACCAACAGTCGACAATGTCGTCTCGCGCTCTTCACACTTCAACGTCACAATCTCCAGCAGGCAGCAACGAAAGAGTTTCACGATCTGTACTCAGTACAGTGCAGCAGATCCACGGGCTCGATCTGTGGAGATTTCGCGCAACTTTGCCTGTGTTTTCGAGAATCAGCGACAACCCCCGTCTCCTGAAGCCCTTATCCTTCTTCAACCATGCTTCTCGCAATTTCTCTTCCGATTGTGAGGGAAAATATGAGGCGCTTCACAGATATGTAAATGACTTGACTGAACTTGCTAGTTGTGGCAAACTTTACCCAGCCATAGTACGAGGTGAAGAAATTGGGTGTTTTCTTCGGATACTGTCCATAACACCAAAAATCAACCCTGTAATTATTGCCGAACCTGGTGCTGCTAAAGTTGCAATTGTTGACGGACGGGTTAGCTCAAAAGAAAGTGCGTGGAGATGTTAGAATTTGAAGGATAAAAGTAATGATATGCGGCGGCTACAACTGGCGAGATGGGTGCTGGTAACTTATTGAAGACGATGCTTAGGCAAGGTGAACATCGATGTAGCGAGTACAGAAAGTGCATTGAGAAGGATCTTGATCTTCAGTGCTTGTTCCAACCAGTGTTTTCTCGCCAATTCTCTGTTGTAGACGCCACGATCGCATTTGTTCGTTTACGTGAACGCTGTGAGGTGCAGCGTGGAGTACGGTGAAGAATCAAATAGAGGTTTAGATTAGGGGGACATTTATTAGAGGGTTGAACATATTTTTTTTATACCTATTTTATTTATTTAAATTTAAATTATATGTTGTTTCTTAAAATGTTTTTTATATTCTGAGTAAAAAAAAATGTTTTTTATACTCAGTATCTCAAATTAATTAGTTTTCAATCCTACGTTCAGAAATGTTTCTCCTGTAATAACAGTATCCTAGAAACTAATTAATTTAAGATATTGGGTACAAAAAATATTCTAGAAAGTAGTATATAACTTAAATACAAATAAATAATATATATATATATATATATATATATATATATATATATATATATATATATATATATATATATAAAGTCTTGTCCCATTCAGTGGCGGAACGTGGTGGGGGGCCTTGGCTTCGCTGGCCCCGGCTGATCTTATAAAATTTGTTAGTATGTATATATATATATTATATGATATTTTATTTGGCCACAAATTTAGCCCCAGCTAATTTTTTATCTTCTTTGTAAGGATAATATTTCTTTCTTTACTCATTAGGTGGTGAGAGGAAAGTAAAATTCTTGTTTGAGATACCGAAAATATTAGTATTATCTTATATATTATTTTGATTTATAATTATATGTTATTATTTGTTTGTATTTTCCAGGTTATTTGATACTATTTAGTAAATATTCCCTCTAATTTTTATTTAAGGAACCAACTAACAATTCTTATAAGTCAATAAAAACAGTCAAAATCATTAAATTTTTCCTAAAGTTTAAGTAATTTTCAATACTATCCCTATTAATTACACTAAACTCTAATATCATATTAATTATTACTCTCTTTTTTTCCTCAAAAAAAGAGTGACTACCTTTTTAATTATGGGTATACATGGAAAAAAATATTTAATACTATTTGGAAACAAACAAGTATTTTATAGGGTAAATACCCTTTCTGGTCATTGACAAAAAACACGAACCCCATTTTGGTCCCTGACAAAAAAACCGACCATTATTCGTCCTTTTTATGGGACTAAAAAGGACCTTTTGGAAATTTGTGAGGGATCAAAATGTCCACCAATCGACCCTTATTCGTCCTTTTTATGGACTAAAAAAGATATTTTTTTTTGTTAGAGACCAAAATGGGGTCCGTGTTTTTTGTCAGGGACCAGAAAGGGTATTTACTCTATTTTATAAAAAGAACCAAATATACTTGTTAGTTGATGCCTTATAATAAGAATTAAAGAGAGTAGTTCAATATGTTTATTTTTTGGCCCAGGCTAAAAATTTTTTCTGGTTCCGCCACTGGTCCCATTAGGAATGCACATTATGTGCACATAACCAGAAAGCATCATATAATCTAAATCTAAATAAATACAATATATAAAAAATTTAAAAAAATATGCTCATACCTCTAATAGAGGTATGAGCACATAATTCGGCACCTAATTATGTGCACATAATGTGCACCCGTCCCATTAGAGGGATGAGCATGTACCTTATGTGCTCCCTATCAAATAGGGCACTTGTTGCGGTGGCCATTCTTGCATAGGAATGTGTGACAATGGAAAAACGTTTTATGCCCGTTTAGCCCCAGTAATATTTGGGCATGGATTTTCTCATTTACTTTCTCCCTCCGCTGCCTCTCTTTTTTTTTTTTCCTTTTCTTTCTTTGTCAACTCTTCATTGTCCAAGCATTTAAAGTAGTCCTTTTAGTCTCACTCATTTCCTTTTCTTTTCCTTTTTTTTGGGACCCCTGGATTATAAATGAAACGTTTTAGGAGGGAGTGAGTGAGTGAGACTAAAAGGACTACTTTAAATGCTTGGACAATGAAGGATTGAGAAAGAAAGAAAGAAAGAAAAAAGAGAGGCAGCAGAGGGAGAAAGTAAAGGAGAGAATCCATGACCCTAATATTTACCAATGCTCAATTGGAAAACATGGGTTAGTCAGACAACCTTGTATCTTAGTAGCCGAAGGTAGCTGTAATACCCCGAAATTTGAATTAGGGAATTTAAGGGCCAAAGTGCCAAAATGACCAAAATACCCCTGGGAGGAGTAAATAACTTAGGAAAAAAGGTGAATATGAGGTTTCAAACACCTTGTATTGAGTTTACCTTATTGTTAAGGTAATTTCTCTTGAAATTGGATAATTTGCAATTAGGTCCCTAAAACATTTGGGAATTTGCAAATAGGTCCCTAAATACATTGTGGGTTATAAATACCCTGTGAAAGCTATAAAAGAAGCAAGTAAAAATCTATTTAAAATAGGGAAGGATATTGTCCCTAATTTAGGTAATTTATTAAGTTACAAACTTGGAGAAATTGTAGAAGAATACTCAAAAAGTAAGGAAATGACCATAATACCCTTGCGATTATGGAAAAATACGAATAATGCGAGAATGCATGAAAAATCTCATGTTAAAGCAAAGGTTAAGGGGTAATGTGGTATTCTAATTAAGAAAATTACTAAGCAGTGATAACTGAGTGATTAAGTATTTATTAGCAAATTACTTAAGCACAAGTATAGAAAATTCGGAGATAATTATGTAAAGCTCCAAAATTAGTGATAAATGGCTAAAAATTAGCATAAATATATTGATTAATTAATTGGAAAATTTGAAGGAAAAATGATGAGTTTAGGTATTTTTAAGCCTAAATGCAAGAATTGACCAATAGGAAAATGTTGTAAGAGATTATGTAAAAATAATTATTTAATTAATTAAATAATTAATTAAAAAATAAAGTGCAGAAAATAAAATAAAATAAAAAAACGAAAAAAAAAAATAAATAAGAAATAAAAATAGAAAACTTAGTTGATAAGTTAAGTTTATTATTTTATTAATATAATTAATTAAAGTAAAATTATGTGAATAGTAAAATGGGAAATAGGAAACGGATCCTATCTAGAGATCTAGGAATGTGATTCCCAAAGTCAAGGTAAAATATTAATCGGTGGGATTTTATCTTAGTTAAACTCTTGCGGAAGTTAATTCAAGCCGTTTGTGCTTTTTCCTAATAAGACGAAATAGGAAATTACGAGAAAAGGCTAGATAGCCAAGAGGACGAAAAGGTTATGTTGTGACATTTGGAAAAGAATTGGGAATTTTCATGGACATATTTGGAATCGGTGAATTTTCTCTAGAGATTGATGATTCCAAAAGCGAGTGTAAATGCTTAGGACCGTCTGAACACGTTTTTCGAGAAACTTCTAGTGAACACGGAATGCCCTAGATGGAATCAAGATTTAGATTAGAATAGACATTTCTAGTAAGTGAGAACTTGTCTTCAAAGTTGTAAAACCAGAATTTTGAGATTTCTCAGAGATAACGCGATTCGAGCACCGATCGGAACTTATCGTAGGAAACTTCTCAAACAAGTAGATGACATCACCACCATGACATCATGGCTTTAAATGATGATGTCAGCTGCCAAGTGGCCCGGTGAGGATCGTGACATGTGGCAAAGTGCGATCCCGTGGCCGATATCCGATATGAAAAAGTAGTGAATAGTGCCACATTTTCTTCTATAAATAGCCAAGTTTCCTCTTCATTTCTCACACCATTTTGAAGAGCAAAACCGATTCTAGAGAGAGGATTTTAGAGAGGTGCTCTGGGAAATTCGCAGCGAAGCTCTGGGTAAGTTTTTCGATGCAGAGCTTTAAGCTTTCGTAGTTCTTTCAGTAGTAAGGGTAGTAATGCTAGAATAGCCTTTAATTTTTCAAGTATGATTGGATATCATATGGGAGGGCTATTTTAGTCTTTATTTTCGAAAATCAAAATGGCGTCGAAGTTCTGGCGAAATTTCGGGAAGAAAATTTTTAAGAGTAACGAAGTGCTGGCAAAATCCCGCCAAGTAGGGGTATAGGGGCAAAATGGTAATTTTTACCTAAAATGCCAGTCGTAATGCCAAATCACTAATGAAAGTGATATTACTCTTATAGGATATCAGAAACATTGATTTACAGAGATTCTGTTGCCCAACGAGCCGTTTCACGTTTTTAGTAGAAAAGTACGTTTCAGACGGAAATGCAGTATACGATCAACGAAGGTACGTTCGCGTCTTGGTAACCTTAACTCTTGTGTTTATGGTATGCATATATGTGATGATATGATGTGTGAATAGATTGGTGCGAAGGCAAGGCTAGTCTACGTGGGTGTGCCATTTAGTCGCCGTAAAGTCGGTGAGGCCCTATGGTAGACACTTACAGCCATTCTATTCGGTGCTATACGCACCGTGTCTTTGGAATGGTACTTAGGTTTACTATATGTGATAGGTACATTCATGGATAGAGACTGTTTAGGGTCACCGACTCGGATAGAGATTCTGCAGAGTCACCGACTCGGATAGGGATTCTATTTAGGGTCACCAATTATACATAACGGATAGAGATTTTGTTTAGGATCACCGACTCGGATAGAGGCTCTGTCTAGGGTCACCGACTCGGATAGGGATTACGCTTAGGGTCACCGATTATACATCTTGTTTTACACTTATGTTCATGCATCCGCTTATGCTCTTGTATTGTTTGAGTTTGTTGAGATTGAGGATGTATGTTGGCTGTATGTGTATACATAAACATGAGGTTAACAGTTACACGAGATCCAATGGGGTAAATTGGATCTCGGCTATAGCTTCAGTGCGGAGGATCAAAGGCAGGAAAGCAAGCGAGCCACGTAGAAGATTCGGTTGAAGATCTCTTTCTGTTGTATATTACCTTTGAACCACATGGGTTTTGTACCATTGTTGTATCCGGACGGACTTACGGCATTTTATATGTACATATCGGTTACTCAATGCTCCGATGCTCTACTCGATTATTTAAAATGATGTCTTAATGAAAAAAAAAATTATACTGCTTTTGGAAATTGGGTTGTTACAGTAGCAGGCAATGTTATTAAACCCGGACCAAACCGGCCGGTTTGGAGTGGAAACCGGCCATAAAACCGGTCCGGTCTACCATAGAAACTGGGGGTTTTTTTTTTTTTAACTGACATGGAAAGAGAGAGAGATGAACGGAGAGAGACTAGAGAAAGGCCACCGGATATCGAGAAACCGCTGGTGAGATCGACTAGGAGGGAAACCAAAGAAAGGCCACCGGATATTGAGAAACCGCTGGTGACACGATGAGGAGGAAGACCAGAGCGACCGCTACTTCTTTCCCATTAGAAACCGCCAAAGATCGACGAGGAAGGAGGCCACCGTGGGTGATTTGGCAGAAGTTGTGGGTGGTTTGGGCGAAAAAAAAAGAACCTTGTAAAGAATGGGGTACTTCGAGAATGACTCACCTTTATTGTTTAGTTTCTGGCTTTCTGCCAATGCAACTTTGAGACATAACCCAAAAGCTTTAATGAACCTTGGGCAGAAAGTGCACAGCTACCTACCTAGCTGTGAGCTAAGACTCTAGAAGACATGACAATAGAGAGGTCTACTCATATCACTACACTTTCACACTTCCAAGCAATATTTAAATATAAAATTATTATTTTATTTTTATAATTTCATATTAATAACTGAAATCTTTACTTTCTTACCGGTTTGACTCCAGTCTGACTCACTAACCTTTAACCCAATATCCCAACTGGTCCGGTTTAATAACCTTGGTAGCAAGTGACTTAAGTGGATCTGTGATGGATTCACTCCTTGTCTCTCTCTTGAACAATGCACGAAAGCACAAGAATGAAATAGGTGATGAATATGCTTGTGTTGAGCATATTTTGAAAAGTCAGTTGAGATGAAAAATGACTGAAAAGAGCTTAAATCTTATTGAATATTACACACACACATATCAGTTGTATATATTGTGATAATTGAAGAGGAATATTTAAATCTAATTAAAAAAATGTAGTTATTATTAAAAATAAAAATAAAAAAACCTGAAAGTCCTTAATTAAATATATTTAATGGATAAAATTATATATAAATAAGAAAACATACAAATGTATATGAACATGTTGATACTAAAAAATAGTACATCGATAATTGGATCACGTATCCCTAACAAGATGGTGTTTGATTCTATCATGAAGATTATTCATTTTGTGTTGAAGATAATGTAGGAATATTTGATAAGGATGCTACATCAACTGGATTATTATTATCTTCAACACACATATTTCCTCGTTCACCTTAAAAAGAAATCCACATCCGTTTGGAATATCTCCGGATAAGATTATGTATAGCCATTGTTGTACAAACTATGTGGATTTGTGTTTCAAAGCTATATGAGTACATATCTTGCAAGATTTGAAACATATTATTCCAGACGCCAAGTACCCTTCTATAGTACATCTCAAACTTGAATGATAATAATTGAAGAGTTCATTATGATTTTCAAATCCCTGTTGTCGCTTGAATGCTTGAATTTTTGAAGGTAATAACGCTCATGTCTATACGGACCAATATATCTAACTGAAATACTAATTACCCAAGAAATCGCAGAACCGAGAATAGAGGGAACAAAAGCAAATCAATTACTAGGAAAAAGGAGCAAATGAACACTAACATAATCAAAGAGAAAGAACCAAGGAATATCATATTGAAACAGAACAAAGCGCAGAACCAAATCTCTGTTTTCATAAGAACCATGAACTTTGAAACATAATCATTAATTAAAGAAAATTTAAATATAACACTAAGGAAGTAACAAAAAATAGATCCGAAGATCCAGCCAGAGAAGCATGTTTTTTCTGGCACCATAACATATTAGAAGATCCGGCCAGAGAAGCATGCTTTTTCAAGTAATAAACAAATTGCAAGAAGAAATCACCAGAGACCAAAATTGAATAGAAGATCCAGCAAGTTGCAATATCAGATAAGGAGAGCCGACAAGTTTCAACGGCGACGCAACACAATCTCAGTGCAATGGACTGTGGCTAGTGATACTCTAAGACAGGGTATGAAGAACAGATCCAGAGGTGAGACTCGTATATAGCAGGAAATAGACTATGCAACGCAGGCGACATAACACTATCGAATCTTGGTGAGACTTTGAGATACAATTGAAGAATAGAAGAGGAGTTGAGACCAATGCTATGAAACTCGGACCGGACCAGCCGGTTCGGACCGGAAACCGGAGAACCGGCCAGAAAGCCGGTCCGAGTTAAGCTCATGATCCGGGTTCGTTGGATTTTTTTTTTAATTTTAAAAAAAGTCATCTGAAACTTGCTACACAGAAGGAGAAGGAGGAGAGAGAGACATAGAAGGAGACGAAGCGGAACCCCAGAGAAAAGAGTGAGACAAGGAGAAGGAGGAGAGAGAGATCTGAAAAACCACCCAGATCTGAAGAGTCACCAAGCTCTCGCTGTTGGATTTGTCGCCAAGAAGGTGATAGTCGCGTAATTTTCGACTTCTCGCCGCTGAAGCCCTCTCTCACTCATTTGAGTCATTTCTCAACGAAGCAGAAGGTGAGACTTGAGGGGGAGTGATCAGGAAAATCTAAGATGAAAGAGATGAAATAACCACAAACACGTCAAAGTCATAAGAATGGGCGAATAAAATATTTGATGCACACATATTAATGGAGAAAACAAGGATGGATTTGACAAAGCATGGCAGTACAGTGGAGAGGGAAAAGCAATGACAAGACATTTTTTTACTGCCATGAAGGCACACAACACGAACACGAAGAACAAAAGTGAACCTGTGAGGTTGAGAGTGTTTGAGGTTAAAATAGACACTTAAAAATGTCAAGTACTTTATCATCTCATTAAAATTTTATATTAATAATATTAGATCTTTATTTTTTACCGGTTTGACTCCAGTCTGACCCATTAACCATTAACCCAGTATCTCGACCGGTTCAGTGATCGGTCTGAGTTTAATAACCTTGGTTGAGACTCATAAATAGAAGTTGAGACTTTCGAGAGGTAGCTGGTATGGCAGGAAGATGATGTGTGGGAATTAATTTCTCATTCAATGCTTACTAAGACCGGAATGCAAATAAGAAGAATGGGTAGCTCGTATGGCAGGAAGAGGAGGTATGTGAATTAATCTCCCATTCAGTGCTTCCTTGAGGCCGGAATGAAGATAAGCAGAGGAGCGCTGAGGTAGTTCGTATGCCAGGAAGAGGAGGTAGCTCGGGTGCACATTAGGTGCCCATAGTATAGTTATGTGCCTAATTATGTGCTCATACCTCTATTAGAGGTATGAGCATATTTTTTTATTTTTTTTATATATTGTATTTATTTATATTTAAATTATATGTTGTTTTCTGAAATTGTTTTTTACACCCAATCTCAAAATTAATTACTTTCCATGATACTGGTATTACAGATAAATGCAGAATTGAAAGCTAATTAATTTGAGACATTGAGTGCAAACTTTTTTTTACAGAAAACAACATATAATTTAAATATAAATAAATACAATATATATATAAAAAATTTAAAAAAATAAAAAAAATATGCTCATACCTTTAATAAAGGTATAAGCACATAATTAGGCACATAACTATGGGCACTTAATGTGCATTCGAATTCGAGGTAGCTCATGTGTTGTCAGGAAAAGGACAAATGAGCATGAGCTGTGGGAATTTAATTTCACATTTAAGTCCAGAAGATGTAGAGAAGTCGAAACCATTGGTCGAGTTAGCTCCAGAAGCTTGAATTTCAGGCTTCTAGTAGAATGAGGTTTTTTCACATAAGCCCATTCAATGCAGAAGCTTTACCAAACAGAGTAAAATGGGCTTCATTTCCTCAATTGGGCTTTTATGCACTTTCACTACATTTTCTACTCTTATAACGCCTTCCCAAACACACTGTTAATGTGTCATAATTGCACCGTGGGGAGGTCTATGTGACAGCATTTTTGCACTATATATAAGCATCATGCTTGAAGAATTTCGTAATTTCTCTTGGAGTTCTACTTTTCTGTAGGCTGTAGCCTCTAGATTACAGTTTTTTTTTTTTTTTGCTCAAGAGCCTCTAGATTACATTCTGATTGCAATATAGGGGCTTTCTCTTGCTTTATGAATTTGCATTGGAATCTTGCCCAAGGGACCCCACAGTGCATTATGGAATTAATTATGTTGTTTAAATTTGCAGCAAATATGCTTTGCAGCAAATATGTTTATTGTCTCACTATTAAGATTAAGTTGTTGATTATGCCAAAAAAACAGGTGACACTTTTGATTTGATACTTGATATTTTATTAATGAGATATTATATTTTAAGGTTAAGGTGCATATTTGTTTTTAAAGTTTTCATTCCTGAGCACTCTGAATATTCAAAAGTTTTTTTTGAATCAAATATTGTTTTGGAAGTATCAATAGCAGAGCAATGTCACCTCAAGTTAACACGCACTGATGGTTGATCATTAATGTGATTATTGTTTGACCAAAATTTCTTACATGGCAGCCACATCGGATTCCCTTCTCTATGCCTCATCATCACACCTCCTCATCTTCCTAACTCTTTGTCCTTATCTCTCTCCTTTCCACCTTCCTCACTGTTGGCTCCTTCTCTGCACCATTGTCACCGCGAGTCCACATTATGTGTCCAAAGATATAGGGAAAATCATTTTCAGGGCCCTTTTAAGGCTGACAATCCCAAAAAAGGCCTCAAGATTCTGATAATCACAAAAAAGGCCCTAGGACCTTTTCTGAGATTTTCAAATCTTGGGTGAGTTGTCAACGGGGCTGATATAGTTGTTAATAGAATGCGATATAGTTGTCAACGAGGCGATATAGTTGTTAGCGAGTGTTGTTAGCATCTGGCTGATTTAGTTGTTAAAACCTAAGTTAACAACTATATCACCCCAGTTGACAACTCACCAAAAATTATGAAAATCCCAGAAAAGGCCCTGGGGCCTTTTCTGGGATTGTCATAATCTTAGGGCCTTTTTTGGGATTGTCAGTCTTAAAAGGGCACTGAAATGGATTTTCCCAAAGATATATGCTTCTTATGTGCTCCGCACATTTTTTTTATATACTATATTTATTTAGATTTAAATTATATACTGTTTTTTGAGATTTTCTTGCACTCAGTATCTCAAATTAATTAGTTTCCATAATACTGGTGTTGCAGACAAATGCAGAAACTGGAAACTAATTAATTTGATATACTAAGTACAAGAAACATTTTAGAAAGCAGTATATAATTTAAATCTAAATAAATATAGTGTATAAAAAAATGTGGTCATACATCTAATAGAGGTATAAGCACATAAGAAACATATATCTTTTGAGCACATAATGTGGACTCCGCTATGGCAGACCTCTTCCTCTCATTGATCATTCTTTCTTCCTCACCTCCTCCTTATCAGATGCCACCTGATTCTTCCTCTTTCTTCTCTACGGATCTGGGCATATATATGTATTATTATTAAAAGATTAAAAAATATAGAAAATGTGCGTTTTTCAAGAGTGATCGATCGAGGATATGTTTCACGTAATACAAGTAGGCTTGTCCATGTATTAGTTGTGACTTGTCATCCATTAGAGCAAGTCCAGTCTAATTTATGGTCATCCACCCACCAAGTCTATCTAATTGGACCAATCTCAACAATGCTTCCTTTTTTTATTGTTGGGGTACAATTGGAGGTTGCTATTAGTTGCCGAGAAAATTGTTCCTTGAAATGATTCCAAATGACCTGCACAGAGAGATCAACACTGAAAAAACATGAGATATATTTTTGTGAAAGGGATTGGACGTATTGCCTAATGGGGGATACTTCAAAAATTTAGTTCCAAATATTTGTATCAAATAGCCACACCATTAAAATAAACGTATTTTTATAAATGAGTCCATGTCTTATAAGAATATCATTATTATTATTTTTCTATAAAAAAATTTACGTGAGTTGGCCGGGTCTGGGGCTCACCAAGGCGAAAGTATATCGTCAAGCTTAATAAAAAACATTGATAAAAGGTATTTATAGATCAATCACCAAGGTTTTCACATCAGTGAGATTTGAACTCACAAACTTATGGTTACGAGTCAATCAATTTACCGACCTATTATTATTTTTGTATGTTCTCTTGTTAACTAAACCACCAAAGCCGGTAGCCTTATCAGACCTATTGATGGAGATGCTTAGTTCTGTACATATCTATTGAATACATCCTTTTTCACAAAAAAAAAAAAAAAGCTAGCCGTTTAGTATCTGTTTGGATTAGCGGTAAAAATTGTTTTTCTAACGTAATTTACGATATACAAAGAAAATATGTTAATGAAATTTTGTTTTGACTTACGTGAAGGTATTTTTTGATCGCCAACTCGAATAGAATGCTGGGGAAGGGATCCATGGATGAAATCAGAATATATGAATCGCAGAGATATCATGTGGTAGCTGAAGACTTGTTAGAAGGAATTTGTTTTGTGGGGATAAAACTAAGAATGTGGATGATAATAAATTGATCAATGTTGCAACCCAATTAAGTTGGTGGACTAAGAAATCATAGGGTCAAAGACTAAAGAGAAAAACCAGAGAGACAAATGAAGCAATTGCGCCCCTTGTTTGATGGTGTCACAATAATTCCCCCGAAATCAATTCATTATATTTATATATAAATCACTTGATTCCTCGTTTCTTCGTCACCGATGGGGACGCATACAACCTTCCCCACATATGCTTCCATTTTTCTACGTTTTGTTTGTCATGGAAACACTAATGCTTTTTGTTCACCCCCTTTTTTGTCCATCTTATGTCACCTCATTGGTCACGCCAACACCCCCGAAACTGGTTGCTTGATGCGATTTAAAACAAAAAAACAAACAAACACAGAGGGAAGAATAACTAGATTTCATATTCTTTTCCTTCTCCCTCATCATCCAGAACTAGAAGCTAAGCAGCTAAAAAATAATTAACAACCACACATTCTCAATCCGCCGCTGGCTTTTATGAACAAAAAACTTTAGATTTTTTTTTTATTTGTTCTAATTAATATGTTTCCATCAGTTGCTAAGCACGTACGAGAGCTCCATTTTACATCTCACATGTTATGATGTTAAGTTGTTGGTCAACTTTATCATATTTTTTATTATAAAAAAGGAAATAAAGTCCAATGACTCGACGGTGAGTAGGAGAGGGATAAAAAAGAAAAATCTTTTCCTCATACTCAGCATCGCTAAAAAATATTTTAGGAATGGCGAAAATCTTATCCAGAACGATTGATTCCTCCCTTTGTGGGTGCTCTTGGGGATAGAGACACCACGGACTGTTGAGTGTGCGCTTAAATTTTGGTGAATTATTATTTAGAAGTTGGAACGTAATAATCACCACTTTCAATTCGATCCTCAGTCAAGGTTATTCCTTCCTTTTTGCAAGACTTGGGAGTAATGAATTGTGTTTGCGGAAACAAGCCTAAGCTTCCCTTGAATTGTCTTCATATAAAAACTAATAATAATAAAATAGCTTTGATTATATGATGATATTATTGATTTTGATTTTGCTTGGATGGAACCATAGAGGTGTATAGACTATAGTCTTGTGAATCACGAAAAGGTCATCACCTGAATTTTACTCCAAGGCATTATATGTTGTTGTTACGTTCTAGCTAAGCGGTAGCTCTCTTACCAACGCCAATCCATAATTCACACTACGTCCCCATCTTACTCATCGCGTCTCCTTCTCTCTTTTCACTCTCCTTCACTTGCGTGCCTTTTCTTCCCATCATTTCAGTATTTTTGTTGCTTTCTAAGATCCTTTTTTTTTTTTGTAATACTATCAAACTTACTCGTATCGTCTATTATGATTTGAACTCGAGACCTAAAAAAGATTATGTATTGGGTGGTATGGGTGGTACAGATTTCTTGGTGTCTGCTCTAGGTTTCATACACTTTG
The DNA here is from genome assembly GCA_025563575.1 of Acacia pycnantha. Classification (NCBI taxonomy): domain Eukaryota; kingdom Viridiplantae; phylum Streptophyta; class Magnoliopsida; order Fabales; family Fabaceae; genus Acacia; species Acacia pycnantha. Next base: position 1,569,575 of record JAMWYP010000144.1, read on the forward strand.
GAGAAGATCCCACGATTACGACCATCAGCTTAGTTACCGTAGCACATACAATAAGGGGCTCAGAAAACTAAACTTATAAATAAACTTAGCCATATCCTTCATTTCAACTTGGTTACCTTCTCCGATCCGTTCTTAGCTCAGTCTTTGAACAGGAAATTAATCAGAGAAAGAAAGGCCTAGCCGACGTGCACCAACTGCGTGTATATTTTGCTGCCTTCTAAAAATAAAAATTTCAAAGATACAACTCAACATAGAGTACTCTCATGATGGAACTTTAAAGGCCTTGTTTTAAAATCCTGTATACACAATCAAGGAGGCTCATTGTAAATAGTCATAGCTCCTTAACTTCCTAGTTAAAAAGTCGCACAACCTAGCTAAGTCTAACATACAGGAAGACCGTCACAGAAACATAAAATGTCCGAGAAAAAACAGAGCATAAAAATGGTTTTCCAAAACAGAGTAAGCCAGCCTAAGATAACAGCCATTAGATAATCACATCGTCGCCTAAATCAAAATTGCCAACAACAAAAAAAAAGTTATCGCTTTCCGGTCATCATCTCTATACTCTAATGACTGTGATGTGCGATCTGACACTAATCTTCAAACCCAACTTTCTTCCAAATGGCATTTCTGACCCTGCGCAGGTCTCGGCCTTTGAGGGTCCTTCCAATCCCTTCGTGAACGGACAGAGATGCCATTCTGGTCCTCGCCAGATACTCGTGGGGGGGTATCTTCATTTCTTCATCCTCATCGTCGTCGTCTTCATCGTCCACGTCATCATCTCTCTCCTTCTCACGGTGCTGTTTATACTCCCCCTTCAGAATCTTAGACCAGTCTGGTATGTTTAAAGGCAATGACGCCGATCCCCCTGGTTTCACTCTGCCACCGCCGTCCACCTTCCTGGAAGGCATCTTCAAACCCGATCGAGAACCCGACCCTACCTTCTTGCTCTCTGACATGTCACTGGAGACATTCCAGATGTCAGCTTCATCAAATTCCAACACACCCCCTGAAGATTTGTGGTCGAATCGGATCTCTGGGGTTTCTGGAAATATGTAATTTGACCTGGAGAGGAAGCCCTTCCTTGAAGCCATTGATGACAAACCAGAAGCCTTAGAGACGCGTTAATCTACTTCTCTCTGTGTGTGTATCCCTAGCTCTCTCTATCCTTCTCTAGCACTCTGTTTCCTAGTAAGTGGTTTGGCCAAAGTTTTAATTTTGTGCAACTCCGGATGACGCCTTTTATTTATAATAATAAGGTGCTTTGGTGCAAATGGATAAAGGTCTCCATTTGAAGGCGTTATTAATTAAGAGGGAAGGATAGGGTACGAGCGGGTTCAGGCGTATTGACACGTGCCCAATTCAAAAACAGACACGCAAGACGAAGCTATCCAGGAAGGAGACGAGTGAACACGTGGGCCAATGAAGTGTAAGAATGGGAGTTGATTGGAAGATCCCTTTGAGATGCGAGGATCATGCCAATTGTGAGAAAAAGGATGGCGGAGGAGGAGTGGGCTCCACCATGGCCCATCACCCTTGAACAAAGATACATACTTGTACCTATCTTCACACCTCACGCTGATTAATTACCTGGAATTTCCATCCCCTTATTTATTTCTTCCCCCAACAAAAATATCATCCCAATCGTTTGTTTATTATTCATGTATTTTCTTTCATTTCTACAAAAATACGCCCTCCATTGATTCACAGTTGAAATGTTCAACCTTTTGTCTACTTTTAATTTATTCCAAAATGTAATGCCACGTTTGTATTATAATGTAATGTAATAAATTGGCACACAAATATGGTATGTAATTATCAAATGCCTAAATATAAAAATATAGTTAAATTATCTTTTATGGTTTAGAAAAGTTGAGTGTAGAATGACTCATCATCAAGGTAAGCACATACCCTCAAGCATAAAAAGACCTTAATTATAAAAAATACTTACAGATATATTTCATCAATAAGGTTAATCAATCACGTAAACAATGGGATATGAACCTCTGATTTTATAAGTTATAAATCAAATACTTACTAGCTAATTGGACCCATCTTTATTGATTAGTTAAGTTATAATCAGTACAGTGTGGCTGACTCGTTATTCACTTTTACGTGTTATTATTATTATTTTTTTTTCAAACTGTTGATATGTGTAACGAATTGAATAAGATGAAAGGTATACATAAATTGACCGATAAAAATAATTGAGCGAAAATGCTAAACATCAGGGATGATGAGATAACAAATTCATTGAAGGTGGCCATTAAATTTGAATCCTAGCTATTGGCCATCAAAATAACATTAAAAGACACGAGGAAAATTCATCTAAAAGAATAAATTAATTAATATACCTAGTAATAATGAGGTTACTGTTTAAAACTCTACATGCATGAATCCGTACTCAAGTGATATATATATATACACATAAAGGAACTGAGAGTAGTTGAAAATAAATGAAAGGGAGTATTCTTTCTTAGACGTGGATCCCAAAAAAGATGAAGGAGTAGGATAATGCAAACGGGGGGTTAAAGGCATCAATAATGGAGGGGTAATCTTCATGGAGATATGCTTTTAGAAAGCAGGAGATCGATTTACAGGAAGCAGAAAAAGAGGGGTGGCTGCTGAATCGAGGAGAGTATAAGACAATGCTGGAGGAAGAAGAAGGAAGGAAGAACCATCATATATATATATATGTGCGCGCGCGCGCATGAGATGCTTAAGTTATTGAAATAATGGAGCAAAAAAGCCTAGAGAAACCAACCCTAGCGCCTAATAAAGCTCTCTCCATTCTCCTCACTCTGCATATATAATAGCCGTCCTTGTGATTCATGTGATCCATATCGATGTGGGTAGAAATTAAGATAGGTAACTATTCGCTTGTTTTTATGCAGCTAGATAGCTAGCCAGCATGCCCATGTACGTCACTGTGCTTGTAGATAATATAATAATGAAGAGATATGCATGAAGGGTACGTATATAGGAGTAGAATAATAATAAATGTGCAGTTTTGGAAGCCCGCCCATATATCTGTTGCCAACTTGGTTACGCTGCTCTGGTTTGTTATCCAATAAAGGTTTGGCCTCCCATCACAGAATGTATGTAGTGTTCGAGTATTTTAAAGGAAAGGACAATGGTTCATTATCCTATTCCGTGTGGGAGAGATAAACAAATTAAAAAGGTTGAATTCACTATCAGATAAGGATGAGCCTGTGACCCGACGACGTTCGTATATTATGCCCCATTTACTACTGTACAGTGTACACAGTACACCTTCTCCCAACTCCTTAATAAATTCCCCTCATTACTTCTCTGCTTTCATTTTTTAACTGGACAAGCTACTCGTACAACGGAGTCCACATTTGGTGCTTATAATTAGGTGCTTCTTATGTACTTATACCTCCAATAGGAGGTATAAACATATTTTTTTTAATTTTTTTTTTAATTTTTTTATATATTGTATTTATTTAGATTTAAATTATATGCTTTTTTCTGAGATGTTTTTTACACCCAGTATCTCAAATTAATTAATTTTCAGTTCTGTATTGTTCTGTAACACCAGTATTATGAAAATTAATTAATTTAAGATACTGGGTGCAAAAAACATCTCAGAAAGAAGCATATAATTTAAATCTAAATAAATACAATATATAAAAAAAATTAAAAAAAAATATGCTTATACCTCCTATTGGAGGTATAAGCACATAAGAAACACCTAATTATAAGCACCAAATGTGGACTCCGTACAACGTACGCAGGAGTAGAACTTATTAAATACTTCCTCCGGTCTTTAGTTACAACTAATAATTCTTACAAACCAAGAAAAATAATTTAAGTTAATATAGTTGTCTTAGAATTACGTAATTTTCAATATTAGCCTTACTAATTACACTAAACTCTAATATTATACTCCCTTTGATCCTTATTATAAGGCACCAACTAACCAGTACCACTCTGGTCCTAGCTATTTATAAGTCCAGTTTGACCAAATCTCACATATCAAGGAGAGGTAGTTGACACAATGATTATGGAGGTAAATTTTTAATTTTGCCCTCATTTATGATTGGATGCTTTTCAATTGTTTCTTCTATATCTATCTTCATGGGTATAATTAATATGGATAAAATTGTCACAATCTCATTTATTACATGAAACTGGACTTATAAATAGGACCAAATTTTTTTGGTCAAACTGGAGTTATAAATAGGACTAGAGTGGTATATTTAGTTTTTTTTATAAGGCACTTACTTGTTCCCAATGAGCATTAATTATTTTTTTCTATGTATGCCCATAATTAAAAAGGGTAGTAGGTGAGTGTAATAATTAATATGATATTAGAGTTTAATGTAATTAGTAGGGGTAATATTGAAAATTACATAATTCTATGACAACTTTATTGACTTTAACTGTTTTTCTTGATTTGTGCAAATTGTTAGTTGGTGCTTTATAATAAGAACCAAATGGAGCATTAATTATTACTCTCAAGTCTCACCCACTACCCTTATTAATTATGGGTATAGATGGAAAAAAAAACTAATTAAATTCTCGTTGGGAACAAACAAGTACTTTATAAAAAGGATCAAATATACTTGCCAGTTGGTGCCTTATAATAAGAACCAGATGGAGCAGTAAAGAAGTATATAATTGTTGTTAGAATAAATTTAGTTAAACATATTAAATTAGACATAATATATGTCTTAATTTCTCAAAAGTTAAAATCACCCTTAACGAATAAAGTAATAAACTACACCATTTAAGTTATCAGACAAAATAACCCGTGCGATACGTGGAATTAAAATTATCAATATGTAATGGCTACTCTTAGAAGAACTATGCTTAAATACCTAAAATCAACATTATATACATGTGTATGTGCGCACTACTAGTCTACTATTGCTTCTCCAAGTTATCATTAATGAATTTTTTTTAAAAGATGATGCTACTCCAATTACAAAACAGAAATAAATGAATCTTGTACATTTATAAATTTTTCACTGTTATTGCTTCCTATAGTATACTCACTTTCAATAAAAAACCAAAAAATAAATAAATCTCGAACATTTATGATCTTATCAATAATATCATAAGTGGAATATATTAAAAAAATTATAATTGAATTTTTAATTTTAAAAAATTATTTAAGCATATAAATATATATGTTAAAAGCAAACAATACGATATAAATAAAAATTGAGTTGAATAAATTTAATATCTCAAAATTGAAAATTATCAAAAATTTGATAGAGCCACTACTCAAAAAAACCCTACAGCGTTCAACTTTTTCCGCATTTTGCGTCCTTTTTTAAAAGGACGCCTATTTGGAAGGCATTGTAAGTCAGAGACTTACGGCGTCCTAAAATCGAATTAGGACACAATAAGATGTTTTTATTTTTTTTTAAAAAACCCCCAAACTGGGAAGGATGTAACTCTGTGAGGAAATCAGATGCAGATAGACTCATAATCGGTTAGCAGATAGATAGGAAAGGAATAGCATAAATTAAGAATCGAACTAACAGATACAAAATTCTAGATCTTCAAAAGAAAAGGAAAAACAAAATCTAAATCATATTAAAATGGAAAGAAAAACAGATCCAAAATTCCAGATCGGAAAAACGAAATCCAAATCACTGTACATTGGAAGGGAAAAAAATATCCAAAATTCTTAGATCTACATGTCTGAAGGTTAAGACGCTAAGGTTGGTGGTTCAGATCGAGGTTTAGATCGACAATCAGAAGATGAGACTTTCACGCCATCTGGATTGAGGTTCGAGTTTCGAATGACGAAGGGAGGGAGTACCGAGCTTCGAGCTTGGCATGACGGAGGGCGGGAGCACCTAGCACCGATCGAGCACCGAGCTTCTAGCGGAAGATCTGCACAACTGACGAAGACGTGATGGGGAACTTCACCTTCAACCTTCGGCACCGCATGAGAACGGCGGCGCTTGGAGGACACCACCGTGGGGCAAGGGAACTGAAAGGGTGAAAGAGAAGAGAATGAGATTTGAAAGGGTGAGAGAGAAGAAAGATCTAAAAGGCAGAGGCGAGAGAGAAGATGGGTATGAAAAAGGGGGAGAGAGAAAAGGGAAACTTGATGTGTGATCTGAGATAGTGTGCGTTTTTGGGGGGGATTTTGGCGTCTAAGTTTCTTAGTTAGACGCCAAAAGTGTCACTTTTGGCGTCTAAGTTTCCTACTTAAACGCCAAAAGTGACACTTTTGGCTCTAATTCAATAATTTAGACGTCAAAAGTCAACTTTTCTCACATATAATTATAAAAATGTCATCGTCTTTATTTTTTACTTCTTTTTTTTAAAAAAAATAAGACGCCAATTAGGGAAGTAAAAGCTATATTTTGTAGTAGTGAGCCTAGGTGTGTTTGGTGAGAGGGGAGGGGATGGGAGGGAAACTGACTTTAGAGAAGATATTGACCAAATTGTTATTAATAAGAAAAATATTCTTTTTTGTTGAGAGTGTATTTTTAGAATATTGAAAATTTTTTATGGGCTATTTAATAAAGATGAGAGAAAATTTTTTCCCCCTCCCTCCCCTCAAACCAAACACAGTGTAGAAGTTAATTTCTAAAACACTAAAGTACACGTTTCACATTTAGTCTTTTATATTTGTATCAAATATCATTTTAGTCCTTTACAAACTGTAAAGTGCATTTTTAGTTGTGGGTAAATCCCACAATCCAAATATTTACTTCAACCCAACGATTTGGTGGAGATATTGCCAAATTGAAGGATCAATAGGCATAACGTCTGGAACCGCAAGCAGTCATTTAACTAAACAAATGATTGCCAAGTTCTAGGTACCACAGCAGTCAGATTTTCTGGTTTTTGGAAGTCCTCGTTAAAACAAAATTTGTTCCTTCACGTCCATTGTTGAGATTGAAGTATCATATTGAAGCACAAAAATATTAATATTGTTGATTCTTTAGAATAAAAGAGGGTACAAAGACGCCTTTATATAGAAAAACTAATAAGCTAACTGTAATCCCTAAATATATGGATCTACCGTAATTTCTAATTATATAGATCTAACTGTAATCCCTAATATATTTCCTAACACTTCCCCTCAAGCAGGAAGCAGCTTGCATATGCAACAACTGATCTTCAAGAACTCAAACAAGCGAAGGTAATAATCCAACAGCTTCATCAGGAGCTCGAACAACAAAGAGAAAAACCAAACCATAGTAGAAGCTTCAACAACAGATGGTCTCATCAGAGACCAACTAATACTCCAAACTTCTCACTAGAGACAAACACAAAACGCGTTACTAGGGACCAAACAAAAAACCTCACCGGAGGCAAAGAACAAACAGGTCACACAAGGACCACCAAATAGCAAATAATTGCCCAAAACAGCCATTATGCATGAACTCAGACCTGAATCCCAAATTGAATCAAGGAGAACCACATAACCAAAAAGCACTTTCACGAACGTGCTGGAAAACATAACAAACGAATAATTCAACCACTAGAAACAAGTGAGCGTGCACGAAATGAAACAACGATGGTGCTGAAATAGTAGAAACAACCAAACCCAGTCTCACAACGCAACTTTCGAAGCAGAAATCGACCTACACATACCAGGAATGAGGGCTTGGCATTGGAGAATGAAGAAGGACCAAGAAATAAGGGCAGCAACCAAACAACACCTTGAAACCAAAGAGAACAGCAACCAAACACCCAATACCTCGTATTGGACTAAACGAAAACACAAAACTGGAGCACAAAACTACCCGGGGCAAGCCGGACTTAGAGACGCAATGCCAGAGAAGGAAGTCGACGTCGGAACATGCCATTGCGCGCCGCTGACGAACTCAAGGAATTAGATTGGAACCTTCCATCATGCGCCGCCGACGAACTAAAGGAATTATATTGGAACTCTAGAGCTGTAATACCATGTTGAGATTGAAGGATCACATTGAAGCACCAAAGAAATACTAATATTATTGATCCTTTAGAATAAAAGAGAGTACAAAGAGGCCTTTATATAGGCAAACTAATAAGCTAACCATAATCCCTAAATATATGGATCTACCGTAATCCCTAATTATATGGATATAACCGTAATACCTAATATATTTCTTAACAATAATGAAGCAGAAATTCCCCAAATAAGACTTGAACCAGTTTAAGCTCCAAATTTAAAGCTCAGTCCCTGGACAGATTCAAGGCAATCCAATCACATAAAGAAGCTGAGAAGAACTGACTGAAATACCAAACATTAACAAGATTCAACTAAGGTTGCTTTGCGTTGGAACAATCTCTAAGGATATGAAACACATATCTTCCTTTCCTGACTGGCAATAAGGACACGAGTGATGATAGGGACCATTCATAAAATTAAAAGACTATAATTCTCACAGCACCAGCCACTCCATTTCCAAGTATACTTGTAAACCTTGTTATATTGGTCAGTACGTGGCGGTATTATTATCTTGATTGAATATCTTAATTAATTCATTCGAAGAAGCCAAGTGAGAAACATGAAATCTCAACGTACAGCCTGGTAAGTTGGCACTTATTCAAGTGCAAGAATATGGGAAAGTGGTCCGAACACCATCGTGTACATTAACTAGATGACAGAGAGTTTGTTATAACTTTAACTAGATGACTCAATGACAATACTATTTTATTGCATTAAAATATAAAAATGTCACTCAATTTATATAAAATATAATTGAGAAGAAGGAAATGATCAAGAGAAATTGCGACAGGTGAATAGAAAAATAAAGGCAAAAATAAAGAGAAACCTACATACCTGAGAATGCTAATTAAGGTCAGTCCAGTGTAATTCCAATTTTGTGTTGCATATGGGTTTAGAACGGCATATGATTGTTGATTTCCAGTTATTGCCTTATTGTTCAAATAGATTTGCATTTTTATTTTCACCCACTTGTGTATCTGATAAATTTTGCTGAATATATTATAATTTCTTTAGCTCTTACAAGTCTTTTGTCCAGAAGAAGATCTTCTCCTTATCAGCCTATCTGGGCCATTGATTGGGAAGAGGAGAAAGATGTTCAAGTAGTATTGTGATTGATTGTACGGATATAATTTAAAAATGATAAGGGATAATGAAAAAAAGATTAGGAAAGAAACTTAACTCTATCCAAAAGAAGTATATGGAATATAGATAAAGCTCCGAAGTAAAGCCTGTCCTAAAGGAGGTCCATAAAGTGTCAAGACTCATGCCTCTCACAATGAAAACAAGTGAGGGCCCAACTCAAGGAACTTGGGCTACCGACATTATTGGGCGTACAATGATAGGCTTATATTATTGGGGAGCCTTAAAGAGGAATCTTGTTTTTTTTTGCTCAGAAAAAGAGGAAACTTGTTGAACACAGCATTCCTCCATTTAAAGTTGATACCCACATTTAGTAGCCAACAGCGCCTAAACAATTTTTTTTTTTTTTTTTGCTAAAACGCCTAAACAAAATTGCCTTCTTTAGATTGTGCTTAGAAAGAAAAAAAAAAGTTGATACCCAGCTGTTTTTTGAGAATTGCAGAGCAGTCTCTTCCATTGGGTTATACATTTTAGAATGCAGTGCTCATTCCTTGGGCCTTGCTTAGAGGACCAGCTCATAACTTTCAGGCCTAATGTTCCCATTGGGTTCTGAAAGAGAAAATATAACTTTTAGCCAGGCCTGCTGGAGACGTTTTTCAAGCTGCAGCCTACAGTCTCCATTGTTCATATCCAAAAAGGAGCCGTACACCCCTCATCATCTTTGAGTTCAACTGGTAAATGGGTTGGACACTCTCACCAAGGAAATGAGGTTTGATCTGGAGTTGGTCAAGGCGTTAGGGGAGACATCATAGCTTCTGGATGCCTAGGTAAACGCCTGAAGGTAATAGACGGCTTACCTTACCCAACATCGGTATCACTTAGGAGGAATTGAGACTTCACCCTGCCTTTGAATCGTGAGTGAGCCTAACTTCTTTCCTAAAATTTAAGTAACAAAAAAAAGAAAAAGAAAGAAAAGAAGGACCCGCACATATAAAACAAGGCTTTCCTCCCAAATTCAACCAACTTATTCATGGTGATAAATCATCAACTGCTTGTATTAAAAAAAAATCAAAATCAAAATCAAAATAAAAATCAACTGCTAGTTTTTTCTCTTGGAATCTCCTGGGAAAAGAAGTCCACTTCGGAGGTGTCATAATCAAAGCTTCATTTGAATGTCGATTCAGCTGAAAGCTCTAGAAGAATATATTTACAATGTTTCATCTGACAGCCATATAAAAAAACCTAGCCAAAATGATCACCAAAAGAAGGAAACAGGTTGCCCAAAAAATCTAAACCAAAGGATTTTGGCATTTTAAGGAGTCTTGGGAAAATATCAGAATAGAGAATATCGAAGGGGAACATTTTCCCCCGCGCACTTCTCTTTTCCTTTCCTTGCACGAGTTAAAATTATAAATAATGTCAGTACTCAGTCTCGTCAAAATTGGTAAATTACACACATTTACTATATGTTGCTTTTTCAATACACACACGTCATCGTAAATAAAAAGAGTTAATATCATAATTAGTCCCTAGAGTTTTCTTTTATTTTACCTCAAGTTTACTTTGTTTGTGGCTGTTAGTTTTTCATAAATTAACAGTGTTAAATTTGCCTATGTGTCACAAATACTGCTAAGTTTCTGGTGATTGGATGAGGTGAAGTGGCAACTCATGCTGATTTGTACCAAAAAAAAAAAAAACAATGCTTTCCGGGAAGACGCTCCTCCCACCAAGACGACCCAGCTCTCGCTCCCCCTACCTGATGAAGGACAATGCCCTCTCCACCCTCCTGTGGGTCACTGGTATTGGTTTAGTGGGAATTTGGGAATATATATATTTTCCTCAACAAATTTGCAGAGAGTGGCGGCAACTCCAGGAAACTAAGGGCTTGTTTGGTATGAGTAACAAGTGGGAAGGAAAGGAAAGATGAGCAAGTTTTCTTATTTGATACACTTTTGTTTCTAGTCTTCTTAGGAACTCAAGTTTCTGGATCCATCAATCTTCTTTTAAAGGTATGAAGATAAGATCTCACCAAATTTGGTGGAAACTCAAGTTCTTACATGAATAGTGACGCTTCTTCACATATTTACCTCTCATAAAATATTTATTTTCTATAAAGTAAGAAAATAGGATTAGATTCAAATTTTATGCGATAAATTCGAACTTGACTAAAGAATATTTCATACAAGTTTGAACTTCATAAGAGGATATTTTGGATAAATTTGAACCTTTGTTTGCGAAATAAATGTTTCGTCATAAAATTAGAATTTAATCCATAAATTAGAATTTATTGTAAGCAAATTCGTATCATTTTGAATTAATTTATTTAAAGGGTAAATTAGGTATTTCCTGATTCTTTGTCAATTGTCACCCATTCAAAAAACAACTCATATTCCCTCATCCATCAAAATCTTTCATTCTCTCCTCAAATCTTCCTTGATGTGCCCTAAAAGAAATTGAAGAGGTTAGGTTATACAGTAACATTTTAATGAAGATAAAGTGTGACATGAAAGAGTATGAAAAATTAATAAAACACTTTTAACCCCACTTCTTAAATTTTATTTTGCTCCCCTTATAAATCCTTGGTACCAAACAAGCCATAAATGTTTGTAGGGTGACAAAATTGTTAAACATAGAGTATAATGACAGGTTTGGTTGAAGGGAGAAGGGGCAAATTTGGTGGTCAACATTTAGAAAAATTCCCTTTACGGTCCTAAGAAACTTAAAAAATATCAAAAAAATCCCTATATTTTTTTAAATGTTAATAAGGCCTTATTGACAACACTTTCAGTAGGAGATTAACAACTTCATACGTGAGTTTTAATAACTCTTTGGGATCTCTTTTATCATCAAATATTTTTTGAGATTTCTTTAATATTTTCTTGATTTCTTGGAACCTTAAAAAAGGATTTTCCCTCAACATATCGATCCACGTCATGCTCTTTTTTTCCCATGTGACCTCCCGCGTTGCCCTTTGCAAGCACAACAATTGACGCCAATCACTACCCTCTCAATCTATCCCACCTTTGCCCAAACAGAATATCCAACCTCCAATATTTCTATCCCCACACCCACTACTATATTCTTACTTATCCTCTCCCCACTCTCTATCCTCTAGTTTTACTCCTCCATATTCTCGTTGAAATTCACTCACCACTCACAATAATCCAACCATTGCAATTACTACTGCAACCAGTACATGCCACCAGCAAAGAGGTGCCATTAATCCCAGGCTAAGGCTGTAAGGCCAGGCCCCACCTCAATCTGATTCCCACCCCCTCTTTTCTATAAACACAGCACAGTCTCATCCTCATCGCACTCCCACTTTCCAATCTTCTCTCTCTCTTTCTCTGCTTCCGCCATGACCAAAGACCTCGAGGGAGCCGCTCCTCACAAGGACTATCATGACCCCCCTCCTGCTCCTCTCTTCGACGCCGGCGAGCTCCACAAGTGGTCCTTCTACAGGGCCATCATCGCCGAGTTCGTCGCCACCCTCCTCTTCCTCTACATCACTGTCCTCACCGTTATTGGTTACAAAAGCCAGACCGACGCCGATCATAACGGAACCGCCTGCGACGGCGTCGGCATTCTTGGCATTGCCTGGGCCTTTGGCGGCATGATTTTCATCCTCGTCTACTGCACCGCCGGCATTTCTGGTAACTTCACTCACCTTTTCTCCTTTTCTCAACACTCACGCGCGCGCTTACTGATTCGGATGATTTGGTGTTATTATCAGGAGGACACATAAACCCGGCCGTCACATTCGGGTTGTTCCTGGCGAGGAAGGTGTCGCTGATTAGAGCGATTGCGTACATGGTGGCTCAGTGCCTGGGAGCCATATGTGGGTGTGGCCTGGTCAAGGCTTTCCAAACGGCCTACTACAACAGGTATAATGGTGGAGCCAACACGTTGTCTTCCGGCTACAGTAAAGGCACTGGTTTGGGTGCTGAGATTATCGGTACCTTCGTCCTTGTCTACACCGTATTCTCTGCCACCGATCCCAAGAGGAATGCCAGAGACTCTCACGTTCCTGTGCGTACCTCTCCTTATCTTCTATGCCCAACTTTCCCTTTTTTACGTTTTCCCGCTAATTTGCGCTCCAAAAATTGAAGCCGGAGTGAATTATTTGTTAAACCGTTACTATTCCACTCTGTTCTTCGAATCCTGAGGCAGAGCTTAAATTTTGACAGGTGTTGGCTCCTCTTCCAATTGGATTCGCGGTGTTCATGGTTCACCTGGCCACCATCCCCATCACCGGCACTGGCATAAATCCGGCCCGGAGCTTTGGGGCCGCAGTCATTTACAACAATCAGATGGCATGGGATGACCACGTATGTCGTGTTTATATATGACTTATGAGACATCTTCAGCTTTAATTCGGCTGGTTTTAATTTCCTAACTTGCTCACAAAAATGAAACTGTACTGCAGTGAAAACTTACTACTTATTACTTATGGTTGGTTTTGGTTTCAGTGGATCTTCTGGGTCGGACCCTTCATCGGGGCCGCCCTTGCCGCAATTTACCACCAGTATGTGTTGAGAGCTCAGGCAGCCAAAGCTCTGGGCTCTTTCAGGAGCAGCTCCAATTTGTAATTTTCAGTCCGGGCGGGAGAAGTATCAGCTGTGTCACCGGTGAAGGCCGTGATGAAGGATGGATGAGGCTGAAGTGAGCTGCAAATGCATGGCGGATTGCCATTTGTGTGTAATATCCTCATTAAATTATGATGTTATCGTTATTAATTAGTGGTTATGAAGCGTCAGGAACCAAGTTTATTATTTATGTACTTGTACGTAGGGACTACCTTACCTTCATTTAAATGTGCGCTTGATGTCCTTTCTTTTTTGTTTTTAAATTTGGCAATTTCTGGATGTGGCGTTATTTTGTCTAGTTATTTTGTAATGAGAGAGAAAGAAAATGACTGTAGTGATGCTGAATTCACGTGTATGGATGATGATGGTGGTGTTGAGCTTTTTCTTTGCGAGGAAGCTAAGGACGTCACTTATTGCGAGTCCCATCTTATGGATTTAGTGTGGTGGTCCGTATAGCCACTACAAAAGTGAACCTAAAGGAGTGTTTCAAATATTGGGGCGTTTTGGGCAGGTGGTCCTCACTTGACATTAATGCACATTGTATTCATGTGCTGATGGGACCAGAAGAATTTGGCTTTTATTTGTTTGAAATTAAAATCAAGCCCGTTCGGGGAAAAAATTAGAATGAAGAGTGAGTTAATGTAGATATATAAATGCGGCGCCACATGTAGAGAAACTCATTTATTTAGTTGATGTTACTGTATGATCAACGATAGATATGAAGCTTGTGGTGACTGATGATGGAGACAGGGGCGGTGAAGAATTTCTTTCTTTTTTTTTGCATTGAAAGGCAAGCCGGAGCTTGAAAAGAGATAAGGGCTAGAACATAGGACTCTAGCCCAAAATACAACAAAAAGAAAAGCTAAGAGTGGCAGGAGAGCTGATCCTTCAAAACCATATCAAGGCATCCTCTGGGGACAGTTGGAATCATAATCACCCCGGCATCCACGGCAACGCTATGGCCCTCCTTGGCCATGTAATCAGCACAAGAGATATTTTCTCTTGAGGTATGGTGCAGCTCCACATTCCAGTCCCTGAACAGGAGGTCTCTAGTTTCACCAATAATGTTATTAAGCGGATGATCGGAAGGACAGTCTCGCATGAGGATATTGACGGCATCCAAAGAATCGGAGTAGATAACGATATCCTGTAAATTCATCTGGAGACTAATCTGCAATCCGAGCATGATAGCATAGATTTCGGCCTCTATGATAGAAAGGAGGCCAAGGGGTTTATAAAAACCCATTAGCCATTCGCCCTGGGAGTTCCTTAGCACTCCCCCACAAGCTGCTTGGTTGTGTTGGCGCACCGAACCATCCACATCAATGCGGACCGTGTTGACAGGAGGCGGGGTCCAAGATGTCTCCTCGAACTTGTCTAGCTGGAAGATCTGGTGATTTAGCCTGTGGTTCGCTCCATTCTCCATGAGAAGATATAGGCACTGATGAAGCATCTCCCTGGTGTCTGTCCGAACTCCCTGGAATAGAAATTTGCATCTGGTTGTCCAAAGGATCCAACACCCCAGGCTAAAGATTCTTGCCCATGAGAAGTTCTGGAATCGCCCCTTTCCCGGCTTGTGACTGGTGTTCCACTTGAGCCAAACCTGCAAGCTACCAGAAAAAAACTGAGAGAAATAGTTAGGTTTTAAAATTGACCTCCACAAGTTTCTAGCACGCTCACAGTCTCGAATTATATGAATCACGCTTTCCTCACAATTACATAGGAATGGACATCCACTATCATTAGTGAGACCTCTTCTGGCACGAAAAGAATTAGTGACAAGTCTCCCATGACCAACTTGCCACATGAAATGTTTAACTTTTTCCGGAATTTTCCATCTCCACAATTGGGACCAGAAGCCATTGATGTTAGCAGCTTCGCAAGAAGAGAGGTACTGATAGGCAGATTTAACCGAGAAACCCCCGTCCTTAGCTGCTCTCCAGGTAAAACAATCTGGGGAGTCGTTGGAGGGAGGGTTCATTTTTAAGATGATGTTTATAATGTTCGGGGGAAGAATTCCAAGCCATCTGTGATAATCCCAGTTTCCACTAGACAGAAGATGATCCCTAACCATCTCATCTTTGTTGATAGAGGAGGGGCACTGAAGAAAAGAGATGAGAGGCTGATCAAGAGGGAGCCAGTTATCAGTCCAGAATTTGGTTTCAGCTCCGTTGTTGATCTTCCTACCAATACCACAGAGGAATTTATCCCAAACTTCAACAATCGCTTTCCAAGCAGGGGAGGAGCTTCTCTTCCTGGAAACATTAGGCATGCGCAGGTCACCACAATTGTATTTAGACCACAGGCACTGAACCCAGAGAGAATCTTTCCTTGTTAAGAGACTCCAGCATAATTTCATAATGAAAGCTTTGTTCTGACGACGAAGACTTTTGAAACCTAGTCCTCCTTGCTTCTTGGTTTGAGTAACTTTATCCCAAGCAATGAGATGCATTTTCCGCACATCTTCTTCCTGAGACCATAAGAAGTTTCTGGAAATCTTCTCAATTTCTCTAATTGTGGATATTGGAAGAAGAGAAGATTGCATGCAATGGCTAGGCAATGAAGAAAGGACAGACTTGATAAGCACCGAACGGCCTGCAATAGTCAAGAATTTTCTCTTCCATGTGGATAGCTTTTTCCTGGCTTTTTGCACAAGAGGGCTATAAGTGGCCTGAGTAACTCGTTTATGAATGATTGGCACCCCCAAATATTTTCCAAGGTCAGCAGTAATTCCAATCCCAAGAAGTTGGCTCAGCTCAAGAGCCTTGCTAGAGTGAACTTTTTTGGAGCAAAACATTCTGGATTTATCAAGGTTAATTCTATGTCCCGAGACTTCACAGAAACTTTGCATGACCTTTCGAACTTCAACCATTTGGCTGTTCGAGGCTTCTGTGAACAGAATGAGATCATCAGCAAAGAAAAGGTGAGAGATGTGGGGGCTACCTCGCTTAAAAAGAAAAGGTTTCCAACGCTTGCTTTCACATTCAGCTTTGATTAATTGGCCAAGGCGCTCCATGCAAAGGACAAATATATAAGGGCTCAAGGGGTCTCCTTGTCTGACTCCTCTAGACGGAGTGAAATTCGAGCTTTCGTCACCGTTCCATAGAATAGACATGGAGGTAGTAGAAATACAAGCCATAATAAGATCTATGATGTTATTTTCCAATTTAAGACATTGTAAGGTATTTTTGATAAACCCCCAATCAAGCCTGTCAAAAGCTTTCTCCATATCTATTTTGATTGCCACAAAACCTTTCTTTCTCCCATTCATTCTCATGGAGTGGATGATTTCTTGGGCAATAAGGATATTATCACAGCTTGACCTGTTAGCAATAAAACTACACTGCTCTTGGCTGATGAGTTGAGGCATGATCCCTTTAAGCCTATTAGCAAGGAGCTTTGTAATGATTTTGAAGCTCACATTGCAAAGAGATATAGGACGAAATTCCTTTAGCGTGCTCGGATTGTCAACTTTGGGTATAAGAACAACCTTAGATTGATTTATGCAAGACAACGCCGAGGGGTTGCTGAAGCATTCTCCAATGAAGTCACATATTTTATCTCCAACAGCAGCCCACTGAGATTGGAAAAAATGAGCCTGAAGACCATCTGGGCCCGGTGCTTTAAAAGCATCCATGGCAAAGGCTGCGTTCTTTATCTCAATCTTACAGACATTTCTGGACAAGAGGCGAATCGTACTCTCATCAATAGAAGGGAAATTGGAGTACCACCCCTCTGGGTTTCTCACAGATGAGTCCCTAGTGTAGAGATTTTTGAAGTAGTCAAGGGCCATCAATTTTAATGTGTTATGATCTTCAATCCAATCCCCGTCATCATTTTTTAAGGCTCCAATTCTCTGCTTTTTCCTCTTGATTTTGGTTGAGGCATGGAAAAACCTTGTATTTCTATCACCACCTTGAAGCCATTTACTTCTGGATTTTTGGAACCAGACAATTTCTTCTTGAGTAGCCACTTTGTGGTATTCTTCCCAGAGTTTTTTTTCAAGACGAAATAAGCCAGTTTGGAGATTCATTCTTCGGCTTTTATCAATTCCCTCCAATCGCCTCAACAACTCCTTTTTCTTCCTGGTAAAATTTCCCACACGATTTTCATTCCACTCCAAAGCAGAATTTCTAAAGTTATGGAGACCGTCAAGCCAGTTTTTCTCCCTCCATGCTTCAGTGGTGATATCTTTGAAGTCGGTCTCAAGGGACCAAGCAATTTGGTAAGAAAAGGATCTCTGAAAACCTTGACGTTGGGTCGAGGGGCAAGAGTTCACAACCACGACTCTATGGTCGGATTTAAATTTTAATTCATGGCGGACGGTGAAGTTAGGAAGATTGTTGAGCCAGTTGAAGTTGGTAAATACCCAATCCAATCTCTCCTTCAGGCCCTGCCGCTCCCAGGTGAATTTTTCCCCTTGGAATCTTGTTTCAAGAAGCCCCGAATCATCAATACAATCCTTGAATTGCTGCATCGAGGTCCATGAAGGATCAGCTCCTCCAATTTTGTCTGTGGGGGAAAGATAGGCATTAAAGTCTCCCAAGACTAACCATGGAAGAGTAGAACTGTTGGCTAACTGATGAAGGGAGCTCCATAGATTGTTCCTGCCAATTGAGTTAGTTTCACCATAAACCACAGTGACAAGGGACGAAGAATTATTTACCTGGTTGAGAACATGACAATGAAGCATCTGGGTGGTAGAAGATAAATAGGTAATTTCAAAATTATCCTTATTCCACAATAGCCAGATACCACCAGAAAATCCACTAGATTCCACCCTGATCCAGTGACTAAAGCCAAGCTTACGACAAACATTATCCGCTCTAATACCGCTAATCCGAGGTTCCAGTAAACAAAGAATATCAATGTTATACTTATTTACAATATCTTTAACAATGATTGGGAAGGTCCGTTTACCGGCCCCCCTACAGTTCCAAGATGCTATAATCATTAAAAAAATAATATTATTTAGAGTGCAAGGAAGAGTATACTTACCTGGCATGCTCGTCCTCCTCATTTTGTGTCAGCTCAAACTGAGTTTCAGCAACCATGGATTCATGTCCCTCCATGTGGTCATCATCATCAGCAGAGTGCTCAATGCCCTCGGTCGGTTTCTTTGAATTTTGTAATTGAGATCTCTCTTGAGCAAGAGAATCAACCGAGGTAGGGTGGGGTTGCACCAAAGAATTATTTGATGGAGGATCGGGTGCCTTTAAATTTGCTGATAGAGTATTACCATAGACTACACTATGAATTCGTTGCCCTTTAATAAACTTGGGGGGAGATTTATCAACGAGGCCCAGTTGGGGCTCCTCTTGAGGGATGGTGGCATTGGACTCAAGACCGCCTAGGCCATGGGCTTGAGTGGGATCCGAATTGACAAGGCCCGATAGGAGAGGAAGAGGCACAAGAGAGGTATTGGGCTCCAGACCGCCTAGGCCATGGGCTTGAGTGGGATCCGAATTGACAAGGCCCGATTGGGGAGGAAGAGGCACAAGAGCAGTAGAATTGGAGGGAGATGGATCTACCTGCTTTGGCCCAATTTCGAGCCCAGTCTGCTTTTTCCCATTAAGAGATGACTTAGGCACTGATTCCTTAACCTTATAGAGCGCTTTGGCATTATGTTCATTTTTCCCTTGCCCAACCTGCGATTTCCTCTTACCCGAAGTGTCTACCTGCAACCTGCGATCTGGCTTTATAGCCGTTCTGCGTCCACCATTTCCGGCATAGTCTTCCTTCGTTCCATGGTCAGTAGGTGTCAGGGCTGATTCCTCGTCTATGTCTTCGATCGCAGCAAATCTGGATTTCTGCCCTAGGGATTTTGCTTTCGCCATTTTGGTTCCAGGTCCCGAGGGCTGACGTTGACTCTCGCTGGAGGTGGTCCGTCTGGGTGTACGACTCCTGTTTACCCTGCGGACAACCATCCACGGACCGAAGGGTTCATCCTGCTCAGAAGGCTTCATCGGAGCTTTCGCCGACGCTGAGATTGAAGGATGGCTCTCCGACGACGCCGAGCTCTCTTTGTGTGCCGAGCACCCTCCGCTCTGTGCCGAACTCCCATTGCCTTGGGTTTGATCTCCTCCGTTGTGGGTATGGTCTCCGCCACCGTGAGTCGCGTTTCCTCCACCTTGGGCGTTCAGGTTGTATGTGAAGGGACAGAGCTCCCTTCTATGACCAAATCTTCCACATGAGAAACAAATAAGATTGAGGCCTTCATACTCAACGTTGAAGATGGAACCCGCTGCAATGACTTTTGGCACCAGCTTCTTCTGTAAGTTGAGTTCAACACAAATTCTTACAAATTTTCCCCTTTCAATTTTTGGACTTGTTGACTGGAAATCTTGGAGAGTGTTCATATCAACTTTCAAAGTTCTTCCAATCCTATCTCCTAATCTTGAGATGCAATGCTTGTTATAGTAGTGAATGGGGACATCCGGAATACGGACCCAGGTGGCAACTCTTCCCAGAGGATTTTGATATGGATTAAAATAGGGAGTCCACCTTTGAATTAGAACACAATGTTGATGAATCACCCAGGGACCATCATAGAGGACTTTACGATACTGAGCTCTCCATAATTCAGGGTCTTGGAGACGAATCACAAAATAATTGTTAGGGAGGTCAATAATTTCAAAGCTGGAGAACCCCCATATTTTTTGTAGAAGGTCTTTAAGAACATATAGGTTGAACCTTTTTCCCAGCACCGTTAGAATGAGCGCATAGTTCCATGGTTCACACCATTCATTATATTCTTCTTGAGTACATGGTGCCACTGGATAAATCTGCATAAGTCTTTTCATTTCCTCAGTTTCCTCAGGTAACTTCCAGGAGATTTCCGTGTCATCAGTGAATAGGTCTTCATCCTCCATAATGAGGTTGCTGTGTGCTACGCCATTGAAGCCCATTAGCGAGGCACGATAGGATGTAAACTTTGGGGGAGCTTCCTCCTTCAGGGTCTCATTATCTTGACCATCAGCAGGGGATTTCTTTGCAGCAGAATCCTCAAGGTCAGGTTCTTCCATTGCGTCATCCATTATAGTGTGATGAGGTTCCTCCATTTTTTTCTTCTTCTTCCTCTCATCTTGACCTTCTGCCGGTGGTCTGTCCGGTGGCACTTTTCTTTGCTCGGATTCTGTCATTTGGAAAGGAGTAGTGGCACACTTTTCAAGTCAGAGAAAAAAGCTAGTTCAGTCACATACCCATACAGAATTATTGAAAATATGGGAATGCACCACATTGAAAATTTCAAAAGGCATAATATCTGGCGGTGAAGAATTTCGAAGAACACAATGTGATATGGAAAATGATGGAAGTGATGAGGGGTGGACACGTAAGGAGGTTGAGAAGCCACGTCCCTTTTTGCAATCAAAAGCCATAATCAATTACGAGCCCTCTCCGTTTATTCTCTGCCGTATTCATATTATGCCATCCATGCTCCCACTTCTTGTTTTTTTAAATAGAAAGATGTATTTTTTTTAGAGAGGCTCCAAGCTAATAATAATCTAGACACTGAAATTTCCAAAGATAATAACATTATATACATAATATTTATGATAGTTTCAATAGTCATTTGATTTCATGAGGTTGACATGTTAAAAATTAACAGTTTTCTTTTTAACACGAATTCGATTATAATGGTCCAGTTTGTATCAAAGAAAAACTGTGCATTTATCTCTACCCCATATTTTCTTTCAAAGACATGAAAGTATACATAAAAGAATAAACATTTCTTCTATAGCCGCCTGTAACAT
Organism: Acacia pycnantha; assembly: GCA_025563575.1. Classification (NCBI taxonomy): domain Eukaryota; kingdom Viridiplantae; phylum Streptophyta; class Magnoliopsida; order Fabales; family Fabaceae; genus Acacia; species Acacia pycnantha. Next base: position 1,590,928 of record JAMWYP010000144.1, read on the forward strand.
GACAACCGAGTTTTTTTTTTGGGGGGGAAATCTAATTAAGATCCCAACTAAGAAAAATAATATTATAAGAAAAGTCTTATTGAGAAGTGAATGAGGGGATTTTTCTAATATTTTTTTCATTGTTTGAGACTTTAATCATATTTTTCCCTTTTTTCTCGGCCCTTATAAAGAATTTAAATAAGCTGAATCTTTTTTTTTAGCCTGCACTAAAGTTATTGCACATCATGATTAAAATTAAGGGTTAAGGTGCAAAAATACACATGTGCTTTGGTCAGAAGAGCGCCCAGTAGCAAGAGTTTTTTTAGGTGCAAAAGTGACTATGTGGTTATAAAAGTGGACCAAAATAACACATTGACCATTAGTTAACCGTTATCTAACACTGACGTGACAGTGGGGTCTGACTTCTCCATTAAAATGCTGCCACCTATTGCTCCTTCTCTCTCTTCCATTCTCAACTTCTTCTTCTTCCCTTATTTCTTGCAGAAAAAGCACAGAGCCTTTTTCATTCTTCCTCTCCAGTCCACCGGGTTGAATCTGAGAAAAAGTAGAGAGCTTGAGAGGTGAAGGGAAGGAAACGGAGTACCACCACCGTCGACGATCCCATCACCATCAAGTCCGCCGTCGGTGAGAGAGCTTGGGCTTTGGTGAATCGACGGTGAGAGAAAAATAGCCAACGTCGGAAACTTCCTCTCCATCGTCACCCAGATTCCGGCAACTTCCAGATTCCTCTCCATTCTCTTTTTTCTATCAAAAACAATGAAAGCAGTTGATAGATAGGGAAGGAAACTGGGTTTTATATAAATAGCTGTGTACTTTTAATCTAGAGTTCTAAAATAAAGTGGTCATCCGTTTTGTGAGGGTTAGATGATAGAGTGAGAGGAACGAAGGTCGCCGGAGTGAGTATCGAGACTTCATTTGATGTTGTTGCTCTTGTTTTTGTTCGGTCATCGTCTATTTATCATCACCACCTACAAATTGTTTCCCTCTTTTGTCTTCCCCAATTTCAGCTTCGCTTGAATCTCTGTTCCTCCCTAATATATACTTTCTTCATCATTACCTCCGAAAATGAAGAAATTGAAGAGCTATTACATGCACCTCAGGCACCACCACGCATTCCAACGCCGGTGGATTTTCCCTATCGTCATTGGCTTTGTACTCTTTCTCTTTGTTCTCTGCCTTGCGACTCTTACTTCTCCCGCTAGCACGCATCTCCTTCCCTTTTACCGTTCTCTGACCGCTTCCTACTTCGTTTTTGTGGAATCCAAGCTACATCCAATACCTGTTTCATCTCTTCCTCCTCCACCGCGTATCGCTTATTTCATATCTGGTTCCAATGGTGAGGATGACGATGCAGACAAAAAGGGTGTGGTGTGAAAGGATTTAGGATCTTCTCTCTCTGTGTGGCAATACTCTCTCTCTCTGCCAAGCTTTTCTGTCCATTCTGTTCTTGAATTATAAATCGAACCCACTGAGCTATAACCTTAAACACCACCAATGATACCCTGCTCTATGTCTCACCGTCATTTTTTCCCTCCATTGCCGGCAACCTGAAAATGGGAGAAACAGAGAACGACTGAACATTGAAGACCATAAGAGGGGCATCATTTTCAAGCTAGAGAGAGGGAGAACGAATTTAATGGAGAATGGAAGAGAGGGAAGGAGGAACACATGGAAGTATGTTTAATGGAGAAATCGCTAGGTCTCTCTGGTCCGCCTTTCGATTGAGGAAGAAGAAGGTCCTCGGTCAAAAAGCAAGTTTTGACCAGGGACTAAAATGAAAATATTAAAAGTTTATAGAGGGACTAAATTGAAATTTTTTGAAATGTATTTAGGGCTGATCTATAATTGATAAAGCATTAACGTCCACGTCATCATTTTCAGTACAGAAAAAGTCAACTAACGGTTAATGTGTAATTTTGCTCCACTTTTGTAACCACATAGTCACTTTTGCACCTAAAAAAAACAATTGCTACTGGGCGCTCTTCTGATCAAAGCACATATGTATTTTTGTACCTTAACCCTAAAATTAAAATTAAAAAATCCATCAAGGCAAAATATAAGCGTGGATAAACATAAACTATATATCAAACCAGAGGTCTAATTGGTTGGATTGTCAACCGAACTCACTAATTGCTCTGTTGAGTTCAGTTGCATAGCATTGAAGTTAAACTGTCATTGAGTCGAAACCCAGAGTTAGACCGAGAATCAAATAGTTTTTGGAAAACCATACAGTTTTTTGGAGTGATGGAAAACAAGTTGATTTTTTTTTTTAAAAAAAAAAAACACCAATAAAAAATTAAACTTTTAATCTCTAAAAATATTTAATATATCCAAAATTATTTTATTTAAATATAAAAAATAAAGTAGAATCCCTCACTTGATAGAATATAAGCGTGTTGTTAAATTAATTATTGTGGATGAAGTATTAATAGTGGCGATATGACAAAAATATGACAAAAATTGCTCAAAATCATTTTATAAGAAAAAAGTATAATTGAGGTGTATATGACATTAATGAGTTGCAAACATTATTTACTTTATAAAATATATAGGTATATTATTAAATTATTGTTGTCTTTAATTATTATTAAGAAAGTATCAATAGGGGTATTTTAGGAAAAAAATTATAAAAGTTAAAACTTGGTCTTATAATTAGTACCAAAACCAACTCCAAAATATATTCCTATAATTAGAACCGGAAAGAGAGTAGCATTAATAAAGATACATAATTATTGGCGCAATCGTTATCCTTTATATTTCAAGTTTAGATTTGTGGACATATAGACACATACATGGACAGTTTTTCCTCATTCCTTTTGCCACCAATATATTTGCACAGTTATATGCATGTGCTACCGGCACTACTAGTGGTGCAGTGGTATTGGGAATTATTTCCCCCCTTAGGTCCTTAGTTCGATCCCCCCTCCCCTCGCCTTGTATCAAAAAAAAGTTATATGCATGTGCTGTTGGCAGTGATAATGGTTTCCTACCAATTGGATCTACTCTCCCATATTCACAGCGGCGTCGTATCAAACGAAGAAGACAAATCTTCGTTTGATATTGGAGCCATGTGAATAGTCCGATTTATCTCACATGTCACTTTCTCATCATCCTTTATTGTCCTCAAATCGTTGCCGTCGAAATCTTGATCCAAGGGACCAGAACATTTTAAAAAAAAAAACGCATGCAGTAACAATACCGTATGCAGTTTTTTTTTTTAAATGTTCTGGACTCTTAGATCAAGATTTCGACGGCCATGATGAGACTGTAAGGAATGGGTAGAAAGTAGCTTATGAGAGAATCCTCTTCCCATGTGAATGGCTGCTGTCGCCCCTAACTTCTGCATGAAAACAACATCGCCGCACGTGATTATTTAATCCTCGCATCTTAATTTGTCCCAAAAAAAAAAATCGCATCTCTTAAGAAAATTCGTTTTTTCTAGATCACTCAACTAATAAGAATAAATTGACACAAAAATATCTGTCAGGCCAAAACAAAAGCGATTTAATATCTGAATTACTTTTCTTTCAATTCCATAAAATAAATCTTAGTCTATTATTCATTAAAAAAAACAACTTATTTATTCTTAAGTATCTTGAAAAGTTGTAAATAATCTTGGAGATAATCAGTTTTTAATTAAAAAAAATTTAGAGGTCTAAATTAAGAGACTTGTCTTTGGTAATTTACTGACAGACATAGATATGTGTAGTCTCATGCATTGATGATTAATTACTTTTTTTAGTTAGGGATAATTATCTTTCTATTGGAGACAATCTTAATTGAGGCATTGTCGGACATTAAATATGAACATCTCTTTCCCGATAAGGATTCAAACATTGGTTTAACACATTATGAGGAATTAACCCCTTCTACTAAATCTAACCTGTTGTTGATGATTAATTACTTAGTAAATAGAGGGCATCCCTTCTATACTACGGAAACAGTTGTGGAGGTTGATGGTGCGTAATAAGTAGACTAGTACTCCCTTTGATCCTAATTATAAGATATATTTAACCAATTTTGGGAAAATTAAGGAGAGAAGTTAAATTATTTAATCTTACTCATTTTTCAAAAATGCCATTAAATTTAAAATGACCCTCCCATGTACCTCTACGACCTAAAATTTTCCTTTCAGCACGCTTTCTAATTGAAATAATGGTATTGCTATATATATGTGTGTCTACACACACATATGTATATATATGTGTGTTTATATATGTACACACACGTGTGTCTGTGTCTATGCAATATATGTTGACAGACACACACGCACAGATATACATATATGTACACACACACATATATATTATATATTTATATATAAGTGTGTGTGTGTCTATATATAATTGTGTGTAGACACAGACATATATACATACATATATATATATGTGTGTGTGTTTATATATATTTACAAATTAATGTCATCTAATGGATAAATAAATTAAAATCCAACAATTTAAAAGTTTCACTGAAGGAAAGAATTTAGTTACCCACATATATATACATACAAAAAAACCAAACACACTTGATAGAATAAAATATGAATACTTTAAAAAGAAATTGATAAAAAATAAAATATTTTTTTATAATTAAAATTAAAACCAACTCTTAAATGTTACCTATAATTAATTAAGACCGGAGAGAATATATACTATATTAAGAAAACAGTGGTGGAATGTTAAAGAATAGTCAGGGTGAAAGGTGAATGGACTGAGGGCTTGCAGTTACATTTTGAGACACGTGATCATAGAAATGTAACCGTGAGCTGGGATTCTTACGAAGCCTTCTTGCTCATCCAAGGAGATGTCCTTGACATGCATGAAGACCGGTATCTTGTACTGGAAATTAAAAAGAAAAAGAAATCTTATCAAAAAAAAGAAAAAAATTTTAGGAAAGGGGTTGGGCTCACCCACAGTCCAAAGGCAGGGCGCTTGGAGCCCAGTTCACAGGGCATACTGTGTTAGAGAGTACACATACATCCACCTCTTTCCAACGTTTCCATTGCTTCATAGACCCCTAAGATACCTCCCCTAGTGCCTTGACCAACTTCAGGATCAAATCCCTTCCTTTTAGGTGAGAAAGTCTGACCCCTTCACCAATTGAATCCAAAGCGAGTGATGCCAAGAAGGCATTGGATGGTCCTCATGATGTCCAGTTTTTGGGCACTGATGTTATCCAAAGCTTTGTGAACTCAGCGATGGCTTCTTAATTTTCCCTTCTGCTTTGCAGTGTAGCAAGGAAAAAAAAAAAAAGAGGGCATCCCTTGTGCCACAAACAATGGGCCCAAAAGGGGAAGGAATACATAAAAAAAAAAAAACTGGACGGGCCAAACTAGAGTGGGCAGCCCAATTCTCTTATTAAAAGGCCTATCATATGAGCCACTTGAATGACTATTATACCCTTAAATAATTATGTTATTAACCAAAAAATGAAATCAAAAACCTCTTTTTAAGTAGCAGCAACCATAAATATATAAAACCCTTTTTAAATTATGTTAACTGATAAACCTATTGTTAGAAGTATTGGTGGTTAATTGATTAGTTAGTCTATTAGTTAGAGAGTTAGTTAGAATCCTAATCTATAAATATGGGATCTTAGCTAATATGAATAGTGATCAAGTGTCGGGCATTGAGCCCTCACTATTACTCTTTGTATGAGTCTTATTGCTCTATTGATAATATACAATTGATTCTTCATCTTGTTCTTTTTCCTTATTATCTTTTGTAATTATACATTACTTTACACCTGATAAGTAGATATTTTATAATTAAATAAGGGTAGATTCTGGGATATATTGGATTGAGTTTATTGATATTTTGTACTTATTTAATTATCTTTATGTACTTATCTATCTTTTAATTAAATATAGGATAAAAGAATATAATAACCGAAAATCTATTGATATCCTATTTTATTGTGCAGGAGATATTATAGGATCTAAGATAGGAGAAAATATAGATCATTACTGAGCAACAAATTAAATTGAAAAGGATATAATATAATATGTTATTAATCTAATTAATTATTATATCATATTATATTATATAATATGCTAATCAAATTGACCAAGGGTATAAAAAGAAATGTACCTGCGCATTGAAAAAGGATCTTATCTGGAATGAGAAGAGATTAAAACGTGGACCCCACGTAAAGCATTCTCGTGCTGTTTTGAAAAGATATTATTGTGAGGATAGAATATATCTAATACAAGGGAGCACACCAGATAGATATATTAGAACGGAAAAGACGCAAACCACGCAGCCTATATATATATATGTTGAAGAGGCAGGACGCAAGGGGAGCTCAGACGGACGACGCAAAGAATGAGAATTTAGAAGGACGCTGCGAACACAAAGAAGCAACACGTAGACACGCAATTTTGGTTTTCATCTCTTCTATTTTGTTAACCTAGCCATATTTGGCTAGTTTCCTTTAGTAGTTAGGGCGAGGATGAACCCTATGTTAATTTGAGTATTTGTTTGAATTCTATATTGAATGTTATTTACCATGATTGAATGAATTAGATTTACTTAAAGCCTTCTTAAAAGACTGATCACCTTTTAGATTGTCCATAGGTTAGTGCATGACAATAGAGATGTTGGTGCACTTAACTAGAACCTTTAATTCATCATAAAATTGCATGACCTAGACATATGCTTACGAATTTATGCGATATTATAATTCCGGTTTATATAATCTTTCTAAATAATACTAAGACATTAGGTTATTTTCAAAGATAAAGACTAAGGTAGCATCAAGACATTGAGACTTAGTTAATTTTAGAGAATTGATCGTCAGTTATGGGAATAACAGTCAATTAGGGATTTAATTCGAATACTTAGAGGAACATAGGGGAATTCTATGCCCTAACTGCGTTTTCTCTATTAATCATTTTTTCTAAAACGTTCTTGAAATTCTTGATTCTTATTTTTTATTTAATTATTTAAAACCTTTTTAGTTAAAATTCACCCTATTACTCTATTTCATCCAACTAAAGCTGAAATAACTAATTAGTGGCTGTAATACTATTCCTCGTGGGACGATCTCTTTCTCACACACTTTATTACTTGTAACGATCGGTGCACTTGCCGAAGTCGCTATCAACACCTATTATAAAATCATATACTCCCTCATGTCTTAATTATAGGAACACATTTTGGAATTGGTCTTGGTCCTAATTATAGGAACAAGTTTTAATTTTTGTCCATTTTTTCCTAAAATAACCTTATTGATATTTTCTCAATAATAATTAAACACGATAATAATTTAATAATATACTTATATATTTTATAAAGTAATACTCACAACTTACTAATGTCATATACACCTCAATTATACTATTTTTTTTTTAATAAAATAATTTTAAACAATTTTTATCATATCTTTTAACATTTTAAGAAATGATATTACTTGAAAAAGAAAAGAAATTACATGTTGATAACCTACCCAGGTAGGCGCAGTTCAAGCCTGCACTTAGTGCCCCTCCATATCCTAAATCCCTCATCTCTCCTCATGTCTTTCTCTCCTCCTCTCCATTTCTTTAATCACGAGTCATGCACTAAGTGAAGTGTATGAGTATTTGTAAGGATATTTTAGAAAAATAATTATAATTAATTAATTTAATTTCTTTTCTTAATCTCTCTAAATTCAGGTAAAGTGTTCCTATAATTAGGATCAGAGGGAGTATTAAATATGTTCTCTCCGGGCTCCATCTTATAAGGCAAGAAAAGGAATCGTAATAAATTTTTGGTCGATTATGCAAATCTCGGGAAACTCATGCATTACTTTGCCTTCTGAACACAATGGAGGGCTTCAAGCCGTCAACTGTTTTAAGGAAAATGCCGTCTTTGTTTTGTTAGTCAATGTTTATGACACAGTTTTTATACACCAATTGTTAAATTTTAATAAAAGCAAAATAATAACCAAACCCATTTTTTATACATGTAATGATATATCACGATTATGATAAGACATATATATTTCATTATCTGATTAAATAAAATCAAAATATTCAGCATATACAAGCTTTGATTTAAGTATATATATTCTTAATTCTGGAAAATATTTAATACAGTAATAAATAATTAGTGAGAGAATGCATATGTCTTCAATTATATGAATTGCCTCGTTTTAATTCCTCATTGATCCAACACAACAGGGACAGGCCTGGCTAATGGGTATCAGTATCACACATTCACACCCCCTTCCTCTCATTCGATCAAACATTGAATTGGCGAAAACAAGAGGAGCGGGTCACCCTATGTCAACATATCAGACATGAATACGCCACTAAATACCAGAAAGTGAAAACCATTAATTCCAATAAGTTCTTCATGCAACATTCATTATTAATATATAATATCCAAGTTTCGCTCCTCCAACCATCCAACATTCAAACGCCTTTTTCCTCCATTCATTTCAATCAAAGCCAAATTTCGAAAAACCAAAAATCTTGATCTCGCCATGACTCATCAAATCTGCAAAATACTGACTTTGTTTGCGCTTTCTCTGCAACTTGCCCTGTCAATCCAGGCTCGACTCGAACCAGCTCTGGCTCTTGTGGAGGAAACTGAACAAAACGACGACGTTTTATACTACGCTCCTTCTCCATATGGAGACGACATGTTCCCTGAATCTACACATCCCTTCGACGACATGGCTTCAGAATTAGAAGGCCAAGACCAGTACCCTCCTTCACCGTCACCTTCACCTTCACCTTCACCTTCACCTTACTCCCCAGGAATAGAACAAGACTACCCTTACGGTGGCGAATATGCCTCTCCTGCTCCTTCACCGGCACCTTATATTGATGTCATGGCTCCTGAAGTGGATGATTTTTATGGTGATGATTATTATTCTCCTTCTGAAGCTCCTAGTCCCACAGATTATATGGGATTTCCATCTGGGGCCTCAATGGCTACTCCGCCGCCGGCAGAGTGGGAATATAGCGCAGAGGACGATGCTGTATACTTGAGTGGTGAAGAGGGTACTTATGGTGGAGAGAAGAAGAGCGGTGCGGTTGGATTTGTGATAGGGGCGGTTTGCTTAGTGGGATTGGGAGGTTTAGTGTACAGGATGAGAAAGACTAATCAGAATAAGCGTAAGAATCCAGTGTACTCGGAGTTATGTAGGACAGGCGATGTCTGATCCATGTTGTTGCTGTTACCCACGTCTCCCGCCTCATTACATTCTTCAATAATGCTTTTCTTGTTATATGTTGGTGTTAAGGATCGATTTGTGTCTTGTTTAATTATGTGTGGTGGTTTAATTTAGAATGTTATATAGAGTAGTGCTTATTGTACCCTGAGTTGATGCACATCCATCCATATTAAGTTATTTGAGGGGAGATCTAAATGTGTAACCTTCCATTATTTCTGTTAATTAGCAGGTAAAAAATGAACATAATTAGAGTCAATAAAAGTACTTGGAGGAGTTATAATCACCTAATTTTCATCTTCATATACCAAAGGCAGAAGCACACGATCCAACCTCCTATTACAACGACAACCTACCTCACATATTTCCTATTAACTAATTATACTCATAATCTGGGTTATTTTTGCTGACCCGCCACTTAAACATGCCCATAATAATTAATTAGCTTATCCTTAAAAAGTTATAATTCTTTTAAACAATGTTAATCAATGACAATGAATTCGCTTATTTTTTTGAATTCTGAGAAGTGTACTTGTTAGGAGAGTCTTAACCTTAATACTTTTGACTCGACAGATATTAGACTGAAAGTCTAGAGTGACTTGAGAATACTCTGAGTTCATAAAAAAAAAAAAAAAACTCAACCTATTTTTTCATCTTAGAAAACCTCAACAACTTCAATTAAAAGTATAAGTCAAATCGCATTATTTACTTAAATTATATTATTGATTTTATACCCTAGCTGTATGCGTATCGTCACACAGGTCACATACAAAAGGCTAAAACAAGGGAACAACATGTCACCGAGCCTATAGTTGAACATACATATTTTTTCAATTAAAATATTCTCGTGGTAGTATGTAAGACTATATAAGAAACGATCAGTGCCATATATTATATGAAGACACAGACCACACCCCACAACCTATTAATACTATCATTTGTTAGAGTTACGTTGTTATATATTACGTTAATAATTAAAGAGAAATTAGACATTTGTTGTACTTTTAAATTTTCTTATTCTCGTTTACACACTTATATAAACTTTTTCAAGAGGGATATTTTCAAAAGGTGCAGAAATATATAAAAAATAGCTAAAATTCAACATTATTATGTACTAGTATATTTAAAAAATTTCTCCACGAATCTCTGCTGGCAAAAAATCGGATAAACTGTACATCAAAATCTACATGGTAGTCCAAAAGATATTGACTCTCAGCTCCCCTCACCCAAAAAAAAAGTGAAGTTGTACCTAAGTCTAAAATAAAAGAAAATATTACAAAAAAAAAAACATTGAAATCTTAAATTTACAGTGAAATCTCATAAGATATTTGGGTAATCTATTTCAAATGTGAAAAGTTCAAAATACCCCTAATGAATATACAATCACCCTCTCCCTCTCTAGATTTAATCAATTGGGTTATTTTTCACTTTTCATTGTAAAAAAATTTCATGAGATTTTACTGTAAATTTAAGATTTTAAGGTATCTTTCTATTGTATTTTCTCTTAGATGAGACTTAGGTGCAAGTTTTTTAAGGGCTAAGTAACAAATCTACCTTGAAAGTATAAGCTTAAGAATAATGTTGTCTTGAAAGTGTTTTCAGGTTCAATGTTAAAAAAGAAGTTTTGAAACATAGTAATGTTGTGTTAAAAAATTAACGGTTAACGTCAATTTTTTAACGATCAAGTTTTTAACGGTATTGGATCACATTGCAACGTTTTAAAACTTTTTAGGTGACGTTAAATCTAAAAAATCTTTCAAGCAGCATTACTCCTAAAGTGTACCCGGCGGATTTGGCACTTCACCCTTCTTTTTTAAAAAAAAAAAAAAAAAAAGAACAGAGACGTGGCTGATCTCGATCGGCGCAAAACGGAACTCAAATCTACAAACCGTCTCTGGACTGTTGGAGTACTAAAATAGGACCGGCGTCAAATTATTATTCTTGATCATTCTGTCTTTTATCTTCTCTTCGCAAGTAAGTTCCGATCTCCCTATTGCGCCTCTCTCTTCTTCATATCTGATCTACGAGTTATTTGTTTTTCGGGTTTGTCAATGTCCGGTACAAATCTTCCCTGCTTTTTTACTTCTTTCAATCTCTGTTATGATTGTTCTTTTCACTTTTCGGTGATTAAGTTTCGTAGTGCCTTCATTATCTCTCTCTAGTTTCTGCTTCCTGTATGTTTTCTCGGAAAAATTCCAAACTGGACCAAACTGAATTTGGATCCCCATCAGTTCCACCATTCGATCACATCACCGTGTGATGTCAGAATCCAGCTCATGCTTGGCCCGCCGATCTTCGCTGAGTAGAGGGGCTTATCGCGTTTGGAATCTATGAAACTCGATTTCCTGCTTCTTTATGATGAAAATTTCGGTTGGGTTGGATTTAGCGCTTGCTTCGGTTAAATTTCGAGACAAGGGAAACAAGCCCAGAAGCACATAAACTTTAGATAGTATCTTATGGACGAGGGACTAACATGCCTTATGCATTACACTCATCTTCTGTCTTGTCTTCGTAAATTCTCATGATAACAACAGTCTATTTTATTATCTGATTTATCCGCTTCATCACATATTGCGTTGTTTAAATCTGGCTCTGGTTATCAATTGGTATTTTAGTATTTTACTTATCATCTCCAGAGGATGATGGGCTGCTAATTGGGTTTTAACGGGATTTTTGAGTGTCTTCCATCTAATGGTCTTATTATTGACTTCTTTGCGTGGATCTCTTACCGCTACAGTGAAACGATCTTTTTCCTTTTATACTGAATGATGATTAGTAGTTTGATACTATAGTTCTCAGTTTCCTTCAGACTTATGGAGCTTGAATCCGGACAAGAAAACAGCTCGAAAAGGCTGCATGACAAAATTTGAGAAGTTCATATATACTTTAAAGTGTCTCAATGTGTTGCATCTAATAAGAGTGTTGGATATGTGCTACACGTGTCTCATAGCTTTAGATTCTCTTTCAATCTATGTTTGAAGTTTCTCTCTCTCTCTCCAAATCACTGTTTCGTAGCTAAGTGAATATTGAGGAGGTTTTTTCTGGCCATATTAATCTATTCATGTTATCTGCCCAAGAATTTGCTTTATGGTTGTTCTTTCTTTTTTTTGGTGATACTTAATGGCTATTCTTTTGGTAGTTTTCTTTTAAGCATAGGTGACAAATTGCTTCCGTCACAGCATGGCATCCAATAGGGGTCAAGGTGGAATCCAACAGTTGTTGGCCGCAGAGCAAGAAGCACATCAGATTGTGAATGCAGCTAAAAATGGTATTCTTACTCTTATTTGTTCTCCCCCTTCCTCTGCTCTTGTTATTTGCATGATTAAAATCTATCTCTCTTATTTTCATCAAAATTCGTATGTCTAATGAAATGATTTAATGCAAAAGTTTTAGCTCCCCCCCTCCTTTGTTCACTTGATCTTGGAATCACGAGTTGCTGATCATATGGTAGGCACGGGCTTGATGCTCAGAAACATGTGGTTGTATAAATTCTCAAAAAGAAAAATATTACCATTTGCTAATGTTAGTTCATGACTTAATGTATTGGTATTAAATTTTCTGCTGTTAGAAAAATTGGCTAGACTCAAGCAGGCCAAGGAAGAGGCCGAAAAGGACATTTCTGAATATCGAGCTCACGTGGAGTACGAGTTCCAAAAGAAATTGGATGAGGTAATACTATGCTTATAGTACTAAGTAAAGATATACTAAACTGTTCCTAGATTTTGTTGTTATTAGTTATGGAGACCAAATTCTCTGCATTATTTTCGATGAACACAGAGTAGTGGAGATTCTGGTGCCAATGTGAAGCGGCTTGAGCAAGAGACTGAATCAAAGATCAATCACCTCAAGACACAGGCTGAGAGAATATCTCAGGATGTTGTTTCTATGCTCCTCAAGCATGTAACTACTGTGAGAAATTAATGTCCTTGATGCTGTATTAATGCTCAATTGATACCAATGATTACTTTGAATTTATTGTTGATTTAAGATTGTCTACTCCGTAATAAGATTCTTTTTTTTTTTTTATATAAACTCCGTAATAAGATTCTTGATATCTGTTAATTCCTGCTCTGCCAGAATGTTGTAACAAAAATAACCTGAGGCTTGTTGAACCGATTAATCAATTTGTTGGCATGCATATTTCATAAAATTTCGGTCTTTAACTGTTATACGGCCCACTCCACTTATTCATGGCATTAAAGTCTTTTTGCTGGTTATTCCTCTCGCAAGAACTTGGAGATGATATTAATTACTACATAATGTGAGTATGTGACCATTCGTTTGCCTATAACATTTTGAATCGATAGTATGATAAAGTTAAAAATCGCTGAAAGTTGTTGACAGACAGAATCTCTGTTCGATCTTCTGTGGACTGTGGCAACGGATAGGGTTAAAATTCAGTGGATCCTGTTTCCGATTCCTTTCCTGAATCCCTGCGATACCACTCATCGAGAGGAGCAAGATTCTTAGCTACTTTTAACCACATTTCTTCACTTAACTTAAATGGTCTCACAATAAGAAATGGAGAAAGTATTGTACATGCGCTTTGCTTTCCTCTGGTTACTGGGGACGAAGTTTGTCCTCAAACATATATTTGTACTTGCTTCCCCATTTATGAAATCCAAGCTACGTGTTTCCGCCCTTTGCTCAAAATATAGAGTCTAAGACTCCATAAGTGTATAAGTCGTATCAAGTAATAAAGATTAAGTAAAGTATACTAATTATGGTTTTGATTACTGATAATTGAATATTTAATACACTTCTTTTTATCTTTTGATTAATAATTTAGGACTCTTTAGTTATTAAATAAGGGTTTTTATACTTATTTGGGCCTTTGATTAGATTTGAGCCATTTTTAATGATAAATTTTCAGTTTTACATTGCTTCACTATTTTTACCATAGCTTTTGAAACAAACATCGGATTTGCCTAATTCTTCTTTCATATTTCAGATGATTCAGAGAACTACAATTGTTATGAAGACTTGAAGGGCAAATTCGGACAAGAGGGCGGTCAATTTTGGAGCTGAAAACATATGTATATTTCTGGATATTTATTGGACCCGAATTTTGTATTAAAAAACCATTTGTTATTTATTTCGTTTTGGGCCATTGTGTAGCCCTAACCCATTTTCATTTTAGGTGAACTTTAAGTTAGGCAGCAGCCACAAACAACTTATGTCATTACATTTTTGCATATTTTCGGATTAAACACAGAAGTTTCATTTTCTCTGCAATGTTCTTCGCGTTCTTCGTCTGTTCTTCATTTTTTCCAACCATGTTTGGCTAAACTTCTGTGATTAGCACACTGATTGAGGATTCCACTATCCAGAGGACTCGTTCTTAATGGTAACAAATTCGTTTCTGTTTTGTAATTTCGGATTCGATTTACTTTCAGATTGGGTGTTAGATTTAACGCCCAGATTGAGAAATCCCAAGGATTCAGTTCGAACTAGGTTTAAGTGCTTGCTTTGCGATCACACAGTGACACACTACTGTTCGGATAAACGCTAGGCGATCATTTAGTTGAGGGATTTTCTGGACGAACACAAAGATTTCGGTTTGTCCAAAATTAATCGCGAGTTCGTTTCAAAATCTGTTTTCGTCCGGGGAAGGAAAGTGGTGGAATTCGAAATCCTGGGTTAATCTTCTGTTTATCTGTTTAATCTTCGTTTTATCTGTTTCTGTTTAGTTCTATTTTATTCTTCACTGCATTGAAAAACTCCCCCCAAATTTTTACTGTTCTGTTTCGCTGTTACTGATTTAAACCCATTGCAAATTCGTTAGGAAAACGATCCAGGTTCCCTATTACTGCAAATCCTTTTCGAACTTGGTTATTTTGAGAGATCACGACGAATCTCTGTCAATTACTTAGTGTCTAACTTCTCCCATTAATTGCATTTAAAGTTGTATTTACTAGTCACTCTTAATTACCTAAGAATGTCTTTCGATCCACTAAACAACATTCCAACTATGTTCATCCTTAATGTATTAGGCAAGTAGTACTTAATTGAATTAATATTAGTGCAAGCCTGATGAGATTATATAGGGTCCGCAGGTATACGTTTATCCTACAAGCAAATTAAATCCGAAAACTATGTAGGGCCGGTAGGTATACGTCCATCATACAAGCAAATTAAGTTTGAAAACCTAATCTTGTACAATTCAATTGAAGATCTAGTCTAAATTTTATATGTCTAGGCTCCTTTAGAACACCAAAATAATCTCAATTAGATGTCTCTTGTTTCTGGATAATAAAAAACACAAACTTTGTCATGACCGAAATAATAGCTAACCACGGACAAAATAAACAACAAAAGAAAAAAGAGAAGAGAAAGGAGAAACAAAAGCTCAATGCCGAATTTTCATATGTAATGTAGATCTTCTATATCTCCAAACTTTAATCTCCTTCCATTAAAACTCTTGCCTTACCGTCACCAACCAAGAAAAATAGAACACATCGTCCCCTTACTATGCATAGCATATGTATAGGTATATAATGCCTTCCTGCGTACATCTCTATCACAATATCTTGGTTTATCTCTCTTTTTTTTTTTTATCGATTATCATATAATATAGATATATCATAGGGTTAAGGTACAAAAATACACATGTGGTTTTCTTCAAAGTGCATCCAACACTAAGGGCCCGTTTGGTACACAGATTCGGTGGGAAGGGAAAGGAAGATTAGCTAGTTCCCTCGTTTGGTATACATTTTATATCAAATCTTCTTAGGAACCCAAGTTCACGGGTTCAACAATCTTCCCTTATATGTGGGAAGATAAGATCCCACCAAAATTGGTGGGATTTTTAGTTCCCATGTGAACAGTGACACTTTTGGACAAATTTACCCCTCATAAATATATTTTTTAGAATGCAAGAAAATAGGATTAAATTCAAATTTATGCAATAAGTTCAAACTTGGCGGGAGAACATTTTAGGCAATTTCAAACTTGGCGAGAAATTTTTTTAGACAAATTCGAACTTGGTGTGGGAATATTTTAGACAAAATTGTGCAAAAAAATTATTTTTCATTTTCATTTTGAATTAATTACTTATGAGGGTAAAATATGTATTTTTTTATTCTTTACCAACCACTACCCTTTCATTTTCTTCCTACCAAACAAAACATCTTCCCTTAAACTATATTTCCCCATCCTTCAAAATCTCCCCTTCTCTTCTTTTTCCTTCTCTAAGTTTCTTTCCCTCCTCAAATCTTCCTCATATCAAACGGGCCCTAAGTACTTTTTTTAGGTGTAAAATTTACTATGTGCTTACAAAATTAGAGCAAAAATATTCATTGACTATTAGTTTGACTTTTTGTTGTACTGAAAATGAAAATGATAACGTGGACATTTTCAAATTAATAAAGAAAAGGTACCAGGGAAAATTATAGAAAAGAGCCCATATATTTTAGAAATTACAGTTCAGCCCGACAAACATTTGAAATATTCTCACTTTAGTCCTCTCCACGAGCTTTGTATCTTTTCAGTTGAGTCCCTTCATTACCTTCGTCTTCTTCCTCTCTCGCTGGCAACGCCATCCACCACCACAGCCACAAGCGAGCTCTATCATCACAGATCGAGAGCTGCAGCCTATCCACATTCTTCCTTCCCCTTTTACCCCCCATTTCCCTTTGCATAATCACCAAACTATCCCTCTCGTTCAAGTGCATTCCCTCCACGTCCTCCACCTCCATGCTCACCTTCCTCGCCTGCATTTAAACTACAAAAAAAAAAAAAAATCAAAGAGGCACAGGAGGTTGTGGGGGGAGCAGAGACATTGCTAACAGGGTGAAGAGGAAAGAGAGAAAATCCGACTGTGGTGAGGAAGAGAGAAGCTGAGGGTGAGAGAGAATGGGAACAGATGAGAGTGGAGAGAGAGGATAGACTTGTGGTGATGATGGACGAATATCCCGACGGTGTCTGGAAATGTTCGTCGGAAACTGGAAAACAGAGGTAGGACGGTGAAGAACAACAGAGTTGAATGTGGGGGAGAAGAAGAAGGTCCAAAGATGGTATGGTGAGCGACAGAGCTCACTGGCTCTCTCCTCGTTCTTCACGACGCTATTCTGTGATTTTCATGTCTGCCCTCTCTCACGACGCTGGCTCTTTCTTCTTAATGCTCTTTAGGTACGAAGCTCGCCTGCGACTAAGGTGATGGATGAAGGCCGCCGGCGACAATGAGGAAGAGGAAAGTGGAAGTTACGAGAGAGGGAAGGTTCTCCACGAATGCACATTTTAGATGCACATAATTATGTGCTCAATTATCAATTATGTGCTCATACCTCTCTATTAGACTCTATTACAGGTATGAGCATATTTTTTTTTATATATATTTTATTTATTTAGATTTAAATTATATGATGTTTTCTTGAATTTTGTCTGCACCCAATATCTTAAAATTAATTACTTTTCATGATACTAGTGTTACAGATAAATGCAGAACTGAAAGCTAATTAATTTAAGATACTGGGTGCAACAAAAATTCCAGAAAGCCGCATATAATTTAAATCTAAATAAAAAAATTAAAAAAAATATGTTCATATCCTAATAGTAGAAGTATGAGCATATAATTAAGTACCTAATTATATACAACTAATGTGCACCCGGTTCTCCACGACGCACCTCTGCTTTGCCTTCACTCTGTTTCGTCCTTTCCGTCTCATCTGCTACAGGCAATGGGTACAACTGGATTTTTTTAATTTTTTTTTTTACACTGTCAGCTGAAATAAACTTAGCTGAGTCTACATCATCATTTTCAGAAGAAAAGTTAAATTAACGATCAATTAATACCTTTACTTCACTTTTGTAATCATTTTTATAACTATGATATTATTTTTGCACAAAAAAAAAAATATTTGGTATTGAGTATACTTTTTAGAAAATCATATATGTATTTTTACACTTTAACCCTATATTATATTGATATTTTTTTTATCAATTAAATCTTTTAATATTTTTTGCAAAAAAAATTAGGATATGAGTAAATTTTATATCAAAATATTCTTTTATTTTATAATTAATTAAAAGATAGAAAAAATATAAAAGATAATTAAATAAGTATAAAATAATAATAAATTTAACCTAATATATCTTAGAATCTATATTTTTTTTATTATAAAATATATTTACCACTTACCTATCTTCTTCTTTTTTTTTTTTTTTTTATCGAACCACTTACCTATCTTCCAAGTAGTGTCGGTTGGCGAAATTAATGGCATTCCAAAATTAAAGTAACGCTCGTACCACTACATATCGACATTACCTCACCTGTAGTTATTAAGCTTCATTGGTTGCGTCGTACATGTATGATGAACATGTTGCGAGAGGGTCCACACATTATTCATTGCACTGTAAACACACATTGATGATTCCACCTAAAGCTCTTTCTAGAGTAATGGGCGGGGCGGCGGGTTGGGTAGCTCATACCTAAATTTATAGTATGTCTATTTAATTTTAAATGGGTATGAGTTAGCTTGTACTCGTACCTTAACCCATTTAAACTCATGTTTAACGGACTTGGGTTTTAGGTAATCCATTTATATTTGACAAACTTTTTTTTTGTTGAGAAAAACATATATAAGCATTAAGTATCCATCCAAATTTATTATTCTAAATTCTGAAATATGAATATTCAAAATTCAATAATCAATATTCACACAAAAGAACCTAAATTTAGACAAGTGTCATCATAACATAATTTTGATATTCAAACTCAAAGTGGGGAAATGGTCAAATGGGGAAATGGAATGAATATTTTATGGCAATGTGGCGTATTATTGTCCAAGTTTCCATATAGTTAATAAAAAAAAAAATATAATTAAAATGGGTGGGTATGAGCAGCACGAAGGTGTATCAATAGCCTGCCCATTTAAGTCTTAAATGAGTGGGTTTTAACCCAACCCATTATGGGTTTTTTTGGGCGGGCTCAAAATAGCCCAATAGCATTGGGTTGTGAGTGGGCTCACCGAGTTGTGGGTCCATGCTCAGCCCTAGCTCTTTCACTGACCAAGCAAGCAAATCATTCGTGTGCCTTGGCCAGGTATCATTATTTACACCTCTTGCAAATGTTACTGTGAGTATTAGGACATCCAACAATGGATTATAAACAGGTGAGTTGGGCTATAGTCTGGCTTATACTCGGCCTGACCTTTTTAAGAATAGGCTAAGATCCAAAACTTTTAGGAGGGTTGTTTCACTTAATAGGTGGAGTCTAAGCTCATTAAGAAGTTTATTAAGTCTACCTGAGCTTATTATTATTTTTTTGGCCAAAAAATATTTATAATATTATATAATAATTAATAGATAATTTCTTTACTTGTTTTGTTGGTCAATTAGATTATAGCATATTTTATGATGTATTTTGGATAATTTAATCAATTTATGTAATTTTGGCATGTTTAATTTCAGTATGTTTGGTAGCTTGAGCCTGTCAGCGCCGCACTCGACTCTCTCGTGACCGTCTCTCTCGACTTCCAAATATTAGGGTCGTCTCCGACGAGCACCTTCCTGAACCACAACCACAATAGAGAAGCAGATCACAGCTTGAAGAACCAAAAGAAGGCAGCGTCAGAGAAAGTTGGAGCCGCAATTCTCAGATCTTAAAGAGACACACAACGACGAGCCTCTATCTTCATCAACGCCAGCCCTCCTCTATTCTCTATCTTCACTGTCACTCCATATTTGGCGTCCCTCTGATTTCTGTGTGCAGCTGTGGTCCTTTCTCTCCTCTGGGGCGAGCTTTTCCTCTCCTTCTCCAGATTTTTCTTAAGGTGGTGGGATCTTTCTTCCTCGTCGTGCGAGGTGCTGTTACGACGTCTCCCTCCCCGACGGTTTCCATTGGCGGAGGGGACGTCCGTCTTTTCCTAAGTTTTTTGTGATTTTGGGTTTTAGTGGTGGTGTTTTTTGTTATGGCTCAAATTCGCGTTTTTGGGGGAAGGGTTTTGTCGACTGTCGTTAGTGCTATATACTTTACCTCTTAGAGGACCATTGTTAGATTTGTTCGATGGTGGCGAATCCCAAACGCTAATGTTAGCCATAGTTAGTTCGGTGGGTGGTCGACGTCACTAGATTTGCTTGATTGGAGGAGCAAAAGTATTCTTCAGGACATCATTTGTCTTCTTTCTTCCGAGGTTAGGTTTACTCTGTTTCTTACCCCAAATCGGGGCAATTGTGTAACCGATCAATTTGCAGCTTATGCTTATAAAGAGGTGTGCCCTGTAGGATGAGTTTTGCAACCAACATTTTCTTCCATGTCACTTCTAACCTTGGATGCCTAGTGTTACGGACCTAGATAAGGCCCAATCACATGGAGGCCCAACCAAGGGTAGGCACATCAGATCCGTCATATCCGTAACCCTGGAATATCTCAACTACCCCGGATATCTAGGAATACATCCGCATATGGATAGGCAGTTCGGATATTAGGCATGGAATCACGCCAAAGCCGCTCCAGGTAGGTCCTATAAATACCCAAGCAACAGCCTAAGGTACACACGCTCTAAACCTAGACTAATCTACATACCGTCACACTGAGCACACACCCCACTCCTTCGGCCAAGCGCCAGGTTGTGTTCAGTGATCCTCTCTCTGTCTGTGTGCTATCACATTGGTACCCAGATCGAGACACTTGATCCTATATCAAATCACCGGCCCATACACGCGGCCGGACATCCGTGTTCTACCCTGAGCAGTGGCGCCGACCGTGGGGACGATAAATTTCGATTCCCTTGACCAATGAGGGTTAACACCCGCAGATACAAGCCGAAGCGGCCGGAGATGGTTCGAACAACCGGAGAGCAACGTCAACCACCCGGCAACCACAAAGACACCGAGCGGTCGACCAACCCTATCGGTGGCAATGAGCAGGACAATGAAGACCGGTTATCACAGCCAGAAGAGCGCCTCGAGGAACCTCGTGGCCCGAATCAAGATCAACCTGAAAAGGGGAACGAGTCCGAGACGGGTTCATCGGCAGCGCGGGGACATCGCCGTAAGCCACAGAGATCCAATCCAGTAGTAAGTCAGGAGACCCCGGTCCAGAATCCGGACTTCCTTACACTCCATAACGGACAGCTCGCCATGATGAAACGCATCGAGAATATGGACAAACGCTATACTCTACAATTTCATCGCATTGACGAGCGGAACCGGAGAAGGGAACCTAAAAGCACCAGCTATGATCAGGATGACAAAACGTGGGAACCCGACCAGGAAGGTCATAGTTCCCGTCGGCAGAAGACAATAGACAATACAAAAAGGGCGGCCTCCTCTACCAAAGAATCGCAAAGGGAAGTCCTCCCGGAGCGAAGGGTCGACCCGACATCCCCCACACGATTCTCGTCAAGGAAGATATGCCGAGGCTAAAGCGCATGCCCCTTTTCACCCAAAATCCTCGAGCACGGTTCCCGGAAAGCCGAACCTCACCGAGTTTAGTAAATACGACGGTTCGCGAGGATCCCACAACTCATGTGGACGACTTTCGATGATCATGATGTGCGAGGCCTCGGAGAACCAATCATAAGTAGGGTTTTCGCCACAACACTAAAGGGCCAGCCCTAAAGTGGTTACTAACCCCGCCTCCGGGGTCGATAACTAAATTTGATGACTTGGCAAAGGTTTTCGAGTTACAATTCGCAACTAGTAAGAAACAAAGAAGTCTCAATATACCTTATCCAAAATCGAGCAACGGCCGGCGAATTACTCCAAAGCTATTTGGATCGTTTTAATCATGCGGCCCGCAAGTCCGAAATTAAAGGAGGAAGTGCACGTCCACCTCTGGCCGATGGCACAGACGATTCGAGCCGACTCGCTGAATCATTTTTCAAAGAGCGGCTAAGAGCTTAAAGGACTTCATGACAAGGTCGAAGAAATATCTTGAGGTGGAACAAATGCGCCAAGCGAATGCGCGAAGGGACCGGACAAGAACACCCCGCCAAGGGATAAAATCCGTCCGACTGGTCGCAAGCAAGACCGCCGCGGAAAGGAAGTGATAATAAGCAATATAAACCAAGGACAGACTTGAAGAATAAATTTGACTATTATACCCCCTCAATGTTCCCGGTCCCGACTTTGGAGGGAAGTAGCGTCGACCGAGATGAGGAAGGTCGAAAAACCTCATCCCCTCAGGAAACGGTCCAACACGGACCAGTCCCGTTACTGTTCTTTTCACGATTGTAAAGGGCATACCACGGATCAATGCTATGAACTTCGCGAAAACATCGAGAAATTCGTTCGAGAAGGAAAATTGCGTCAATACGTAATAAAAACACAGGGACGCACAAAAGAAAAGCGAAAGCAGAATGACCGATCAAACGATCCGGACCACGAGAATAGAAGAGAGGCAAGAGGAAAAAGCCGGCATCCGAAGACGGCGGATTTCCGACACGGAGTTCGATTGCAACGTTATTAGCGGAGCCTTCGGAGGAGGAGGAGATACGCCGAGCCAACGGAGAAAATATCTAAGGGAAGTTCTTTCAATAAGGGACCGACCAAAGTTTAAAGAAGAGTCACA
Organism: Acacia pycnantha; assembly: GCA_025563575.1. Classification (NCBI taxonomy): domain Eukaryota; kingdom Viridiplantae; phylum Streptophyta; class Magnoliopsida; order Fabales; family Fabaceae; genus Acacia; species Acacia pycnantha. The sequence goes on from JAMWYP010000144.1 coordinate 1,613,597, forward strand.
CATGACCGACAAAATTGAACGACCTCAGCTCATGTTCACAAAAGAGGACTTGGCCGACGTACTCCCCGGCCATCAAGACGGCCTCGTGATCACTGGAACCCTGGTCAACTGCCGAGTCAAGAGGATATTTATAGACTCGGGAGCTCGGCGAGACATCATCATATGGGATGCCTTCAAGAGAATGAATCTCGACCGGAGGATCGAAGCCATGCCAAACCACTCTCGTAGGATTTAATGGCGAATTATCCCTCCAAAGGGATATATAGACCTCCGACTCACCCTTGGAACGAAGGAAGGTTTCAAATCCGAGCGAGTAAGATTTATTGTGGTGACTTCCCTCCCCTTACAACATCATCACGGGAAGACCAACAATCCACAATTGGGACATCTTGGTGTCTACTAAGCATCGAAGATAAAAATGATAGGCAATAGCAACCAAGTCGTTACCGTCAAGGGTGATCGAAAGAGTCCAGCGGTGTTACAACGAGACAATCAACGAAGAAAAGAGCGAGGGCCCCAGATAGGCAGGTAGCGCTGAACCAACACGTGGACGAACTATTGGAGGCCGGTTTCATCAGGGAGATACAATATACCACGTGGCTTTCCAACGTGGTGATGGTTTCAAAACCAAATGGCAAATGGAGAGTATGCACCGACTATACCGACCCCTAAAGACGCCTATCCAATGCCGAACATTGATCGGCTCGTAGATAACTCATCCGGCTATCAACTTCGTCGTTCATGGACGCGTATTCGGGTTACAACCAAATCGCCATGCACCCCGATGACCAAGAAGCCACTTCCTTCATAACGGAGAAGGAAATTACTGCTACAACGTCATGCCGTTCGGCTTGAAAATGCCGGGGCAACCTACCGAGAGGATGATGAATAAGGTTTTCGAGAACCAGATAGGCCATAACATCAAGGTCTATATCGACGACATGATTGTCAAATCATGTGACCCCAATGACCACATCCGAGATCTTGAGCAAACATTTAGCAAGTTAAGGGCGCATCAGATTCGGCTGAACCACCGCAAAATGTGCGTTCGAGTACCTGGCGGAAAATTCCTCGGTTTCTTGCTTACCACCGAGGAATCGAGGCGAACCCCGATAAGTGTAAGGCCGTATTAGACATGCAGCCCCCAGAAAAAGAAGGAGGTCCAAGCGGTTGACAGCCGTTTGGCGCGTTAACCATTTACGCCCAAATCGGCGAAAGCGCCTTGCCTTTCTTCAAATTACTTAAAAAGGACACGACAGAAATTGGACCCCGGAGTGTGACGCCGCATTCTCAAAGATTAAGCAATGTTTGGCCACTCCGCCGTCTTATCGAAACCACACTGGCGAAACCCTCTTCCTCTACTTATCGGTTGGGAAAGAAGCGGTGAGCTCGGTCTGGTTCGGGAAGGAAAGAATGGCCAAGAACCAATATACTTCGTCGCAAAGCTTTACAAAGCTCGGAGCTAAGATATCGAAGTGGAGAAATTGGCTTTCGCCATAATAATGGCACGCAGATCGCGCCCGTACTTCCAAGCTCACAAGATAACGGTTCGAACCGGCCAACCCATTCGACAGTACTCCATAAGCCGGACTGGCGGGCCGAATGATCGGTTGGGCTATTGAGTTATCCGAATTCGACATCACATACGAAGCACGACATGCTATTAAGTCACAAGCTCTCGCGGATTTCCTCGAGAGAACTAACTCCAATTAATGAAGACCCCGGCAACATCGACCTCACGGAAAGTATATGTCGACGGTTCGTCCCACTCAAAAGGAAGCGGAGCGGAATAATCATAGAGAGCCCCAGAAGGAGTGACGATCGAACACTCCCTACAACTAGATTTCCGACGTCAAACAATCGGGCCGATATGAGGCGCTCTGGCCGGACTCCAACAGGTCAAGGAGCTCGGCGCACAAAGAGTCTCGGTCTTCACCGACTCACAACTCGCCGCCGCCCAGATAGATGGGACATATCAGGCTAAAGGGCCTCTAATGGCCAAGTATCTTAGCAAAGTCAAGAATATCCAGGCCGAGTTCGAAGAAGTAAAGGTTACCCATATACCAAGAGGGAAAATGTCCGAGCAGACATACTCTCCAAACTGGCTAGTACTAAAGGGACGACCAACCACAGAACCGTCATACAACAAAAGATGGAAGAGCCGACATGCGTAATGATCATATCCGATGCCACCGATTGGAGGAAGCCGCTCGAGGACTACATTGAGAGGGGAATTATTCCCCTTGGAACCGCGAATGCCCAAAACCGATACGGGAAGCCGCGGTATACACAATGATAGACGATCGGCTTTACCGAAAAGGCTTGCATACACCGATGTTAAGGTGCACAGGCATTCACGAAAGTAGATATGTCCTCGCGAGACCCATGGAGGGATTAACGGGCAACATATGGGTGCAAAAGCATTAGCGAGAAAGGCACTTAGGGTCGGTACTACCGGCCCACCATGCAGGCGGACGCAAGCGAATTTGTGAAGGCATGTGATAGTTGCCAGAAACACGCCAAAATCATTTGGTCCCCTCCATCAGACATGGAATATATCTCTGCCCCATGGCCTTTCTTTAAATGGGGAATGGATCTACTCGGTCCGTTTAAACCGGCCCCCGGACAACTTCGATGGCTAATCGTGGCGGTGGACTACTTTACCAAGTGGATTGAGGCCGAACCGCTCGCCACCATCACATCGGCTAGGGTCCGGCGCTTCATCCAACAGAATATCTTCTCCCGCTTCGGAATCCCGGCCGAGATAGTGACAGACAATGGCACTCAGTTCACGGACAGGAACTTCCAGGAAATGATAGTGGACCTCGGCATCACACATCATTTTGCATCAGTCGAACACCCACAATCAAATGGACAGGCAGAAGCGGCAAACAAGGTAATCCTCGATGGACTTCGGAAAAAGATGCAAGAGGCGGCACTTGTCGGGTCGAACAGACTTTATAACGTCTTATGGGAGTTCGCACAACTATCCAATCAGCTACCCAAGAGACGCCTTTCCGCATGACATATGGATGCGAAGCCATGATCCGGTCGAAGTTGGTCGGCCATCTTGGAGAAGGCTCGAACCACGGAGGAAGGAGAACCGTCGAATTCAAGGGCCTTGGCAACCGAGATGGAGCTGGTAGATGAAGTCAGAACCACGGCCCATTGCCGAGACATAGCAGCCAAGCAATTGGTGGCGGCGAAACACAATAGAAAGGTCAAACCCGGGGCATTTGGCCGGGCGACTGGTCCTAAGAAGGGCCGACATCGGTAACAAGAACGCCCAGGACGGCAAGCTCGCCGCAAATTGGGAAGGACCGTACCGAGTCAAGGAGAAGTTGGAAAAAGGAGCGTATGTTCTCGAAACACTGACAAGAAAATCCGTCAAGAGGACATGGAATGGCGACAAGTTAAGGGCCTACTATAGTTAGGGCCCGATCACACCGAGGATGCCACAACGGACACCCGGTGTCCGAGTTAAGTTTTTGATTTATTATTTCAAGCTTATTTTGGTTTCGATCATTTCCCTTCGCAAACTTTCCTTTCATTGTCGGCTTTATAAAGCTAATCATCTCTTGAATAAATAAATGGTTTGTTGACCAAATGTTCAATTTTAAGAGGGTCAAAATGATTCGTTAAATAAGGCATGCAGACCGAGGTCTATACACCCGGTAAATGGAATACGACTCCGAACCTCGTAGCGCGGTATATATAGACACCCCTACTCATGCACCTGGTTTCTGACACCAGAAGAGTACTAAGCGGACTCTAATTCTTAAAAAGACCCTGGCCCGGTCTAAAAACTATCCCATGTGAACTATACGCATGAAGGTAAAAGTACGTAACGAGCTACTTAATTGAATGTTCATTCATAAAGTTGAAAGTTCGGAGGTACAATATACAATCGGCATCAAAAGCCGAAAACAAAGAAAGCAAAAAGAAAAAGACAACAAAAGCTAAGGGGCCCCTCACCCGCAGCGCCTCGTCGCCATTAGGTCCGGCCCGGATGCGGCCTCTTCTGCGGCTTGCTCACCGCCGCTCACCCGGCATCCAAGCCGACCTATCTTCGGGAGATAAAGGCGGAGGAATAAGAACACCATCTTGGAAGCGGAGCGACATCCATACCCAGCCACGTTCGGTTTACCCCAGGTTTAAGTACTCAATCTGGGCTAGGGCCATCTCGAAGCAATCCGACGCGGTTTTCCTTACGCCGCCACCGCCTTCTCATGGGCGGTCTTCTCCTCCGCCAGTTGCCTCAGACTTGCTGCAACTGCGTACATAACTCGCTACGTTGCTGCGTAAGCCGTTTGACCGCATCCATAGACATAGTGTGGGAGGACTTCAGTTCCCTCAGATTAGCTTCGGCTTCGACCAGACAAGAGTTGGCATCGGCCAATTTATGATTAACCTCCGCCAGGATTCCCGGGTCCGCCTCGAGTCGGCATGGGCTTGCGTCGGCGCTGGTGGGTCGACGAAGATCCTCGCCGGCTTTGTCCGCGGCGGCTTGGGAACTTTTAAGTTCCGTCTTGACCTCCTCCCTTTCGGCCTCAACCTTCTCTTTCTCTTCCGCCACTGTTTCACCTTTTGCTCACCGACTCTAAATTTTCCTTCGGCGTTCGGGACTCCGCGAAGCTCGAGCATAATAACCATGGAGATGCGGCCGGGCCCGAGATAATCCAAGAGCCCCGCCAAGATGACCCGACATATTCGGAGTTCATGAAGGTCCTCGTCCGAAAGAGGTTGAGGAGACAAAAGCCGACGTGGTGGAAAGAAGGCCATGCCGATCCCTCGAAACGTCCTCACTCCGGCCCGGCTCCGCTTGAAGCCACTTGGTCGAGGTACGGTAGCCGATGGGCGTAAAGGAGAAACGAGAATCGAGACGAGAACCTGTTTCGCCTTTTCCAAGGATGGAGGAGATGGGTCGGAACGTGGAGATGTTCCGGCAGCAGTAGAGACTGGCGTAGAAGAAGGCACTACCTCCGCCTCGGCTATCAAGGACGGAGAAGAAGAAGGTAACACTTCGGGAGCAGTCGAACGGTAGCGGTCGAATCCCGACCTTGGCCCTCTTCGACGCGAAGGCTTTGGGATCATAGAAGGCTGCGGGAGCTCGCTTCCTAGAAGGCTCGGCAGTGGACGTTTCCGGGAGCTTTTCTCTCGGCTTCCCAACAGCCGGCAATGTATACTCAAGATAATCGGGTTCGATTCATAGCAACTTGACTGTTACGAAGCATAAATCTAATGTCGATGCTAGTTAGATAACAAAAGGCGGCGCGAAAAACAGAATTAAGTAGCAATAAAGCCATGCGGAGGCCGAGCCGGATGACTCACCGGCCTTCTTAATATAGAAGGCCGCTCTCTTGACACCATGTTCGGCAACGTAAGACACCACCGAGCGGCATACTCTCTCTCGTCTTCGAAAGGTCTTTTAACGAGAATTGGTAGGTGGAAGAAGAGAAGTGATGGTGCTCGGAGGACCAATAAAGGGGAAGCGCCATTCAACGCCGGACCCTCGGCGGCTTTCAAAACCGTGGCACTCCCCAGGGATAGCAACAACTTTGAAGAAAGAGTTTTTGAAATGCTTAAAGGAGTCTGAGAAAGAATTCATGAGTTTCCGGTCCGCCTCGGCACGAGAGAAGTTAGCCCTTTCGCAGAGGGCGGTTCCCTACCCGACCGAGGGTGAAAGGGGAGAAAAATGAAGGAATAAGGCGGCGGTACACGGAATAGCGGGTTCCATTGTCCCGCATAGATAGGCGAACGCCGCAGATAAGCCCACCCGTTCGGGTGAAGGCGAGAAGGAGCCGATGAAGGTAGTGTAGGACGGACATTTGGAACCCGGTAAACGGAAAGCGAATACCGAGCCGGGTCATATAATCCCGATAGAAAAGAAAGAAATTAGGAGAGCCTGGTTCCCGAAAGGCACAGATCGGCTCATCCTCCTCGGGAGGGGAAAGACGACATCCCGATGACCCCGGAGATCCCACTTTATCCATATCCGTCTTGGTCATCAGCGAACGTATGGTTAGCATTTCGCTAGTCACCCAGGGGATACTTGGAACGCAGGGCCGGTGAAGGACTATCGGAGTCCGCCTCCGTTTCGGAAGCTAAAAGACGAGGGAAGACGTAGACTCCATTTACCTACAACAAAATGAAATAAAACTAAAGTCGAACTAGGCGAGAATACCCGATGACGACAAACCGAGAAAGGAAGACCCTTGAAGTCCGGCACGAGCTCGCCTAACGAATTATGCCGACACGAGCCCGGGATGACTTCGGCCATACGGTCTTGCCCACTCGCAATAAGGGAAGAGCTCTCGGCAACACAATCCCAACAGGACCGTGATAGCCACCGGTAACGACCCCGACTCGGACGGACGATGCGTTTGGTAGCGCTTATCGGCTCGGCTAAAAGAGGCTCGAATCGATAAACTATGAAAATCTGGCCTAATAAGGCCAGGTTCGATTGACCGGGTCCAGAACCACAGCCGAGGCCTCCCAGCGCTTCGCGCACCCGATCGACCACGGAGGGCTAAAGACCGTTTCTCCTCCTCGGATAAGGAGGTCCCTAGCACCAATAACTAAAAAGGGATAACGCTCACGAAGCACCTCATCGTCGTTAGGATCTAAAGGTCGATGAGAAGACGAAGAATGTTTCCCCTATCCATCAAGAGCTCAAACCTATACAACCAACATAAGGGTAAGAAGGAGGGGGAAACAACTAAGAACAGACACTCAAAAGGACAAAACCTATGGGTTCGATAGCTCTACTCATAAACACTCCGCCCAGAAAACCCAGAATACAGAAGCACACCAGCAAAGAAAAGGGGAAGAGGGAGAATTAAAATGCTAGAACAATATAAAAGGATAAAATACCTGGATACGCGAACCTTGCAGAAAATCGACACAAATAAGGTAGATGAACAACTCCGAACAAGAAAGAAACTTTGATTCTTCAGAGTATTCTGAGACACTGGAAGTTAAGAACGAATTCGAATTTGCGCGGAAGAATTCCCGTGTGTGGGGAGAGTGAGCAAATTGAAAAAGTGGGCAAAAAGAGAAATGCCAGCAGGTTATATCGAGAGGAAAGAAGGAGGGAAATTCAAAACGAAAGAAACCCAACCGACGAGGGTAACCACGACTTTTCACCCCAAAAGGCTGAGAAGACGTGTAACGTACCACCAGAGCATTAAATGCGCACGAAATTCGGGGCGGCGGACACGAGGATCAAAGCACCTCCCAATCTCGGGATGACAGTGTCATAGGCAATCATGGCAAGATCGGAGGAGGTTTCCCAAGAGTCACACCGAGGAAGTAACAACGGCCCCGGAGCTTCAATGACGAGCCTTGGTGCCGGTATCCTACCTCGGTCAGATTGAGTGCCAGGTCTTGATTCACATCATCTCACGCTTGTAGCTCGGCGGTCCAAACCACGGCACTCTCCTCGGATGTCGGCCACGGCCAACCGCCCGCAAACCACAAGGCGCCAGCACGACATCGCATTAGAGATTGAGGGACACCCCGGCTCATCGACCCTCGAACCGTTACTACGTACCCCGGGGAAATGAACTCAACAAATCCTAGCCCGACGCAGACGTCAGGAAATGGGTAACACCTCGGACTACATTTATAAAAACAGCATATACCCCGGCAGTCCAAAACCTTGAACTACCGGGACCCAAGCAACGTACCTAAGGTACACACGCTCTAAACCTAGACTAATCTACATCTTGTCACACCGAGCACACACCCCACTCCTTCGGCCAAGCGCCAGGTTGTGTTCAGTGATCCTCTCTCTGTCTGTGTGCTATCACATTGGTACCCAGATCGAGACACTTGATCCTATATCAAATCACCAGCCCATACACGCGGCTGGACATCTGTGTTCTACCCCAGAACACCTAGGAAGTCGGTGCAGTCACTGGCACTACTTTTACTCTCATTTCTTGAGTGGTGATTAGTTTTCCTTATATTTGGTTTGTTTTGTTTTATTTGTTAGTGTTCCAGTTCTTGTTTGTTTTCCTTTAGTGTAATAGTTATGCTTTCATGTACCTTTTGCTAAGTTTTAATATAAGTTCCTTTTAACCAAAAAAAAAAACGAAGAAGAAGAAGCCTGAGCCTATTTGAAGGTCTAAGTATGTTTTTTCGTAAAGGCTTGTGGCCGGCGGCCTGTCAGCTTGTTTATAAAGTTTATAAAATCCAGGCTTTCTTAACAAGGTTTAGGACAGACCAAACTTAGACTCAAAAAAACTCTGTAACAGGCCACAGGCTACAGTCAAGCAAACCTGTTACAATATAGGTGTGTCCTGTTTACACCCCTGCGACCATCAACATGAAACATCAAGTATTCACTCCAAAGGGAGCACCCAAGTATCACTCATAGTGTTTGGCTTATGATCATGTCCATCTAACCACAAAGGGGACTACGAACAGCAAACAACAATCTAGTACTGGTAGGTATCGTGAAAGTAGAACACCACTCAGATTCAATTTTTGGATTTTCAACTCATTATTCTCGAGTGTTCATAATGTTCTGGTAATAATAGGGCTGGGACAAGGCGCCTTTATGATGTCGTGCAGAGATTGTCTGTCTCACCATTTCAGCAATCAGCATTCGTCCTCTGCTCTTTTCATGTCCCTGCCTCTCTGCTTCTCATTAAATTGGTCCACTAGCACTCCACAACTTCTATCAACTAGTGTAACTGCCTAATTTTTTTTTATTCACCTTTAATTATCTTATTTATAAAAATAATGATTTTCTAAAACAATGCAATAACATGAATTGTCCGAATTATAACCGGCACGAATGAATTGTATATGGATTCCACATCCTTTGACTTGGTGATCTTAATTATGTTATATTATCATGTTCTTAACATAAGATCTTGTTTGTATTCACTACTACAAAAAACACAAAAAAACGACCTAAATAAGACCCAATTAACGTCCCTTTTTAGAGGGACGTCTCGAAGGGGGAAGTCGTTTTTTTCACTTTTGGCGTCCTGAATTGTATTCGGGCGTCTTATGTGAGGCGTCCGAATATAATTCGGGACGCCTCATTAAGACGTCCTAAAATTAATTTAGGTTGTCTTATGTATGATTTAAGACATCCTAAAATTAATTTAGGTTGTCTTATGTATGGTATAAGACGACCTAAAATTAATTTAGGTTGTCTTATGTATGATTTCGTACCTATGTATGATTTTAGACGTCCTAAAATTAATTTAGGTTGTCTTATGTATGATATAAGACGACCTAAAATTAATTTAGGTTGTCTTATATATGATTTCAGACCTATGTATGATTTTAGACGTCCTAAAATTAATTTAGGTTGTCTTATGTATGATATAAGACGACCTAAAATTAATTTAGGTTGTCTTATATATGATTTCAGACCTATGTATGATTTTAGACGACCTAAAATTAATTTAGGTTGTCTTATGTATGATTTCAGACCTCCTAAAATTAATTTAGGTTGTCTTATGTATGATTTTAGACGTCCTAAAATTAATTTAGGTTGTCTTATGTATGATTTAAGACATCCTAAAATTAATTTAGGTTGTCTTATGTATTGTTTTAGCCAAAAATCAATTTCATCGGTGATCCAATTTGGTTTCTTCACTCCAATGACACGCAAATACATACATACATACATCAACACCAACACTACATTATTACTAACAATCCAAATGAATATTTCACATGCCTAACGTTTAAAGATAGAACACATGTCTCAAAACAGAAGGTTATGAATCAAAGAAGGATTTCTGTTTTGGTAGAGTTTGAAACTGACAAAATGAATTCTTGATTAGTTTGAGTAAGCCTTTGTTAATATTTAGAGAGCGATGAAGAATAAAATATTATGGAAGTGAGGAATCAGAAAAAAAAAAATTTAAGGGAAAGGGAAGAACAGATCGGACCTGAAATTAAAAATGGCACCAATAGTGAAGCATGAGATCATCATCCTTTCAAACTCCGGTGCCGTCATCTCCTCATTGTTGTCTCCTCGGCCAGCAAGATCAAAGAGTGTTGAAGGAGTAGGAATAGATCGAAAGAGAAGATGTGGGGTGCGAGAGGAGAGAAGGGGAAGGCGTATATGCAGATCAAATGAGAAGAGAAAGGGATAAATGAAATTAAATGAGGGATGGTGTGTAGAGGAAAGAAGGGATAAATGAAATTAAACAAGGGATGAGAAAAAGTCAAGCGCGAGGGAGAGCGATGGTGATGATGCGTGCGAGAGAGAGAGGGGGGGACGATTAACTAATGAAAAAGGTGAGAGGATATTAATAAAGGAGCAGGGAAACAAAAAATACTAATTTTGGCGACCTGAAATACTTTGAGGTCGCCAAAAATACTGCTTTTGGCGACCTGATATACTTTTAGGTCGCAAAAAAAAATTTCTAGCGCCAAAAAATTTCCCAAATTTTCAAAAATGCGCCAAAAATGTTGATTTTGGCGACCTGAAATACTTTTAGGTCGCAAAAAAAAAAAATTCTAGCGCCAAAAAATTTCCCAAATTTTCAAAATTGCGCCAAAAATGTTGATTTTGGCGACCTGAAATACTTTTAGGTCGCCAAAAATATTGCTTTTGGCGACCTGATATACTTTTAGGTCGCCAAAAATACTGATTTTGGCGTCCTGATATACTTTAAGGTCGCCAAAATTTTCCACGCGCCAAAAAATATCCTAAATTGCGCCAAATATTACATTTTAGACGTCCTAAAATAAATTTAGGTAGTCAAAAAAAACTTTAGGCGTCCTAAATTAAAATTTAGGTTGTCTAAAGTCTCAAAATCAAGTAAATAATTACGACAATGCCACCGCCTTCACTTTTTACTTCCTTTTTTAAAATAAGGACGTCTTTTAGGGTAGTAATATCCATATTTTGTAGTAGTGATTATTACATTTTGAACCTTGGTTATGTCATTGGGATTATCACAAACTAGCTTGGATGAAGACTTGGTGATTCTTTTTTCTTTTTTTGATACTCAATTTTTAGGGGAGGGGTTGGATTCACCCACAGTCCAAGGACATGGTGCTATGACTTTACTCCTCAGGACATATAAGACTGAGAGTACACATGTCTCCACCTTAGCCTGCGTTTCCACAAGTTCACATCACTTAGGATGTCTCCCCCAGCGCCTTGACCAACTCCAAGATCGAATCCCTTTCTCCCTTTGGTGAGAGTGTACGACTCTTTTACTAATTGAGCCCAAAAACGAGGAGTAGACTTGGCGATTCTGAATCTAGGCACTGTCTTCCAAAGGAACAGCAAATCTTGACTGATTTTATTTTTTGGGTCCGTTGAGATGCTTCACCAGAGAAGATGAGAGACCCGCAGGCCTTCCTAATCAATTAGGCCTGACCCACTCTTTAGCCATGTTCCGTGGCCACAAATTGCTTGGTTCTAACAAAATTGAAATTCGTATGATTATTATAAAAACCAATGGTCTTGAAAGGAGTAGTGAAAATAGCGAAATTGCCCCCAATTGTTCCTCCATATTTGTTTCTTCTTTTGCCAACCATATTAAGTTTTTTCAAGAGTGTTACGACCCTCTCTCCTCTCCTTCAATCTCTTAATTCCTTTCCTTGTTTATATCACACCAGAGAATATTTTTAAAATATTCTATTTTCTTTATTTTTTATATACATTGTTTTTATCCCATTATATGCTTTCTTTCCACTTCTATTCGCGCAAGCCCCGTCGTGTGATTGGACAAAATAAAGAAAATATCCTTCCAGGATTTTGGTCGGCATTGAGGCTTCAGCAATCAGCATGTAGATGCTGAGCTGTACATTCCAAAAACAAAAAACAAAAAACAAAAAAGCTATGTCTTATTTTATCTGGGGGAATGCTGTTAATTAGGTGAAATCTCGTTTCGTGTCATAACTGTCTGCGCTGTAGTAAATCCAGTAAATGCGTAATAATCAAAAGCTAATGATTAATTGTGGCAATCAAATGTGAACGAGGATAAGAATGACCAAGCTCCGATATGTCAAATCAAATGGCCCTCCAATCGACATCAAAGGCGGAAATTGGGCCCCTCCTGTTACAATCTGAACATGGTCGTAAATTATATTGACTCAACTAATCCAATTTGCTTCTTTATGACTTCAAATAGTAGTATTTTGGCTTTTAAATCTCATCTTCATCTAATTTCACCCCACACGTTTGTCTTCCGAAGAAAATTAGAACCATTATTCCCATAATCAGTGCGACCGAAAGTCGATGACAGATTTTCATACAAATTGGAATATTGCCTAAATTTGGAGCCGAAGAAGGAGAAAACAAAGGAGAAAATTGAGACAATCATCATCATCATCATCAATGGGAATATTTAAAAATATGATTTTTTCTTTTTGGGGTTGCCGTGAATCCGTGGAGGAAGAAGAATGATGATGAAGAGAAGAGAAGAGAAGGGGGCATGTGGTGACAGAGAGAATAGAATCTTCAGGGAAGGAGAGACACACAGAAAAAGCCAAATACTGGACTCGTCCTCGTCACCAAAGGAAAGGGAAAGAGTTGTGTTCCAATCAGCCAGCGAGCAAAAGCATCTTATTCCCTTCATCATCTTCATTCCTATAATTCCTTTTCAAAATATCTCTTTGGTCGAACTTTTCCCTCTCCCCTCCCCAATTAGAAATCCTGCAGCTTTATCGTCTCACTTTACCTCATTTTTTCTTTCTGCTCAGTGTCCTCCATGTGCTTTTGCCCCCGTCACTTCTCTTTCCTCTCTCTCTCTCTGCTTCACATATTTCTTCTCTTTTGTCCATGCAAGCCCCTATCCAATGTTCATGGCGTTTTTGCTTTTGGAGGATTGACCGGCAATAGGTACATATATATATTTTTTCTGTGTCTATATCCCAAACGGTAATTATTGAATGGATTAGGTGAGCTCACTAAATTTCTAACTTCTTATTTACTTGTCTGTCTTATGTTTTATAGAGATTGTTGGTTTTAGCAATAATGTTGGCGTCACTTTATGAAGTTATTAGTGCGTTAGTTCAAGTTCACATGGTAGACCATATGTCACTCAATCATGAGAATTTACAAGTCTGCCAGAGTAATAAACTCCATGAAAAGAAGGTTGCGGGGGAAAAATTAAATCTTTCAACATCTAAGCAATGGTAATTCATATCTTTGCCTTCACATTTGTACGTCAATTTGAAATTTTTAAAGAAGTTGGTTTGAAGGAGGAGTTAGTGGGGAACAAATGAGGATGGAAAAAATAATCCAAGGACCTCCCATGTAAATGCAGTGTGGTGTATTCTGACGTCATGTGTACTAAATGAGCAGGCGAACAAAAAAAGCAACACAAAGTATAACAGGAAAAGGACATCAAGGGGCAAAATCTCGTTCTTCGAAGAAGTCCAATTGTGGGGGAGATCAATAGGAATCTAAATGTGATGATCCAAACACTTAGAGACAAAAATCTAATTCAGAAGCTAAAGAAAGGACTGATTCCCTTTCTTATGTAATGAAAAACAACTCTGAGAAGAAGGAAGGAAAGCATTAATTCCTTGAGCTATATCTTATTCATCTACCTTTTATTATACACCCTCTTCATCCCCAAATAGTCGTCGAGGTAGATGGAATAGTCCAAGAACTATGAGGGACAGTTTTGTCATTTGGGAGAGATCGATCTTTCCTCTTGCCTTTTCTGCATATATACGATGCTAAGTTTGCTCCAAACTAATAGTAAGTGGAGGCTAAGTGGTGTTCCATGGAGTGCCTGGCTCCCTGTATGCCATTTGCATAGCCCATCAGTGAAGTGGTGGCCTTAGCGAATGGCGTGCGAGGAGTCATGCATGCTGTGTTTTCCTCTTCATCCCATTCCCTTCACTTTCTCTGCATTATATTTTTCAACTTCTTCACGAGTCTGATCTTCTATTTCTTTCATTAATTATTTGCTTTGCCTTCTTTACTCATGTCTTGGTTCTCTTGTCTTACTTGCTGCTCCCAGATGTCCCTTGGAGAGGTAGGTTTCATTATATTACTAATAACACACACACACACACACACAAAGTCCATAATCTCTCCTCCATTATATTGTATGTTTGTTTGACAAATTAACTCACAAATCCTTGTTCTTCCTGTATTATCATTTTGGTTGTTGTTGGCTTCTTTTGCATTTGTTTCTCGCATCTATGACAAATGAATTCAATGCAAGTCTGTGGTTTTTCAATTGAACCAAAAGTAAAATGAGAATTTATCACCTGTCAATAACTAGCAAGCTTTATCCCGCAATTATTTATTATAGAAACAAATTTGTGAGTATTGGTTATGTTGTTTTACACTGCTATAGCTTTTGGTTAATATCATCGATGATGCACTAATTCTGCTTATAATTTCTGCTCTCACGTGTTCACACTAAATGCTATGTACTGAGCTTTACGGAAAAAGAATTGGTATGTACTTTTTTGCAGGTGGATTGCAGTATTTGATCATTCGTGGTGCTAAACCAAGAGAAAATTATATAGTACAATCGAGCATCCGGGTCAATATATAATGACTAATCTTAAATCTTGATGTTATTTCAAAAGATTTAAAGACTTGAATATTTATATTTTAAGACTTTAATAAATGATGATGATGATTATTTTCATGATTTAAAGGTCTTCATATTATTATAGAATTTATATATAATTCCGCTTCTTCAACTGTACTTTTTCTGAATTAATTAATCACACTTTTCCTTAACTTGCTCGTCGTGTAATTTTCAAATGGTGGTAGAATTGTAATTTTGTTTGCTAGGCAGTGAAAGTACTTATCTTGGAGGTGCACAAGGCTATAAGCAGAACTGGGGGAACTCGTGATGATTATTGTCCTTTGTTTCTGTATCATTTTTCTATAGGCTCCTTTATTATCGAGGAAGCTGAAGAGAATAGCTAGAAATAACAAGATTTGACGAAGCCTTTAGTATATATATATGTATGAGCTCATGGCATGCAACAGTTTTGAGATCTTTACTTGTTCATCAGTAATGTTGACATTTGTGGTGGGTCTCTAAGTGATCCTCACACGCAATGACGCCATGATCGAAAGCCCCACTTTCTTCTTCTAGCTTCTTGAAGGAAATTCGTTCGATATATACCAGCATTGGACTTAATTGCTACTGTAAGAGATTATTGTTGCGTACCTTCTAGACTGTGCCCGGCCTTCAATTCTCACAGTACGCCTACTTTTTGTTTCTCTCTCTATTTTTTTCTTCTGTGGATATACTGCTCATTTTGTTAAAGCAATCAGTGCTGGATCGTTAATATTTAATTTCTGTAAACTCTGAAACATCATTATCAAACACTAATGATCATGTTGATATTTATTATATGTATAGTTATGTGATTTGGATATGGATATCTCTCTCTTCCCTCTCACTTTCATTGAGTTCCTTTGTCTAAAATTGAAGAGGATCACCCACATATATATAAAGGAAAATTACGAGGAAATTGGTTTATTCAAGACAAAAGGTGCATGGAAATCTTGTTTAGGGAACACTCCAAAGAATCATCCCTTGATAAACTTGTTAAAAAGAATAGATATAGCTTATATTAATGTGAATGACTAGCCGATGGATCACTACTACTCTTTAACATATTTCTACAGAAGCTAATATGATATAAGAGTGTGTCGACAGCTTGGCAAAGAGTGTTCGATGAATATTGTAATATAGCTTTATGATTATGTCTGAACCTACTTGAGATTATATATAATGATATATTTTAGGGTAAATGTGCAATTTTACACACGAGCTTTACATCCGGGAGTGCTCAGCACCACAAGTTTTTTTTCTGGAGCAAAAGTACACACGTGGTTACGTTTTGGGAGCGCCCAGCACCACGGGCGTTAGTTGACCGTTAAGTTAGATGGAAATGAACAGTAACGGAAGTGAAATTATTCTTTTGCCCTTAGTTTTAAATAAAAATTTACCCTTTGGCCCTAAGTTTTTTTTAAAAAAAAAAACTAAAAATACCCCCTCCCCGGTGGCCCCACCAACGGCCACCCCACTGCCGGCGGAGGTGGCCGGAGGCGGTGGTCGTACGCCGGCGGTGGGGTGGCCGGTGGTGGGGCCCACGGGGGACGGGGTATTTTTAGTTTTTTTTTTTAAAAAAAAAAATTTAGGGTCGAAGGGTAATTTTTATTTAAGACTAAGGGCAAAAGAGTAATTTTTATTTAAAACTAAGCGCAAAATGATAATTTTCTTTTTTTACTTACCATCAGCGTCCAAATTAGAGCCACATCACGCCACGTCAGCGTTCCATCCAAGTTGATGGCCAATTAACGGCCGTGATGCTGGACACTCCCAAAATGTAACCGTATGTGTATTTTTGCTTCAGAAAAAAACTCGTGGTGCTGGGTGCTCCCGAGGATAAAACACATGTGTAAAATTGCACTTTTACCTTTAACTCTTAACTTCCCAGTTGTATTGGAAAGATAAATAATCCTTACATGGGAATCGATGAATTGTCTTTTTCGAACCTTGAAAAGAATGGAGACGGATGTAGGTAGCCAAATAAAGTTCTTGGTAACAGAATCTGAATTAGTTGGCATCAATTTAATGTTAACATACGAGAGGGGACTAATTAAAGTGCCAAGCACATTTTGGAACTTGAAAGAGAGGAAAAGACAAGCATAAACAAGCTTCCGCGAGGCATGAAACCTTGTCCTTGAGATCTCAAACCGATAAAAAAGCACTTCAATTTAAAATTAAGAGAATAAGACTGGTCAAATTTCACGGGCAAAGGTCAAACTTTGCCAACCCAATACCTCCCAATCAGTAGGTTTTCGCCGCTGGTTTTTGCAGGGAATTGCTTTTTTGACTGATCAAGGTTTCAATTCCAAGCTACCCATTGACTTTTTAGGAGATATTAAGAAAATTAAATAAATTATTTAATTATTATTAGATTATATATCAATTTATAAGTTAGACAAATTAATTTGGAGAAATGTGATGAGTAAACTAACATATTTAGTTTTCTTAATATTTTCAAAAAATCAATTAGATCTTATATTTATGAATGAAGATAGTATTATGTATAGTTTGACCCAATAATTAATGGCTTTTTGTTTAAATAATGAAGAGGCTGAACATCAAATATGTAAACGGTCAAACACCACATTTTCTATGTGTGAACATCTCTATTGCTCCACATTTTTTGTCACGTTTACACACAAATATTCTATTAAAATTTGGGGAATAATGTTGGCGTCTCTAACTAAACTAGAATTAATTTCAACAACAAATAATGGCGGCCATGTACACACAGATCTACGCTATGTTAGAGGTGAAGGTACAAAATAAACTTGATTAATTACCCAGAAATATCTAGCTATGAGAAAAATCAAAACTCGACGAATCCAAATAAATCGCCTCATCTCATGAAGAATTCATTTCAACGGGCCAGAATGAGGGAACTCCAAAGACCCTGGTTGGTTCCACTTGAAATAGATTCGGGACTCACAGGTATTTGCTGCCTTATTTTGACGTTTCTGAGATCAGCAACAAAGCCTGGTTTTGAAATAGCAACCCCTTCCATGTCATTAATAATATTGCTGCTATTAGTCAACATCTCAACGGCCTCTGTCATTCTTGGCCGAAGCCTGGCGGTTTCTTGCACGCAAAGTAGCCCCACTTTTAGGAACCTAACGGCTTCTTCTGCCACCAAGCTCAGATTTGTAATCACAGGATCCACCATTTTTACTAGCTCGTTAGCTTTATAAGCTGCCCACACCTGCACGTAAAACATGCTCACACACATTGGATCCCCACGTACATAATAATGGACTCATGTCTTTGTTCTTATTCGAGCTTGTTTTCTCAAGAAAGCCCATTAAATATCTTACCTTCTCTACTAGGAAACGATCCGTATCCTGATAAGCATCAACTACTGCTTGGCCGCTAACAATTTGTAAGAGTAATACTCCAAAGCTATAAACATCTGATTTCCGTGTCAACTTCCCAGTAGCGGCATACTCGGGAGCAAGATAGCCCCTAAAACATCACAAGAAACAAACACGTTAATTAGCCAGAGAACAATAAAGATCCAATTTTTTTTATTAGCGATTTGTGCTGTTACGTAGTGATGTCACTTACAATGTGCCGGCGACTCTAGTACTGACGTAGGACTTGTCGTCCCTAAATAGCTTGGCGAAGCCAAAGTCAGATAGTTTTGGTGTGAAGTTATGATCGAGGAGGATGTTGCTGGGCTTGATATCTCGATGGACAATGTGGGGTTTTAGTTGGTCGTGGAGATAGGCAAGGCCACGTGCCACCCCTATAGCTATGTTGCTCCTCAATTCCCATCTAAATTTCATCCTTCCTTCCTCTGTGCCTGCACGTATCATCATCAACCAAAAAAGCCAAAATTATTTGAGGCTCTGCTTCGTTATTAACTTCCTGACACATACTAACAAGCCCAGCACTTTCAGAACATCCTAAGACTAACTAGAAAATTTAAGGTACGTACCTAAAAATGTGCGGGAGAGGCTATTGTTTTCCATGTAATCGAAGACCAAATATCTTCGGGCTTCTTCGACAGAACACCCTCTAAGACTAACTAGATTTTCGTGCTTGATACGACACAGTGTGGCCAATTCTGCCACGAACTCCATTTCTCCTCGCATGGATTCCAGTTCGATTGAAAGCACTTTCACAGCCACAACATTACCGTTCCGAAGCTGCCCCTTTACAGGTCAAACATAAGCAGTCAGTTTTTGGAGAGATTATATATATATGTAAGTTAAGGTTTAGAATGGATCACTTAATAAAAAGTTTAGTTTCTTTCCATATAATGGCGTATCAAGTGTGTACGTGAGTAGGAAAAAAACAAGAAAAACCTTGTAAACAGAACCGAATCCGCCTTGTCCAACCTTGTCCCAGGAATTGAAACCACGAGTGGCTAATTTCAATTCGCTGCCAGAGAATACACGAAATGCTTCACCATCACTGCCTCCTTCTGAGTCATCATCTGCGGAGTATTACATGAACTAATTTAAATTCAAAGCAAAGAAGAGCGAAAGAAGAAAGGAACATGTACAATAGAAGACAGAACATGTGGATCAGCGGAAGGAAGGTTTGTACCGAGGTGACTTGGTTCGTTGACTGAAGGCGAGAAACAAGCCAGAAACGAACGAGGGATCTTCATGTCTGAACTCTGAGAATGGAAGCGTACATGAGCTATGGTGGGATGTCGGATGACGAGACGGTGGTTATATATATATATAACGGTTGTGGAAAAGGAGGGTGCAAAATTTGGAAGAGAACAAGTTTGGCGACTGAGTAGAAGCTAAGTGAGAACAAGAATACTCGGTACTGTTGATTATGACAACGTCTCTGTATTTCTCCCTTTGAATTTTATTTCTTTAATCAAATTCTCCCACCTCAAGTCCTTTTGGAAGTTTCATCGTGTCTTCTTCATCAAACCAATCTGCAACTTTTTTTAAAAAAATAAAAACAAAAAGCTAGTGTCTTCATTTTAATTTGATTGAGAAATTAAAACACCACGTGCGCCCTTTTTACATGTAGGATTTTGTTTACTACAAATAGCAATGCTGAATTGAACCACATGGGTTAGCCGCCACGCTTCCTCTTAGGAACTAGGAAGGGTGCTTTTTTTTCCTTTCCAGATTAAATAACTGAATACAATATTTACTTCTATTATTGTTACTATAAAATTCTTATTTAAAATGTGATTATTAGTGAATATAGTTTATTTAGTCGCAAATTATGTACTACATGTTATTGATGAAAAAAAAAAAATCCACTTTTTATATTATAATTAAATTAAAATTGCGCGTAGAAGCTATTCAAATTATTATTTGTGTATTGATCAACATGATTGTTATTTTAGCTAACATAGAAGTAGGTGGACGCGTGTGCATAGCGTATACCTTAAATTTTGTGAAGATTGTATCGCTTGTTTGGTTTGGGAGGAGAAAGTGGAGGTTAATGTTTTGGATTAATATTTTTACTACCTTCCCTCAAACCAAACAAACCCTAATTATAGTCGGGGTCATCTCTGCTTCTTTCATCATAAGAGATGTTAAATTTTAAAGATAAATCTTAAACTTTCGTTTTCCACCAAATCTTCCCGACGGCGACACTGGGGACTGAATTCGTTCGGGCTTATCTTCTTTCCTCAATATTTATCTTTTGACACGTTTTAACGCGATACAGAATCTGAACCTGAATATAAGTTTGATCAATCGTGTTTTTTGACTTTGATATGTCAAATTATCTCATTTCAGCATACAGAATTTAGCAAAAGTGTTCAATCCTGATCGAGTTTATCTTATTTCATAATTTTTATTTAGACCAATTTCGGAATTGAAAACTTCATCTAAACACCGTTTTTCTAACAATCTAAATTCCTAATTACAAGTTACTTGTAAGTTGCAATAATAACGAGAAACACATCTTAAGTTTTTGATCATGCGCATGCGATGCCAAAGAAGCAAAAACCACAGATACAACCTTTTAAAAACAATAACCAGCTAAGGACGAGCTCCTCCAAAAAAGGAAAAAAATAAATCATTTTGTGTCTGATAATTGATAAATTGGCAGTCCACCGCGTGTTGACAACGTCATCTTCAAGATATTTAGGCGCAAATCATAGATATGATATTAAATGTTTACCCAAAGAGGAAGATCCAATTATAATTATAAATATAATAATATGATATTATTGAGTGTTGCGCCCATAAAATATGATATCATAATCACATCATGAGATGCTTGCGGTGTGTTCATGTACTCGGTGGGATTGTGAAAGCTATGTCCACACCCACATCACCAAAATGGTAAAATCCTCCATCTACTCGTGAACTTAATTACTTTATTTTTCTTCTTTTTGGGTAGGATGAGTTTGACTCATTTCACGGTTCTGAAAAATTACCAATTTGTATTCCCACTGCAAGGAAGAGAAACTGAAAACATCCACTTTCACTAAAACGTTAACTAGTAGCAGAAAAAAGTTGTTAAAGACATGTCACGTTGCATATCAAGAAAAATTACCGGCCACCACCTAACCTCTCAGTTGCAGCCTCAAAAAGAGAAAAAAATGAGCTACAGTTATTAGTGTGTGGGGAAAGCAACACTGGAGATGAGATTGCGGGCCAGAATTTGCGATATGGTTATACGGATTGAGTATCAATTATCCATTTTTAGACCTCATTTGATAAAGTAGACAAAAATAGTTTTTTTTTTTTTTTAAACAAAAGCGAGTCACTTTATGACAAGCTTCCAGTCCCTCATCAATGGTGTCCCTGGGTGGAGGTTTACGCAATCCGATTATGCTCGCCACCCAAACTTCCCCAAGAGATTCCATCTCTCTTTTTTCTCAATCCCGGTGCCTCTCTATCAGTGCTCTGCGCATTGGTTCGCCTACATGTTTCCTCCATCAGGTTCATCCTTCTTAGTCCCTCACTTTTCATAACAAGTCTGTAGCTCTTCGACGACAAACCCCGAATCTTCATATGCGCCAAATCTTCATTCTTCTTCAGTTGGCGCCTGCTCGGTTCATCTTCTCGCGAATACTTCCAAGTTTGAATTCTCCCGTGGTGCAAATTGCTAAAAAGGGACTAATTCTGCGTGTTTATACCTTCGGAACATCTGGATTTTTCGGTCCCTAGAGTAAAATCAGACTGAAACACTGCTTTATTTTGATTGAGAAAGTGAGCTTCTGGATATTTTTCTTCATATCTCGCAAATTGAAAGAAGCCTCTCATTCCATGGGTAACATAGGAAGTAGCAGTGCTAACGGCCGTCGGAGAAGCAATAGCAGACGGAGTCATCCGCCGCCGCTGCCGGCGGTTAGGCCGCAGCCAGAAATCGCGCCGAATCGGTCTGCTCATCCAGCATCTACACCTCAGAGATCGCAATCCCCAAACTCGAATCCTTCCCCGTATTTCCAGTACCCAGGTCACTATTCCGCTCCCCATCAGGCTATGCCGGCGCCTTTGCCGGCTCCTCTCGATCACCACCATCGTGCGAGGCCTCATCCACAAACGGACCCGTCATGGACGGGTTCTAGTTACCATTGCGGGCCTGCTATGCATCCGCCTACACCTTACGTAGAGCATCAGAAGGCGGTTACCATAAGGAACGATGTTAATGTCAAGAAGGAGACTCTAAGGATTGAACCCGATGAGCAAAATCCTGGTCGGTTCCTCGTTGCTTTCACATTCGATGCCTCCGTTGATGGGAGGTAACTGTTGTTTCTCTATTTTTAGCTGAATGAAGAAAATCTGTGCTATGGTTATCTTATCTATCGGATCATGTGAAGAGGATGCCTGATTAAAGAAAATCTGTGTTGTGTCTGGGAATTATACATGCCTTCCAGTTTTTATTGTCAGATGAAAGGTTGTGGATAGCTTTTGGGATGCGAATAACCATTCTTCCTGCATTCTTTAATAAACTCTTGCTAAAATAAGATCCTTTGATACGTAGTTTGCAATTTGAAAACTACAAAAGCAAATCTGCAAACCACTAATATGTGTGTGTGTGTGTGTGTGTGTTACAACTAATTTTATATTTTCTTGTGCTTGCTATCTGTTCACGCTTGTTACGTTCTCAATTATTGAAATTTGATGGTATGGTAACTTGGCTGTTAAACGATGATGACAATTTTTCACTGCAAGTTACGGACATACAGTAGCAAAGATAACTGGCCAGCATAAATTGTGACCGGTTAGCATAAAGAGTTTAAGCAATGAAGACTAGCAAATATTGACGTGATCACGGTTTAAGATCTTAATGGTTGATAACATAACATGAACAGTTCGCAACCACAAGGGGATGTAAAATTTGAAGTTACAAGCATAGAGGTTACTCGACTAAAAAGCATATGCTTTGGATAGCTCATTTATTTTTCTTTGATTATCTAATTTTTGGATATTGGAGTAAGTTTTATGAGTAACCAATAGTCATCCCAATGTTAATGGTGATAAAATTCTTCAACGATATAGGTGGTCCATGTTAGGAACAAAGACAATATTTGTTAAAACATTGTCAGTTTGGCCACAAACTTAACTTATGAATGCTAATTTCTTTGTACATATCTTCTATAAATCAATCTGTCAATACATCAAAAAGACATTCAGTTGCAAAATGTAATCTCTTTGGTAATAATCACTTGTATAACTTTTATAAGTTGGCTTTATGCATGTTTTAGCAATTGTTTTGGTAGAGCTGTATGAGAAAGTAGAATTATGATTTATACCTGTTATTTGAATACACATAATTCAGAAGACTTAAGGTATGTTTAGTTTAGTGATGAATTTGAAATGTTAGTGCTGGTAAATGCTAAATTTCCATTTTTGTGGGAATTTATGATGTCATGGACATTGTTTCGTATTGTTCTTCGTTCATCTGTTGTAATGGTGTTGTTTCCTGTTATCTCCATTACAGCATCACCATTCTTTTCTTTGGTAAAGAAGATGATAGCTGCTTCCTCACACCAATGAAGCAAAATATTCTTGCCCCTGTAACTGTAAGTTTCCAGCAAGGTCTTGGGCAGCAGTTTAAGCAGCCAATTGGAACTGGTATTGACTTTTCAATCTTTGAGGAGTCAGAATTATCAGAAGTGGGTGTAATAGATGTGTTCCCTCTAGCAGTGAAGGCAGATGCGTCCGGTGGTGAACAAGATGGATCAAATGAAAATTTAACATCTGGTAACAGAAACTCTCAGATAACTCTGGCAGCATTTGAGAAGGAGAAAGGAAAATTCCGTGTAAAGGTAGTTAAGCAGATCTTATGGGTAAATGAAACGAGGTATGAACTGCAGGAGATATATGGTATTGTTAATTCAGTGGAGAGTGACTTGGATGAGAATGATTCTGGAAAGGAGTGTGTTATCTGCCTCTCGGAGCCACGAGACACAACCGTTCTTCCCTGCCGCCACATGGTACTTGCTGTTTGCATTTCTTGGTTAACATTTATGAATAGATGTCGGTATGATGCTGATTGTATAACACATACTAAATTACAGTAGTAAACTAATATCAAATGTTTATCTCAGCCAAATTGAATGACTTAGATTTACCTTCAATTATTCTGTCTTTGATATTGATGATCTTACATATCAGTCCTTGACTTCATCTTGATATACGTTGGTTGCATTCCTTTTCTTGCTGCAGTGCATGTGTAGTGGGTGTGCTCAGGTTCTGAGGTTTCAGGCGAATAGATGCCCAATTTGCAGACAGCCAGTTGAAAGGCTTCTGGAGATAAAGGTCAATAATGATAACCGGCCTGAGGAATGATATTATTTAGATACAGTGTCGGTGCCTCCAGCTTCCTGATCCTGTACAGCCCCACTATTATACTTGATATTTCTCCAACCGTCACAGTTTTCTTTCCCATACTTTTCCTGAATTTCAATTAAGGAAATGGAGATTATGTATGGTAAGCTGTTTGACAAAGACAAATGGCTTACATATTACACCTCTTTTATACTATAAGACAATATATACCGGTCTGGCGTTACAACAAAGTGGGTTGCCATGAAAAAAATCGCAATCAAATGTGTTATTTCTTCAGGTGACTTATGGTTAAACTTGTATGTTTTTTTCCCCTAGCGTTTCTGGTATTGATAGTTTGGTCGTCCCTCACAGATAGTCAGTAATTTGTTATGCTTTTGCCTACAGGTTTGCCATTTACTGATTGATAACTAGCCTTATTATCATTTGCGTGGTGGTGTATTTGCAAAGTTGGAATCTTTGATTATCATTTCTTAACCGCATTCGTACATTCTAGTGACATTTTAACAGACATGGTTGGTGGTGAACTGATGGATATTTTGTCTGGTTTAAACTGAAGCTGGACATTTCAGGCAATGGATTTGGTGATGTCATTGGGTAGTACTAGTAAAGGACATCAAGAGGCCAAAATTGACATTAACCATCATCTGTTTCCTTTCTCGCCAGGTAAATGTTTTTCCAAAGAGTATAATCTCAAAAGATGGTTACTACTTTGTTTTGGTCATGTTGCTTAGAATGTACCCGATTACAGTAGTTATGGAACTCTTTATGATCCGTCTGAGAAAAAAAGGAGCGAAATAATTTGACGAATTAAGATAGTACACACAAAATTACCTCATCAGTATCAATCTCCTATTTTGTTCACCGTTTCTGATCACGTTATTTGGAATTTATTGGAGATTGAGTTCGGAATTTACCAGTCTGAAGGACTGATTTAGTTAAAAGGCCAGCTAAAGCATTCCTTTGATGATCTTGAACTGAATAAAACACGATGAAATTAAAGAGCAAAATAAGAGCGAGTCAAGTCGAATTCATGAGGGACTATTGCTTGGATTATCATCTGTATGTGTCTCCAATTATGTCTCCAATTTCAAACCAAAACGGATTTTTCTTTGGCGGCGATCCATTAATCATCGTACTAGGCTACGCCCAACGACAAGCTTTTGCATATTTGCACAATAACGATATGCTGATAAAAGTACAAAAGTGCCAGCGCTGATTTTATTTCCAAACAAGAATATCAATGGTGGTTTGATTTAGCAATAGGGGCGTTCATACCAACCTCCTTTAACTTCACAAATGACAACCTCAACTACAACACAACACAATAATTGGACTTAAAGCCCAAAAATACATCAAACAAAGGAATCCACCACATACGGACGCAATCATCTTTATCACCAAACGTTTGCATCCCCCCACCATTGATGGACATAGACACCATTGCTTCTGAGGCCCTTGTACATATTCATGAAGCTTTCCTTCGTCTTCACACTTTGACCATCTCCTACATCTGGGCAGCCCAGGAACAGCTCATGAACAAAACATATAGCTCCACTTTCAAATATATCTGACAATAGCTTCATCTCAACCTCTCCAGCATTCATCTTCAGGACCACAAAATCCGCATTTTGCACAGTTTCTTTGAACCACTTGAGAAAATCAAACTCTTCCTCTCCCACAAATGGATCCAGGTCTTTCTCGCTACTATTCTCCGATGTAGCACCCTTTCCATCCAATCCTGGATGATAAACAAACGTAATACCAGGTCGTTTCACGTGGGATATCAGAATGGAAGTGTTGTAGTGAACAAAATAGACGCTGAAAGCTTTCTGGTCAATGGGATAAGATGGGATGACCCAATCACTGATATTGGCTTTGTTCACAAGCTCACCAACTCCAATATCAATGTACACCAACCGTTTCCTACCAGAAAAATCCACAAACTCAGGCAAATACGACATCCCTTTAACATAATCCAGAGGTTTTTCCTCCACAAGCGGTTCCATCAGCTTCACGAAGGGCTTGGTAAAGTTAAAACTAGGACAATTAGGTGGCAGGGCATTCTGGTAGAAGACTATGTTTTCGGATCTTTTCTTGAAAACAACGAGGTTAAGTTCATTGACATATTTGACATGGACAATGCTGGAAGATCTCAGCAATGAAGACACTGGACTAACAGAGTTTATCAAGTCATTTGGGTTTGAATCATCAGCGGCCACGAGGATGGCTCCGATTCCACCGGGCTTTAGGATGCGCTCAACCTCGAAAACAAGCACAGCAGGGACCGGAATTTTATCCAAGTCCTTGGAGAAGACGAAGTCGAATGAACTGTCCTGGTAATTAAGGTTGTACACAATTTTCTTGTGTTTGAGAGAAAATGTGCGTGCTTTATGAGCACCAATGACACTGGAGAATCCCAACCGCTGCATTGCCGGAACAGCCATCGGAGATGACTCTCCGATACAGAGACTGTTGGCATCGCAGTCCAAGAATTGTTTACCCATCAGCTCAGTGACTACATTCACAGTCAAGTTGACATCTTTTTTGCAGTTTATAGATTCGTATGAAGCCCAAAAGGTGTTGAGGATCCGAACCTGAAACAAATAGGAGCCGGGAGTGACGGTGGTGGAATCGAAATCCGACATACAGTCATCGTAGGTGATGGGAGTCAGTGATCCCAAATCGAAGGCGGGCAAGACGCGGAGCAAAGAAACGATGGAAATAGCAGATGCAAGGACGAGTGTGCGAAAAAGGATACGCCTGGCTATAGACTCGCCGAGTGTCTGAAATTTAACGGCCTCTTTATCCATGACAGTTTCAAACTTGATATCTGCAAACTTCACTAGACTCTTCTAGGAACCCTCGTCAAAACAGCTTTCACCCATGTTTTGGGTCACTCAATTCCCACATGAACCCAGAGATCAACTCGTCTTTGGGTTCAATAAATGATAAAAAGCACAGGGATCTGAGAAGAAGAAGAAGAAGGTGAGCTTGGTTTAGATTTAGAGGGGGAGGGAAAGCTTTGGTGAAACTAGAGAGAGTGAGGGAGAATGAATGGAGAGTGTGTTGGGAAAAATATGGAGAAAGTAACAGCGTGCAATGCGGATCAATTCCTCATCTCTTACTTTTTCCCCCACTAATCTCAGCAGTCAGCACCCCAATTGAATTTTTTTTACACGTTCATGATTTCATTTATGTGATTTTTTTTTTTTAAAAAAATAGATATTAATCATTAATAATACTCCATTCTATAAGCAGGTGCATTTCTTGGTTATAAAATAGAAAGACGCCATTGGTTAAAAAAGACTTTGATTGCTTAAATATGAGATATTAAGTTTTGGCTGTGGAAATATAAGATATGTATTTGAGATAGCCATCTAATTAGGCCTAAATCTAACTGCATGTAATCATAAAATTAGTAGAGTGTGGTCTTGTAATTAAAAAGAGAGCCCTGCCGAAAGAACAGGAGTTGGTGAGAGGGAGGGGGCAGGCAAGTCTTACGTGGCAGAAACCAAAGTGAAGAACCTTGGGGCAAAGGTTTAAGTAATAAATCCTCCCCGAAAATATAAGCCCAGGAGCAATATTACCTTAAAAATTTCTTTTGTTTCAATGTTGACTTGAAAGTTTCAAAATATAACAACGTTGTTTTCTTACATTAAAAAACTAACGTTAACTGTTAACTTGTTAATGGAAATGAACAACATTGTTACTTTTTAAAACTTTCAGGGTAACTTTGAGACAAGAAAAACTTTCGATACAACATGCTCCGGAAAGCTTCCGAAATAAATTTACTACTTAACCCTATTATAAAAGAGTTTTATAATGGGATAAAGGAACGCGTGGGTGGATGGGGCCATGGACCACTTGTGTTTCTCCCCTATTGTGTGACGGGTGTGAATTAGCAGCCGCAAACACCAATTATAAATTATAATTATAATTAATAAAGATTAGCCTTTTGATTATTAATAATATATGTGTGCTGGCACGAAATAATGGGTGCATTCCCATAATTACGTACGAATCTGAATATAGTAGAATGGAGCCGTTGTACTACGTACGAATGCGAATAGAGTAGAAAATAAAAAGGAAATTACAACGAAGCGTGCCCCTTTTGTTGGGGGAGTCGCACACAGACATGAGACGGAGACACGGATCCGGTTTCGTTCCTCAAGAGGACGAATATTTGAGTGGTCAAGATGAGATCTGAACAGTTTGGATTTTTTTTTTAAATTGTTAATTCTTTAATGAAAAATTTATTTTTTAAGAAAATATCAATTCAGATATTATCTTTATTTTAGATTCTCTACTTATTAAAATAATTTTTGATAAAAAATCAACATTTAAAAAAAAAAAAATCTAGACCGTCCAGATACTCATCCTTTAGACAAACTCTCCCTGCTCATCCAAAAGACAAGCAAAGAAACCGAATCCCGATCCCAGAGACACCCTTTAGGATTAATATAATTAAATAAATGAGAGAGATCAGGGGGTATAATGATATGATTGAGCTCATTAGCTGCTCCTTTATGCGCTCCACCTGTCATTCTCTATTTTACTCTCTCGGGTCCTAAATATAGGATAAATTTTATAGTGTAATTTATACTATAAACTTTGTCCTATATTTTGGACCGGAGGTAATATTAACCCACCCCCATGATGCATTCACTCTTATTTATAACTCGCATTATTAAATTATGAATAATATGCATATATATTGGAGCATCGTATAACATGAATATGATATTTGGCAAACCTTAAACCCCTCTTCCCCAATCTATTACTGTTCATTTTGGCAACATCAGTTTGAATTTTCACAAGTGTCAATGCAGGCTCTGATTTCAACCTCATCCAAAATAGAAATTAACTTCCTCACCATTTTTCTTTTCCTTTGTCTTTCGTATGTTTTTTGCATAGTAACTCTCAATCACATCTACTCTCCTATTCATAAGATCTTATCCATTAATTCTTGATACAAGATAACTTATAGATTTTAATGAAACATTTACGACTCATACTTCAACAACAATAAAAAGTCTCTTTCTTTCTATTCCCCCTTTTTTCCCAATAAATCATTACCAATTAGAGGGTAATCTTGGAGAAGCTGTAAGATATTTTTATATTTGACTAATTCTAACTATTTTTCTTGATCTCATGAAGGTAAATGGAGCAAGAGAACGAATGAAGTATTACATAAGCTCAACCTTTGTTATGTACAGTAACTTTTATCATTATTTCTCCCTCCCTTACTTTCCACTGTCCAGTCCTTGCTATTGCTTTTGAGTTTTGACATCACTTCCCAGAGTTTTATTTTTAGGACTAAGGGACAAAAATGTCCATAAGCTTTCTTCAGACGGGTATACATTGCTATAAACTTTTATTTTGTAAAAATATTCATAAACTTATCTAAATAGAACAAAAATGCCATTACCATTAACTATGCCGAACGCCTGTTACTTTTTTCCCTTGGTGGGTCCTACCAATTTTTCCACGTCTTAGCTCTGACAACTCATCGTCAATCTCTCTCCCCCTCAATCCTTTCACCCTATGATTCTCTTCTCATCATTTTTTTCATTTTTTCTCATCAACCCATCTGGACCGTTGATTAGGAGAATGAGAAAAATGTTAAAGTGATATTGTGATTGATTGGATGGATATGATTTAGAGATGATGAAGGATAATGAGAAAATGATTATGAGAGAAACTCAACCCCCCTCTACTCTACAGACATGGCTTTGGTCCTTCGTGCCTCTCAATGGTTGCCTTTCTTTGCGCCACAATGGTGCGGTTTTGATGTAAAGTAGGGCAGTTGTGCCTTTTTTTAAAATATATATATATATATTTCAGTTACCGACTAGTACTAAAAAAATACTTTATAATCTTAAAAAATTATTTTACGATCCGGAAAAAATATTTTAAGATATTGATTGACACTAAATAGATATTTGAGGATATTAACTTATACTAAAAAAATCCTTCATAATCTTAAAAAATAATTTTAGGATTTTGAAAAAATATTTTGGGGGTACTGAATAGTACTAAAAGTATACTTCAGGTGATTGATACTGAAAAAATACTTCATGATCTTGAAAAATTATTTTAGGATCTTAAAAAAAATATTACAAGGTATTGTACTTAAAATATACTTTAGGATTTTTTTTTTTTAGGATTCTCAAATAATTTTTCAAGATAATAAAATATTTTCAGTACAGTTCGATAGCTTGAAATATCTTTTTAGTACCAAATAATATCCTAAAAACCCTTTTGGCACAAAGGAGGGCAGCCGAGGGCGCAAAAGACCAAAGCCAGGTCCTTATTCCACAGCCCTAAGCTCCTCAATGCTCTCTCATCGCCGGCGATCTCATCACTCCCTGCCACCCACCACCACCTGCCCATCCACTGTCCACCATAGTGACGACGAGGAGGAGGATCAAGAGCCTACCTACCATCCTCCTTCTTTGGGCGCACTACTACAAAAAAGGGTTATTACTTCCCTAAAAAACGTCCTTATTTTTAAAAAGGAAGTTAAAAGTAAACGTAGTGGCATTCTTGTAATTATATAATTGAATTCTAAACATTTGGCGTCCTAAACTAATGTTCAGGACGCTTTTAATTAGATAAGGCGTCCTAGAATAATTTAAGAATGCCAAATATTAAATTTTTAGCGCCAAAAATTACCGCCATGGCGCGCTTTTTTCGCGAAATTTTTTTGGCGCTTAGGGAATTTTTTTTAGGCGTCCTAAAGATAGGATCAGGACGCCTAAATTATCTTATTAGCGTCCTGATTTTATATCAGGACGCCTAAAAAAATTTATTGGCGTCCTGAAACAGATTCAGGACGCCTTTATCAAATTTTAGGCCTCCTGATATAATTTCAGGACACCTTTATTTGTTTTTAAGGCGTCCTGATTTTGTACCAGGACGCCTTGATTTGTTTTTGGGCGTCCTGATTCATATTTCAGGACGCCTTAATTCGAATATATACTTAATCCGCACACTCTGATCTATTATTTCCTCTGCACTTCCATTTTAGTCGAAATCTCACTCACGACGAAAGCCCTAATCGCTATCAGCCACTCTCCCCTAATCGCGATTGCCGTCCCTCGACAGTCCGTCGGTCTCATCTCCGTCTTCCCTCTTCGCGGCGGTGTCCGTCGTCGCTCTCATTCGTTGTCTCGTCCATTTGTCCGTCGCCGATCTCCTTTCCTTCTTCCCTCTTCGCTTCCCTCTCGCTGCGGCTCTAACGGTACGCAATCAAAACCTTAATTAATGCTTTTGCTTAGCTTATGTTGCCATTCTTCGAGGATTTTATCAATGGTTTCTTTGTCTACACTTGGTTTCTATATTATATTGATCTTTGGTTTTTGTAGCTAGACTTGGTATTGCTGCTGGTTTTCGAGTTTACATATGTAGGGGGCTCTTGAAGTTATATATAAGGAAGTGCAAAAAAACTCATGACTTAGTTACCTTAACCTTCAACTTCTTTGCTTTGTTTTTGCCTTCTTTATTGCTTGATGCTTCATTCTTGTTCTTTCTTTAATTTTCTTGTGTATGTGCCGACCTTGGACAGAAACTGAGGGAGCATTTGGTCTTAAATATTAATTAGATTTAATGTGCATTGAAGTAGCTGATAATTTGAAATTTCCTTAGTTAGTAATTAAGTTTTGTTGAATTATGTTGAAATGGTTTGTTGTTGAAATTTTGGGATGTCTTCTTGTTAAGGGGAAATCTTTACCGAATTTTTTTTTTACAAGATTGAGAATATGAATCATGTCATTCTTGAAGTTGACTGTTGTTGGAAATGTCTTAGGTGATAATAAAATGGGTCATAGTTGGATGAATGCTTTGAGAACTAGTAAAGAATATGAGAATGGGGTGGAAGAGTTTATTGAATTTGCTAGAAGGAATGTGGCTACAAAAATGGGATGTATTATTGTCCATGTGTTAATTGTTTAAATGGGATTCGAAGGGATATTCCTGATATAAGGGATCACCTAATTTGTGATGGAATAAACCTTCGATACACAACATGGATATGGCATGGTGAGGAAGTAAGTACCAGTGCGTCCTACCAAAATGAATTAGAGGTAGATGATGATGATGATGGAATGGAGAGGATGATTCATAATGTTGAGGTAGAATCTTTTGCACAATCGCATGAATATGATAACGTCCGGAGTGATGCAGAGACACCTTTGTTCCCTGGGTGTACTAAGTATACACGGTTGACTGGGACCTTACAATTGGTCAAATTAGATGATAATGTACTTCCAAATCGTATGTATGAAGCGAAGAAAATCTTGTCTACCATGGGCATGGAGTATGAAAAGATACATAGCTGCCCTAATGACTGCACATTGTACAGAAATGAGTATGAAGGCCTTAGTAATTGTCCGAAGTGTAAAACTTCAAGATACAAAGTGAAGAAAAAAGGTGGTGGTTCTGGAGATAAGACAACAAAAAGGCAACATTTGAAGGCATTGTGGTATCTTCCAATAATACCGCGGTTTAAGCGTCTGTTTACTAGTGAGGCAACGACGAAGAAGTTGAGATGACATTCTGATGAGAGAGTATCTGATGGAAAATATCTTCGGCACCCGGATGACTCTCTACAATGGAAGAAAATAGACGAAATGTTCCCTCAATTTGGCAGTGAGCCAAGAAACCTTCGGCTGGGGCTTTGTACATATGGCTTCAATCCGTATCGAACTCTTAGTAGCACCCACAGTGCATGGCCGATTCTCCTTGTAATTTACAACTTACCTCCCTGGCTATGTATGAAACGCAAGTTCGTGATGCTTTCTATGATGATTTCTGGACCAAAACAGCCCGGGAACAATATCGTTGTCTACTTGGCGTCTTTGATTGAGGATTTGAAGAAGTTGTGGGAGGAAGGCGTAGATGTGTTTGATGCATATAAGAAGGAGTCCTTCAAGTTGCGTGCAATGATATTTACCACGATAAACGACTTTCCTGCATACGGAAATTTGTCAGGGTACAGTGTGAAGGGGCATAAAGCATGTCCAATATGTGAAGCAGACACGGACTTCCATCAACTAAAGCACGGGAAAAAAACGGTCTACCTCGGGCACAAGAGGTTTCTTCATCGGTTCCACCCGTATCGTAAGTTAAGAAAGCGTTTTAACGGCCAACCGGATCATAGAACGGCTCCAAAGGCATTGACCGGAGAGGAAGTTTATAGCCGGGTGAAGCATATCAATGTCATATTGGGTAAGAAGCAAAGGATTGTGGGTCGGAAGAATATATGGAAGAAGAGATCAATTTTCTTTGATCTTCCATATTGGCGTAGTCTTGATGTGAGACACAGTCTCGATGTGATGCATGTGGAGAAAAATGTTTGCGATAGCCTTGTCGAGTACTCTTTTGCACATACCGGGGAAGACTAAGGATGGAATTAATGCGTGACTAGACCTGGTTGATACGGGAATAAGAGAACGGTTACATCCACAAGTAATGGAAGATGGTAAGAGGGCATACATGGAGCCAGCAGCTCATACACTATCAAAAGCGGAGAAAAAAAGTTTGTGTGGGTGTCTATATGACATTAAGGTTCCACAAGGATATTCTTCTAATTTGAGAAGGTGTGTTTCAATGGACG
This sequence comes from Acacia pycnantha, assembly GCA_025563575.1. Taxonomy (NCBI): domain Eukaryota; kingdom Viridiplantae; phylum Streptophyta; class Magnoliopsida; order Fabales; family Fabaceae; genus Acacia; species Acacia pycnantha. The sequence goes on from JAMWYP010000144.1 coordinate 1,647,466, forward strand.
ATTTGAAGTTAGTGGGAATGAAGTCTCATGATTATCATGTGTTAATGCAACAACTATTACCAGTAGCAATTAGAGGCATTATGAAAGATGAAGTGCGAACCACTATAACAAGATTGAGTATTTTCTTTAATGCTATCTGTAACAAAGTCATTGACATTGAAAAGCTAGATGAATTGGAAAATGAGAGTTCTATTATTTTGTCCCAACTAGAAATGCATTTTCCTCCTGCATTTTTTGATATAATGGTGCATTTGATAGTGCACTTGGTAAGGGAGGTAAGGCTGTGGGGTCCAGTTTACCTAAGGTGGATGTACCATTTCGAGCGATACATGAAGATCTTAAAAGGATATTCTAAAAATCCTTATCGACCGGAAGCCTCAATAGTTGAGAGATATGTAGTTGAAGAGGCTATGGACTTATGCAAGGATTATCTATCAGGGGCGACGATACAATCTCAGCATGACGAGGGGATAAGCGAGGGAACTCGAGGAGTCAGACTGAAGAATATGCCTCGTGAAGAGGTGTTGCAAGCACACTTGTACATCCTGAATAATATGGAAGTGGTTCAACCATACATTGATGAACACGGGAAGAGTTTGAAGAATATGAATCCAAGGAAGAACGACATGCGAGATAGCTAATGAGCAAAAGAAGACATTCATAAAGTGGTTCCAGCAGAAGGTATTGCACGAGACCGGTGTGTCGGATACAATTAAGTGGTTAGCTCTGGGGCCTTCTTGTCGAGTCATCACATGGAGTGGTTATGATATAAACGGATATTCTTTCTACACAAAAGACCAAGATGACGAAGTTACGTGCAAAATAGTGGGGTGATGGTTGAAGTCGAATCCATGCACTTTTCGAGTTCGAAAGACAAAAACCCGGTTTTAGCATCAATGGCTTATTATGGAGTTATTGAAGAAATATGGGAGATGAGCTACAACAAGTTCAAAGTTGCTTTATTCAAATGTAAGTGGGTTAGCAATAATGTTGTTGTCATAGATCCTAAATTTGAATTTGTCTCAGTTGACCTTCAACGACTTGGTCATAGAGATGAGCCATTCATTCTAGCAAGTCAGGCGAAGCAAGTGTTTTATGTTACAGACCCTGCTGATAAAAAAATGTCTATTGTGCTTCAAAGTAAAAAAACAGAAGTATGGTGAAGAATGCCTGAACCTTGATGATACACTCCCTTTCTCAACAAATCCACCTATAACACGTGAAGTAGATTGCACACTTATGTACGTGATCGCTCCATGATTCTCAAATGCATTTGATATTTTTGTAGATTGCACACTTGAGTTTATGACTTGTTTTCCAATTTACAGTTTTTTGATAGTGTTACTCCGTTATTGGATGAAGAAATTGATACTGTTCGAGACGTGTTTTGGCTAGACATCTTTATGTGAATTTGACATTGTTGTTGGCTGGTACCCGGTAGTGCACTAGTTCAAATGTTTAATGCGAATTTGACATTGTGTTCATCCTTATGTATTTCATTTTGACATTATATTGTTGTTGATATGGTCATCATGAATTTCATGTATTTCAAATGTTACTGTGCACTAGTTTATATGTTTCACGGTTAAATCAGCCTGATATATGTTAATGAAGGAATGTTATTTTTAAACTGTGGCTACCTAGTGGATTGTAAATATTGTATTATTGTTTTGCAGACAATTTGGGAATTTATATAAATAAAACGTATCATTTTAAAAATAAAAACTCAAATAAAACGTCCGGAAAGTAAACAAAGGACGCCTCATATTGAACAAAAACAAACTAAACAAGGCGTCCTGAAAATAATTTAGATCGCCTCATATGAGGCGACCAGAAATTAATTAAGGACGTCTCATATGAGGCGACCTGAAACTAATTCAAGACGCCTCATATTAGGCGTCCTGAAATTAATTCAGGTCGCCTAATATGAGGCGTCCTGAAATTAATTCAGGACGCCAAACTTAAAAATATACGACTACCCAGCCTGAGACGTCCATGTGAAAAAGGACGTTAATTGGGTCTTATTTAGGTCGTTTTTTCCTTTTTTTTGTAGTAGTGGCGTTTTCTACAGCTGAGAAGAGAGTAGAGCAAAGAGCACCGTCTTCTCAAAGTGAACCAGAGAAGGCGGCGGAAATTTTTATTCACTGTTCATCGTCCTTGATGCTGAAAAGAGAGTGGTATGCGGCGAGAATTAGAGAGGGATAACTCGTGAACCAGAGAGGCGAACTTCAAAGCACCGTTCAACTTCTTCTTGCGCGAGAGGTAACACGCCAGAGAAGATAAGAAGAAGTCGATGGCTCCAGTTCCTTCTTTTCCAACAAAATTCAACAGTAAGAAGGAGACAAAGACCAGGGATAAAACAGAGTGGACAAAGAAAGAAGGAATATCATCCACTAGTTCGATTTTTTTTTGAACTTTTCTTTGCTAAGATAGTTTGATTCTTGAGTGGTCAGAAGAGAGTGAACTCGGTTTTGAGACCAAGTGAAGTGGGTGATGTATGGATGATAGAGAAATATTTACCGTTGCTGGTGGAAGGAGATAGAGGATTTTTTTTTTTTTTTAAACAATCATTTAATACAATAAGAGAGTGTATGACAAGTGGGATAAAATTAATGAGTTGGTACATTGTACCAAAGGCCTTGTAGCCTAGTTGAGTAGTGGTATTGGTACTTTTCAAGTCCCAACTAGTGGGAGGTTACGGGTTCGATCCCGCTCATTGTAGTTTAGGCCATTAGTGCCTGTCGCCTTGTAATTCAAAAAAAAAATGAGTTGGTGCATTGTGATTAAACAATATATAGATAAGTTGGTATCAAATGACACCTGGACAATAGTATGGGACCCACTAAACCTAAATGTAACAGTAACACCATATTGCCCCAATCCACGGTAATGACATTTTGACACCTAATGAAAGTTTATAACGCTACATAAAGTTTATGATGCAACATAGCCACCTAAAAAAAAAAGTTCACAGGCATTTTTTCCCCTTAACCCTTTTTTTTTCACTTTTTTGAACTATACTTTTACTGTTTCAATTTCATATTTTCATTTCTATTATCTTCTGCTTCTTACCTTTTTTTTTAAATGAAAACAGAAATAAAAAATATTCTGCTTCGCATTCTGAGAGACTGGCCACGGGCCTACGGGTTGTTCAATCATGCATTTGTTGAGCCCATTGACATTTTGCCGTGCTCGTATTCTGAGAGACTGAGCCGATTCCATCCAAAGGAAATGAAATCATGTACCACGCGTGCCAAGTCGCCTACGTCGTCTAATACCTCTCTCATCCCCAACAACACTTCAGATTTCAATATATTACTCAAACAAATCTTAAAATCTTAAATATAAGACATAATTGACTTTTTTTGAAGAGATTAAAAAAACAAAATGAATTACTTCAAAATATTTATATTTATCGTTTTTTCTCCAAACTATATTTTCTTTAATTTATGAACTAATATATAATCTAATGATACACAACATATGATATGATTAGTAACTTATTTAACTTCTTTAATCTATCAAAAAAAAATAACTCTTTAGGACAGGAGGGAATAATAATCACCAAGAAACTCACTTCATTTCTCATTCCCTCTTCCTATATCTATCCTCCCAAACATACTTTCACGTTCCCAAAGAGCAGAGGCCGTTCCAACAACTAGTGTATGTAACTTGGGACCCGTTTGATACAAAAAATTGGTGGGGAGGGAAAGGAACTTAGAGGAGGGAAAGGAAGGGAAAGGAAGATTTGAAAGATGAGGGAAGATGGCTTGAGTTGTTTGGTAGGAGGAAAATGAAGAGGTGGTAATTGGTAAAGAATTAGGAAATGTCTATTTTACCCTCAAAAGAAATTAATTCAAAATAAAAAAGGAAAATATTTTTTTTGCTAAAATATATTTTTAAAAAATATATTCTTGTTAAGTTCGAACTCATGGAAAAAAAAATCTCCAAATTCGAACTATCCCGCCAAGTTTAAATTTTAGGGGTAAATCTGTTAAAAAAACACTTTTTTGGGAAGATTGCAGCTTTCCCTCAATTTTCGGATGGAAAGCATCTTCCCTCAAATAAGGGAAGATGAGTACTCACTGGAAGATGCTAACTGGACTTTCTGTCTACCAAACACCCAAAATCCATGGGAAGATTGAGATCTTCCCTTTCCTTCTCTAATCTTCTTTCTACCAAACGGGTCTTTAGATTCTATACCAAAGGCCCCCACAAGAGATTTAAAAGTGCCTTTGCCATGCCCTCCAAATTGTGACAATTCCAATAAAAGAATTGACACCTAAGAACCAACAGGATCAATGATGAACCCAATGCACTTTAAAAATACAAGGTAACTGGAGATCAATTTCACATTATTCCTATTATTAGATCTACTTTGACAGCAGCCGTTTTCTAATTACAGATGGAAGTGATAGAGAATTCTCTCATCCTCTCTTTGCTATCGATGGCAGGCCATGCTCATCCTTCAATATACAGTAGGACCAGTTGGTTCATCTTCTGAGAAAATCATGCGAAAACTAGGAAACCAACCGGATAAAAGGACAATCAACCAAGTTAAAAAAAAAAATAGAAAAGGGATTAAATTCCCTTTAGATTGACAGAACATAGTCAGTCATTGTCTGTAACTAGTATTGCTAACCTTGCTTGGAAATAATGGTTTCTCCCTCAAGCTGGCAGCTAGCAAGGTTTCAGAGCTGCTTGGTTGGCTCTCAGTTATCCCAGGTCTCGTCCAGATTTTAATGTGTCCTTCGCGACAAGCAGTGAGTACAGATTCCTGGGTGAATATCAAGCCTGAAAGGGGTTCCGTGTGTGCACGATGAGTGACAAGAGGCGAGATTTTAGGAACATCACGCATGCTTGGAGCAGGTTGCAGTGTACCCAAAGGGACAACACTGTCCCAATGAGCTGACTGGCTCCCAGCACTGTAAGTGGGGGATCCACCAGGTGCACGCCGCAACGGTACCACAATCTCATCCATTTCCAGGTCCCAAAGAAGCAACTGTGTATCCTGACCAATAAAATATCTTAGTTTTGGCAATTGAGAAGTATAGGAGTTTCAATAGTGACAAATGACTTAATTGAGAAGTAAGGAGTTTCTTGAGTAAAAAAAAGTATAGGAGTTTCAATATAGTGACAAGAGTCTAAGTGATCGCGCAAATGAAAGGCCATTTTCACAACTCTGACCGCATTACTATACTACCTGTGACACATTTCTTTCTTTAAAACTTAAGTTCTAGGCAAGGCCATGTGACACATTTTATAAGAAATTCACGATCCATTCTTCATGAAGGGAAATTTTAACCAGTTCAAAATTCCCTCTCCAGATTGGTGATAATTCAGCAAGTTTATTGTCACCTAAAATATTTTCATAAATAACACACTGTTCTCATCAGGCATTCTGCAATACCATTTACATAAACAATATTTCATGTCAAGGGGCCCCATCCACCAGGTAACTAGAATTGCCTGACAATCATATCAAATCTGAAAGCTGCTAAAAGCCTTCAACCAGTACCAAAGTACCACGTGAGTAAATTTATGTTTCCATATGAACTTTGACTTTCTCACATAAGTATTGCCACATCTAGAAACAAAAGGCATCTAACTCTCAGCAAACTTTATATGAGCAGGCAGAGGGAACTTATTTTCAAAGTGATAAAATATATTAAGGAATGAAAACAAAAAATTCATGTGAAGATCTTAAAACAGCCAAAACTACAGAGGACATGTCATTTTATTTTTTTACAAAACACCTTAGTACCTGACCAACAGATCCAAACCGATACATAACAGTTTCAGTACTATCATCTGAATTTGGTGATGTCCAATATGAATCGAAAGCCACTCCGCTGACCTGTAACAGCATGTGTGGCATATCTTAACTCAGAGCTATGATTATAAATATACATAATGCTTGCTGCAAATTAACAAGAAACTTACCCATGAGTTGTGTCCCTCACCCCATGCCACAACCTTGCGGTCCTCCCTGCTCCAAACTTGCACAAGATCATCTTCTCCTCCAGTCAAAATATATTTTGCATCTTTGCTGTTAAGCAGATTTTGATTACGGTTTTACAATCTCAATGCGTGAAGCCAAAAAAAAAGATACTCTAGAGTGCGATAAATATAATATAATAAATTCGAGTGCAATAAATAAACCAAAGATGGAAATGAATCCAACAATGGCTGTCTACTCTTACAAAAGTGACTTGGATCAAACAAGTCTCACCTCCAAGCACAACATAACAAAGCGCCATAATAACTTTTACCACCACATATAAGTTGTTCCTTAGAGAAATCAAACACTCGCAAATAGCCTGAATGCGGTAAGCCAGATAAGATCAATAAGGTGTTCTTGCAAGAAAACCTAGAAAAGCAGCAGAAGTGCAGAACCACCAAATGCTGATGGTGTTTAAATGAATAAATTTAATTGATATACCATCTCTTCCAACAGTTGCTAAGTATGCACCATCATGTGAGAAAGAAATACTGTTAATTGAACCCTGGCATACATGCCATCTAGCCACTGGATTACTCTGCATAGAATATGTTTGGGGAAAAAAAATGGGGTTAACAAACAAGTGGTGAAAACTAAACAAAGCATTCATTCTTATGCTACCCATAAAATTCATGGGAATCAGGAATTCAGTCATAAAAGCCTTGCCACAAAGAAGGCCGAAGATGATTACATACAAAAACCCATAACATCTGAAGGACATATTAATACACATATTTTTAATTATACTTCCAATATAATATAAATGGCTTACCAATTTGCATGTTCCACAGCACAGATTATGTAAAGAAATATCATTCTAAAACAGCACATGGCTTAACCGTAAACCACTTAGATAGTGAAGATTGAGGATAAATAAACAAATGATCTTACATTGACTGCTCCATGAAACCATTCAAACCACTTAATGTTACCAGAGAAATGCAATAAATTATAGACAAGTGCAAAATATATAATCAATCATAAACAATGTAAATCTAAAATGTGTTGAATGTGTTGTGACCTTCTTTGACTAGGTAATATCGCTTATAAAAATTGAAAGTTTACAATACTAGAGTTGAAGTTGTATGCTTCACCTTTCCCTTGTTTGAAATATAACTCATGTGTCAATAGACAATATCATCAACAGTAAAGTACATGGTTCTGATACAAACACATATCGATGGATAATCATTACAGAATAGCAACAGATTTTGAAAAATAAAATAATTTTGTAAATGTTAAATTTTAGAGATGCAGTTGTCCTACCCATACCTTGCTTAGAAACTAATTAGACATAAAACTTAATACCTTACTGTAACGTGCATGAGAAACAGAAAACTGTGCTTGATCCTTAATAACTGGGAATGAAGACTCTCCAGCACCATCTTTGTTCTGAAATGGGAGGAAAGCTAACATATGACCAACTGACTGTAAAAATCCTCATTATACAAGAACCTTGAGATGAGCATCTCTCTTTATAAATGAGGCTTGCCTTTTCATATACATACAAATTCCCATCGGCATGAGTAACAACAAAAGCACCATCACCTCCAGGAATCCATGCAATACTAGTACAACGACTGTCCAGAGGAATGGATATCAATCAAATTAGATTCCAGACAGCACCTAAAAACGATATTCTACTATGTATGAAAGTTCTTTGAAATAACTCGACTAAATGAAATCTTGATAAAGCTGATAACTTGGGGAAATGGCTTCTAACTTGTTAAAAATCCAATCCAATTACAATAATTCAGATCATCAATTTAACTAATAGACATAATTCACATACCTTACCTAGTATATGTGCACATTTGCGTGTGTGTCAGTGTGTGTGTGAAATACAGCAAAATACACCCAAGGCCATGAAAGCAGACAACCACTTATGTCAACATTAAGATTGGATCAACACTTGCCTGTTGTTGACAGAACCATCCTTGTTGTAATGATGAGCTCCTACAAGCTTTTTACCGACATCCTGTAATTGCTGTCTCAGTGACACTGAGTAGACTACAATAATACACACAGGAGAAATAAATTCATAAAGCCTAAATAAACATTAAAAATGAAGTAAAGAAGGATGGAAAGTTTGGAATTTATCGAACTATTTACCATCACCCGTACTCAAACCAATAAGCAAATCATGTCCATCCTTCGCTTCCTCATCAAAGGCGTGGCATACAGGATTCGAATTACTGAAGTGAATGGACTTTATAGGATCCTACATCCAAAACAAGAAAAGTCTAATATGCCAAATCCAAAATCTCCCCTATCCCCAAAAAATTAATTATTCAAATTCCATCATCTGTCTACCTTGTCTTGAGAATTCAATACACTAACAAAAATTGCATCACTAACATTGAAGATCAAGTACGTTCCTTTCCCATCAAAATTTGAATTAGCCATTAAACTACTTGAACTTGAGGCACCAAGAGAACCAATCCTACTGTTTACCCCAATATTTTTGCTGCTACCATTCCCTCCAACAAAACTAAGTGCACGGCTTCCATTGCCACCTCCCCACAATCTAGCAGCCGCTGACCGTACCCCACTGCTGGCACTAAAACTTGATGGTGGGGCAGTTGGTGTTGAAGGAGCTGGCTTCTCCTTGAGATGTGCAAGAGTTACCTAATGGATTAATCAAACAGCAATGTGCTGCTAAGATAAACAACATATTGCAAACAGTGAAGGGAGACACACAAGCTCGAAAATGAAACACATTTCCTTAGGAAATTGGGCTTTTCAGGATGAAAGTCACAACATAAAATCGTAACAATACAAAATAGCTTGATGGTATTAAGAATAATCGATGAACTGAGAATAATATGGAAACTTTGTTCGTTGATTCTCTGAGTCAATGAATTATGGACTTACATAACCCAGAATAACGTTCCGAAAAATTATACAGGTTGTCTTTGTTTTGATTTTTTTTTTTTTTTAAAAAAAAAAAAAGCTAACCTCGATGTCAGAAGCCAAAATGAAACAAATTAGAAATATACCATCTAACCCTAGGAACAAAAACAAGAATCATCATCGATTCGGCTAAATGGTCTTTATGAAGACATCCATCCTTTTTATATAGAACAAATATATATTTGGATTACAAGTACATAAAGGAAAAGAAAATTGAGATGACCTGAGCGACAGTTTTGCCGAGGGCATAGTGAGGGAGGGCGGAAGGATGTGTCTTCTCGTACTGAAGCTTGTAGCGACCTTCAGGAGTCTTGAAATAAGTCTTGAGACCAGGGGATTGGGCGGTAGCGGAAGAAGACGGGGATATCATGCCGTTTGGTGCGTTGATCATGGTGGAGATTAAGATGTGGACAATAACATAGGATCATGACAATAGGGTTCGAAACCTTGAATTGAATTGAGGGCTTCGCCCTGCTCTGACGGTTGTCTTCTCCTCCGCAGCTCTTTTCCCGGTTTTTCACTGTGCGTGCAAATGCTGTGTCTTCCAATGGCTTCCAGATGAAAAACGGGTTAACATCATTAGATTTTAGTTAGCTATGGTTTTGCGGCTTATTGAAACGCTGCGGACAGCAAACTGAAATGAAATTTCTGATACAAAACAAAATGGTCCACGATTTGACACCACCCTCCGGTCAACGTATGCCCTCCCAAAAGGGGCCCAGCGAACGCACTGAACCGCTATGCACCAATTCACAGTAAGCCCACTACTCTTATGGGCCTCAGTGGTAACGGATAATGAACCCAAATAGTGCCTAATTCTAAAATTGACGAGGTTGGGTGGCACCCACCACCCAGGCAGGTGCATTGAAAAAATTAAAAATAGATATTAAAAAAAAAAAAATAATAAATAAATAATATCGAAAACTTTTATATACTGTCATTTCCCTCTTAAAAAAACTTTTATATTCTGGCCGTACAAGAATAAATATGATAAAAAAGAACGCAGGACCAACAGAGTTGGTCTAGCAGTATAGAATCCCGCAGATCCCTCTGAATCTCGAGTTCAAATCTTAGAAGAGTCATTTATATTGAGAGAGAAAACCATAAACTCCGAACCAGATACCAGGTATAATAATGATAAATAAATAAAACTAAACAGGATCAAGGAAATAATATCATGAACTAATAAGCAAAGTGAAATGATAAAAAATGGCACTGGACTTGAACATCTAGTCTATGACGTTTTTTTTTCCTCCAAGTGTCGGTGTTGTAGATTTTCATTTAAATATGTCATGAAGTTGTTTGAGCATCCAATACTGGATGTTTAGAACCTATACTTAACCATCAATGATTTGGAATAAGATCACCCAGCCCTAGTTGTTTTATCCTCCTTCTTATCCACCGGACTAGATCATTGCCATGACAATTATTCTATATGGGAATTTCATTTCGTTTTGATCTTGCACTGTAGCTTCCTCAGTACCTAATAGCAGAACTCTATTCAACAGTGTAGACCAGAGTAGCTTCAAATATGAAACCCTGTTCCAAACTGGTGTTCTTGTATGTTTATAAAAGCCAAGCAAACTTCATAGTAGCTGATTTTTGTCAAGTAAGGCTTGTCTGGATTCCTGACTTTTACAAATTGAAAATTGTGTAGAAATCCATTGATATAATATGATTTATGTTTAGAATAGTTCTTATAAAAAAAAATTTAATTTGACAAACTGAAATTTATTTAGATAATTAATTGAAAAATAAATTTGGATGTAAAAAAAATTAAGATGCATTTAATACTATCCAATGGTTATTATTAATGCAACATGAGCAAAATCAGCAAAAAGTTTATTCATTCTTCAAGTTTCAGGGCATTAAGCAAAGAGTTGTGCCAAACACATAAAAGCCTAAAGCAGCTTTTTGAAGAGAAAAAGGCAGTTAACATGTGTCCAGCACGAACCAAACACAATTTTTCCCTCCATTTTAAAAACGACTAGTCATGTTGTTGAAACTTGCATTTCTAGAATCTGAGAGTTATGAACCCATATCTAGGGGAAAAAACAAAACTAACACAAGCAGCAGGAGCCCTAGTAAATCAATAAGTATCAAAGTTCTGCAGTTAAATACAAGTATAACAAACAGAAGAAAATCAAGTTGGTTGATTCACTATCATGAGAACAGAGAAGGAAAAAGTGTTCCTAAAATCAAGATGTAAATGCCAACATTGGTCCCGCCACCAGAAACTTGAAACTAAAGCAAGCATGAAACATTTTAGGGTGGTTTGGTTTGTCCAAGCAATAACCAAAAACAGCCCATACTCATTGCCATTTTAGCCCCCACATCATCAATCAGCCAATCCTGCCTGTTTTTCCTGCTTCTCCAAGCAATTAATTCTCTCTCTAATCTCTCTGCTTCACACAGAAAAGTTTAACACCCTGACGTCCTCTTGCCACCTTGTCCATTGCAACCTTTCACCAACCATTTACCAATCAAATTCCTTAATTCCACTCACCTCCTTCATTATATATATATATCCCCTCCACTTACTTACATTTCATTGCTCTTTCCTTCTCACAAAACCTGCATCAATATGATGTCAAATGTACGCTTCTCCTCTGTTCTAATCATCTTATTATTCTTCCACACAACTTCTGCTCAAACAGCACCAGCAGCACCATCAGGCCCCACCAACATAACCCAGGTCCTGGAGAAGGCAGGCCAGTTCACCACTTTCATCAAACTCCTCAAAGCTACTCAGGTGGCTGACAGAGTCAATGCTCAGCTCAATAACTCAAACCAAGGCCTCACTATTTTCGCACCCACTGATAATGCCTTCGCTAGCCTAAAATCTGGCATACTAAACTCCATCAGTTCCCAGGAACAGCTTCAGCTCGTGCAATTTCATATCCTCCCCAATCTTTACACTGCGTCCCAATTTCAGACTGCAAGCAACCCATTGCAGACGCAGGCCGGAAATGGAGGCGACGGCCAGTTCCCCCTCAACGTCACAACGTCGGGAAACCAAGTCAACGTAACCACCGGAGTCGTTGACGCATCTGTCGCTAATACTATTTACAGTGACAGCCAGCTTGCTGTGTATCAGGTGGATCAGGTACTGCTTCCTTTGGCGCTTTTTGGCGCGCCCCCCACGGCCGCACCGGCGCCGGCGCCGACTAGGCCGGAGAAAAATGTCCGGGCTGCCGATTCTCCTTCTTCAACTACACCGGTTAATACTTCCGGTGTGCTGGGTCTCATTGGCCTGAGAGGGAAAGGGGCTATCCTCAGTGTTGCAGTCATTGCCGTGACAGCTTCGTGTTTGTGGCTTTAATGGGTGATTCTTCTTGTTTTTTTTTTTTCTAAGAAAAAAATATAATTTCATGGAGCGAGTGTTGATTATTTTGAATTTTTTATGGAGATCTTGTTGTGTATTATTATTGCTTGCTGCAAAGCAATAAAATGTGCAGAATGTAACTGTGAATTGTTTGTCACTAAAGTACTCGGGTTTCCTAGTAACTTGAAGAATAATATCGCAGCAATAAGTGAAAGTATTCCCTGTAATTATAAGAATATTTTTATAACATAAATTGTATTATTAAAATAAAAGTGTCCTATAATTAAAACTGAAGGTAATAATAATTAATCTTTCACACACAAAAAAATACAAGTAATAATGAATCCTTCCATAATAGGCGGTCGTCAAGCTGCATTTTTTTTTTTTTTTGACATAGAAGGATTGACAGGAACTAAATTACAGCTGGGGGGATCCAGATCCCAAAGCCTCAGATGCACATAGATCCCGTAAAGAGGACGGGCAAAAATCTAGAAAGGAACAAGAGGAAGATATACCCTGCTTAGCTAGGCTATCAGCTAACATATTGCACTTCCTCTTTTTTTTTTTTTTTTTTTTTTTTTTGATAAGAAGGAGGCATAAAGCCTAAAAAAAAGATTACATAATCAAAACAAAGGGGAAATTAATCCTAAGCACTCTTGATCCACCCACGCCCTAAGACGCATGGGGCATTCACTCAAAATACCCGATTTCGACAAACCCAACTTTGCAAGATCGTCTGCAATTCGATTACACTCCCGAGGGATATGGCGCAGAGATATACTCCACTCACGACCCAATAAAATCTGAATCTGAGAAAACAGCAGACTCCCAGAGGTGAAGTTCCTGTCTAAAAGATTATTGATCAGAACACTAGCATCTGACTCCAAAATAATCTTCTTGAGACTTAAGTCCCAAGCAAGGTAGAGACCCTCCAAGATAGCCCATTCCTCCGCACACCGAGCATCGCAGATACAAACATTCTTAGTATAACCAGCTATCCACTCCCCTTGACACCCACGTAGTACTCCCCCTACTCCCGCCACAGACGTCCGTAGACTAACCGCCCCATCTACATTCAATTTAACCCAATCCGCAGGAGGTGTCACCCAAGATAAGGTCCCATCCGTGGCAGAGTTGGACCTATGGGGATCCAGAGTCAGCTCAGGGACAATAGCAAAACTCCTCCAAGAGTAGAGAATGGTTGCCGCCGGGTGGGGGGGTTTAACAGAATTGGGGACAAATATAGAGGAGTTCCTCCACCCCCATAGCCTCCAAATAGCAACCCCAAAAATAATATTCCAACTTGCACCCATACCTCTTCCAAGCTTACCTGTGAGATTCATGGCTAACCAATCCCTAAGCCGGGCAGAAAAGAAGGAAGAAACATAATTAGTTGACAGAAGAGAGAGCCACATTTGTTTCGCATAACGACAATCCCGTAAGATGTGAAGAATATCCTCAACCCCATCCCTGCAAAAGTCACATAAAGCCGACGATCGAGACCATCCACTCCTCCACTCATTGGTCGGGAGTTTATTTAAGGCAGTCATCCACATGAACACCTTAATTCTCTCCGCTCCTTTCCACTTCCATATTACTTTATGGAGCTTAAATCTAAGGTGTTGAGGATTTGATTCAAGCAAGAAATAAGCACTTCGAATAGAGAAAGTTCCATCAGCATTAGCACCCCACACCATAACGTCATTCCCCGCATCCCCCCTAGGAGGAAGAACAGTCATAAGTCTCTGAATTACCTCCTGGGCAACACACTCAGCAAGTCTAGTAAAATCCCAAGAACCTCCTTCTACCCAGTCACTCACACACGAGCCTTCCTCTTCAGAAGTGAGGTGTCTCGTACACAAACCCTTCAGGTCCTTACCATCAATCAACCAGTGATCATTAAAGAAACTCACTGATTGGCCATTTCTGATATGCCATTTGGTGCCCAAATCAATAAGTGCACTCTGAGAAGATATAAAACGCCACAATCTAGAATCCCCTGGACGATAGTTCAGAAGAGAAACCTCATCTCTCATCATATAGTGTTTCTGCAAAACCTCAGTCCATAAACTATTTTGCCCCATCACCAACTTCCAAGCCAGCTTAGCTCCACACGCTTGGTTAAAAGAAGAGAGTCTACGTAACCCCAGACCACCAAACTCTTTCGGCCTCGTAATACAATCCCAACCAACGGGATGAAACTTCTTCTGCGAACCCTCATGTCCCGAAATAAAGTTTCTTTGTAATCGTTCCACCTCAAGGCAGATACTCCTGGGGATTCGAACAACCTGCATTGGATACAACGGAATAGTGCTTAAAACAGATTTTGCCAGGGTAATACGACCGGCAGTAGATAAACAACTTGCTTTCCATGCCGATAGCTTCGAGTGAACTCGCTCTATAATATAATGAAAAGTCTCTCTCTTCCTCCTACTTCTAGTAAGGGGAAAGCCCAGGTATTTCCCTATTTCACCAGACACCTGCATTCCTGTCACATCCTTAATCTTGGATTTAGAGACCATCGACACCCTGGGTGAGAAATAAACCGAAGATTTAGCACGATTCACCTTCCCACCGGATGCCTTAGAGAAGATATCCAGGCATTGCATCATACACATCGCTTGATCCTCAGACGCAACCCCAAACAATAAAAGATCATCAGCAAACATAAGATGAGAAATCTTGGGACCATCTTTAGAAGTAAAAACTGGTTTCCACCTACCGTCATCCACCGCATCACAAATTACATGAGACAATTTATCCATACAAAGAACAAACAAAAGAGGGGATATCGGGTCACCTTGACGAAGACCCCTTTGAGGATGAAAGAATTCAGTTTGACTCCCATTCCATAGCACACTATAGGAGACCGAAGACACACACTCCATAATAAGGCGAATGAAATCCTCTTCCAACCCAACCTCACTAAGAACCTGTTTCAAGAAATCCCACCGGATTCTATCATAAGCCTTTTCGAGATCGATTTTCATAGCCATAAGCCCTCGCTTACTTCTGTTCTTACTCATGATATGAAGTAGCTCCTGCCCAATAACAATATTATCCTGTATGTGCCTGCCTTTAATGAAGCTGGCTTGGAAAGGAGACACCAAGTCATTCAAGATCCCTTTGAGTCTCTGCGATATCACTTTAGCAACACATTTATAATGAACAGAACACAGAGATATAGGTCTAAAATGGGACACCAACTCAGGGTTATCTCTCTTTGGGATTAGGGATATAAGAGTCTTGTTAGAACTCCTTAGAGAAGTTACCCCTTGAAAATATTGCTTAACAAATTCACAAATGGACTGACCAACAGTATTCCAATTATTCTTGAAGAAGATAGGAGGGAAACCATCCACCCCCGGGGCCTTGTAGTTCCCCATAGAAAATACCGCTCTCTTGATCTCTTCATCATCCGGAGTACCAAGAAGACTCCCCACAGAAGCCTGATCAAGGCAGGGGAATTTAGTTCTGGTAGGTAGGGACCAAGGAAGACAATTATCCTCTTGGTAGAGAGAGGAAAAGAAGCCAACCACCAGCCGCTTTAAATCCACTTCATTATTAACCCAAATACCCTCCTCATTTTTAAGGGAGATAATTCTATTTCGGCGACCTCTCATTTTTGACTTAAGATGGTAATACCGAGTATTTCTATCACCCTTCGCAACCTACTCAGATCTAGATTTCTGGAACCACTTAATTTCTTCTAGTTTAAACAACCTGTCCAATTCAGCCTGGAGATCAAATTCAAGGTTGCATAGGAAATCCGAATAAGGGTAGGCCCTAGATTTTTGGATCCCCTCTAGACGTCTCATGACTCGATGTATCTGTTTTTCCACCAAACCAAAAACCTCCCTGTTCCATATAACAATAGCCTTTTGGAACTAAGATAAAGCAGAATTAATATCAGTATTAGCTACCCAATTATTAGCAACAAAGTCACTATAATGCTCATGCTTAATCCACATAGCCTCAAATCTAAAGGGTCTACCACCATCTCTAGCATCATTCATACCACCAAAAGAAAGACAGATAGGATTATGATCAGAATACTTAATTCTAGGCAAAACCTGGAGGAAACATTCCGAGAAGCTTGATAAGAAGGAAGAATTGACCAAAGCGCGATCAAGTCTTTCAAACAGCCGAGATGTTCCAACATTTCGAGGTCCTCTCCAGGTAAATCTCGGACCACAAAACCCCATATCAGAAAGATTACACGACAAGATTCTATCGTGAAACAATTGGATTCTTGTAAAATTGACGCCAGCTCCCCCTATTCGATCATTAGAAGAGAGAATATCATTAAAATCCCCTAACACCACCCAAGACGACAACATAGATTCAGCAATAGTTTTAAGATCAATCCAGAGCATCTGCTTAAACCGATGTATCGGAACCGCATACACAGCTGTCAAATGGAAAGGAACTTCCCCAGTAAAGCAACAGAGAAAATGAAGAAATTGTCTCTCTTCCTTTAAAACAGTTACAGTAATAAGAGACTTTTTCCAGACAGCCACAAGTCCACCAGAACGCCCCACACTAGGAACAAAAACAAAGCCATCAAATCCGAACCGCTCCAAGCAACGAAACAGTATGGGATTTTCAGATTTTGTCTCCGAAAGAATGACCATGCACGGTTTGGACCCACTACACACAGAGCGAAAGTAATTACAAAAGCTCCTACTATTAGCTCCCCTGCAATTCCAATAAATTATATTTTTTTTGGAATTAGACATAAAATAAAATTAATAATAAAGGTTAGCAAAAAAATAAGGCCTCAAGAGAAAGGCCCAATTAAATTCCTGTGGTTTCTTGTGTCTCAGGCACAGCTGAGACAGAGCCCAAATTCTCACTTTCCTCTAAAGCCATGTTTAAATCTGAATCAGAATTAGAAGGCCCAGGAACATCATTCCCTTCTATCACCATGTTAGAGGCCAATTCGGAGCTATCAGGCCCAGACCAAAATCTTCCCTGCGGCCCATCAGGAACCGGGTCTCCATTCCCATCCGAACTCCAAACCGGGTCAGGGTCCACTTCCTCGTTTAATTCCCTTCCAGGTCGAGACTCTTCCCCACGCTGAGATCGCTTTTCTGCTGTGATCTCAGCACCTGCTCCCATTTTGTCGTTACTCCCTCCATCTTCCCCATGAGTCAAACGCATATCCTCAAAGCTTTTCTTCCCTACTTTCATCGAATCCCTTGTCCTTTTCTCCTTCCTCGTAACCTTTCGGCTATGCTGCACATCTCCCTTTTCTCCCATCTGACAATTATCCTTCCTGAAAGTCTTTTGTGTCTCCCCTTTCTTCTCCCAAGAATTCACCTCTGTTTTTGAACGTTGGACACTCCCCTCGGCTGCCACGTTCTGAGCGAAAAGAGGTGTTGTCTTAGTCTGAAACACATCACCGCCGATCCCTTCCTCGGAAAGCACACCAAACCGTGATCCATTTTCAGTTCACCGGAAATCGCCCACCTGTTTGTCTTTTCCGCCCTTCTTGCTCCGACGAGGTCGCTGGACCACTCTCCAGGTATCCCCATCACACTTCCCCTGACCGATCTCCATACCCATCGCTTCACCCTCCTTTGTAATCCCAACTTCCTTAACACCACCTCCATCCGATTTGGCTCCTGGTCCATGGTCCCTCTTCTTCAACTTACAATCATCTATTTTATGACCATACATACCACATCCGAGACAGAGCCAGTGCAGGCCCTCATACTCCAGGTAAAGATCTTCACCATCCAAGTTAAGCCCTGCCATTAGCTGTTTCTCTAAGTTCACTACTACACATATTCTTGCAAAATGGCCCCTCAGATGACTGGAAGTATTCATGTCTACTTTAATTGTTTCCCCAATTCGGTCTCCAATCCAAGCCAGAGCCTCTTTGTTGTAGTACTCCAGAGGCACATCTGGGAGCCTAACCCAAATCGCCACTTTATTGATAGTGGCCGTTTTAGCTCTAAACTGGGGTTCCCATGGCCTTACCGTAAGATAATGGTCAAACAGCATCCAAGGTTCCCCAGTTAAAGCATTCATATAGTCCACTTTATTTGTAAATTTGACAACAAAAAAACCATTTCCAATGTTGATTAGCCTAATAACCCCCTTCTTTGCCCAGAGTTTCTGAAGGATGGAGAGAAGTAATTTATAGCCTATATTTCTCCCCAGGAGTTTCACAATAACAGCTTTACTCCAAGCCTTGTATAAACGTTTCTTCATTTTTTCAGAGAAAGTGAAAGTCGGGAAGTTCCTAGTAGGATCCTCACTAATCACACATAAAGGCTCACATTCTTCATTATCTGAGATGTTGTCTTCAGATATATCATCTTCGTCCACATTTGTCTCTGTCATATTTTCATCCTGGTTCAAACCTTGGAGTTTCTCAGCGAATGTTAAACCAGGCCCCCACTGTTTCATTGCTTCAGCACCAAGCTTAGGCCAGCTTTCTTCATACTTGTTGTTCTCCCCATTTTTGATCTTCTTGGAACTGCGAAGGATAAGATCGTTCTCCTCTGTAGATAGAGGAACATGAGCAGGGACTGTTGTCAACGAGAGCGCCATTGTTTTGCTTCTGAGGAAAATGGAAATATATTGCACTTCCTTGGAATGCATCGAATCACTACTTTCCACTCTCTACTAAGGCGGTCGTCAAGCTGCATTTACCCAACGAACACTGGGCCCATGTGGCCCAAGAACCTAATAGTGGGGCTGGGCCGCTGGGGACATCATTTCTTCACGAAGCAAAAGGATCTGTGGCTAATTTAGAAAACGTGAGAAATAATGGGGAGCAGTTTTCAAATTTTTAAATTTCTGGGGCCAACTTTAAAATTAGTACAGGAGATATGTTTTGGAGCCTATCGTCGCTTGCGTTTCGAGAGGCCTGCTGGCGTGGAGAGATAATCTCAGCCACAGCGTCGCCTGTTCGAAACGCAGCACAGAGAGAGAGCGAGAGATCATAGAAGAGGAATTGATACATGAGGTATTTCAAAATACCTCCCTTTTCCAAAATTGTTTCACCCAATTTCTGTCACTCACGTCTTACCAAATGATTCTTTTCTCTTTTTTGGACGGAACAATATCCTACACGATTCCAACACTTAAACTCCTTTTTATTTTCAAACGCCTCAATCAGATTTCCTAATTCAAAAATCTATAACCATCTCGATCGCTATATGCTTTTAAACTTGTTATGTTTTGCAGACATTCTGGTCATGAGTTATACGAAAATTAACGCATCGACGACTTGTGTGTTTAAATCACATGTTATACCATGAAAACCTCAGAATATTCTCCTGGAAAGATAAGTTCCCCTGCTACTTGAATCAATCAGAAACCATGATAAAATTATATTTGACCTATTGAAAATTGACACACAAAGAAAAAGAAAAGTTGCGATGATTCCTAGTTACCGAAGTCAGGTCAAAAAGGAGTGAATTATGGTTTGGTAACGAAGCGGCCAGCTAGTTGCTTCTTTTTTTTTCTCCGGTTGATTTGCCTCTTGTAGACCAAAGTGGGTAGTAGCTAGCTAGTTGAAGCTTTGAAAGTTGAAAAGAATTGCTAGGCCTGTGTGAGGCCTCAAAAAGCTGGTGGCCATGACAAGTACCAATAAAAAGTAGGCCGTCTTGAGCTTATTTAATCTGCGTCTTCCCGTATTGTTCGAGTCTTTGAGACCTTTGACTCTTTCATTTTCAAACACCACACACCTTGGGAACACTCCACCCCCTTCATTCTTTACATGCTACTACTTTATATCTCTATTATTACTACCTTTTTTAGTTAATAACAATATGCTGCAAAAGTATTGGAAAATTAGTCAACACAACTTTGGAGAGACCACCTCACCACCCTAATACACCACAACTCAACTGCACGTAGGCTAGAAAGTTATATTACCCGTTACAATATAGTACTACTCTCCCTTTTGGCTTGGTGCATGCATGCCTTATTATTTAACTATATTTAACTTCAACCGGGAAATCACATGATGGCGGCGCTAGCTTCCTCGTTTTTTAAGCGTCAGATTGATGTTCGATATAAATGATAAATAATTCTAAGTAGACAAGATCATATAGTGTTTAATTTGTGTATCTGTACTGTTAAACAACATATGAAAATGAAATTTTAATGCGCATACTATTTGAGTTAAACAACATATTTAACTAAATTTTAACTCATGAGCATGTCTTGTTGTTAACGTTACTTGCGGCCAAGGTACGAAAGAGTGAGAAATGACAAAGGTTTGCCTTGGTGAAATAATAAATCGTAGCTAGCTCTCATAATTAGTATATTGATTATCATATATATATCCTAAATAGAGACCAAGGACGGAGCAGTGTGATGATACACTGATACTGATAAATGAGAAGACGGGCCTGTGACTCTGTGAGGCCAGGCAGCAGTGAGCAGTCCATGGAAATGAGACAGTCACGTGGTGGTGGGAGCAACCAGGTTCACCTTTTTTTAGTACTATATATATATTACTTTTGTCAAGGATTGTGTCGGGCATGCCGCCACTATGCAACGTTGGGTGCATAGTCATTATTGCTACTTGGTTTTTTACGTCAGCATTATTTAACAGACATTCATCCTTTCCACATTATTCAAAATGATCACATCGTTTTCGGATCACCTAAAATCGAAGCTGTCTAAGGTTTGCTTTACAGTTACTATGCAGAGAAGCAACCATGAATTGTCAAGCCAACGTCTGTACCAAAGCCTGTCAACACTCAACACACCCACAACAACTTCATTTCGCCTTAAATCTCATTACTGAATCAGTGTTAATCAACGTTACACACACACACACCCCGCGATATACCATTTGACAAATCCATCCAACAGATTCACTATAAAACCTACACTATTCCTCAAGAGATGTCATGACTCATGAACCAGAGACTAGCTAGAGAGCAAGACTCTCCGCAATACTTTCCCAGATTCAGGGTTCTGCCAAAAAGCCTGTCTATATTTAGCACCTAGATTCTGCCTACTCCACCACACTATGCTCACCTCCATCTGCCAATAAGCGAGAGACGTAACGAGCTTTGTCTTCTAAATTAAACTAAACCTCCACCAGATATTATTACTTCTTATATATAGAAACACATATTTGGACTCATAATATAGCTTCTTATTGCAACGTGGCGTGTCTAGCTAGGTGGATTAAGATTTGGACTCATAATTTATCTCAGTTTTTATTGCCCACTCTGGTGAACGAGGTGGCAGAATTTGACGGATGGATAAGTAAAAATATTAAAAATAATATTATTACAACGAACGCAAAAACCTAGTTTTTTTTTTTTTTTTTACGTTACCCAGTCTCATTTTTTTTTAGTGAGGTGGCTCAGTTACGTTAATGTAGTCATATACAACGTATGATGAATGCAAATTTTATTATATTCTTCCTTGGATTTCTGTCTAGGAAGAGAAACCAAAAACGATAACAATGCTAAGACACAAGGAAAACAACTAGGAGAACATGCATGACTTGGGGTCCGCACCTATTGATGACATGCAGTGGGGCCCCACTGCATCCTGACTTGTCTCGCAAACTCCATCTATCTTTCTTCACCCCGCTCCATCACATTAACTCGTTCTAATTAACTTAATTCCTTCGGGTTGATTCATATCGCATAAGCTCATATATATATATATATATCATGATACATGATCGAACACTAATACTTGGAAGGCTATAGCTTTATTACTGAGTAGTACTACTCGGGAACTGAGACATTCCCATGGATGAGGCAATGGAAGCAAATTTAGCGAGCTCTTGGGGAAGGAAAGGAGAGCCAGCTCCTACTCCTCCTGGTCCGCTCATTCCAAGAAAATCTCTGGTGTAACCATGTTCTCCATGGTTTGAATCAGGATACAGCTTCAGTTGCACTTGTTTGTTGTTACTTTGTCTTCCATGTGACTGTAACACAAGCTCATCAAGACCACTGCTCGATGAATGCGTCAATGAGCTGAAGTTGTTGTTATTGCTTATCCCCAACGTTCCACCGACACCACTACTACTTGAACTAAAATTCTCTGATTGCTTCATACTCTGGTGATGATACACTTGGTTCAGCTCGTTGTTGTTACGGTTTTGGATTTGGTCTGCGTTGTTGTTTTCGAGACTTGCCGTTGTCTGGGAAGAAGACGAGCTCATTACTCCAAAACTGCCGCTAAATATGGAAGGGTTGCTGCTTCTGGTTGAACCCAGTTGAGCCGCTTTCTGCAGAAGTGCAGTGGCTGACATGGGAGAAGCTGGCTTTGATTGCTTGCTTCGAGACTCTGAATTATAAGCAGATACTAAGTTTCCACTTCCACTACTCTCTCCTTTTTTCCCAATTGACGGGGAATAACTGGACAAAGAAGAAGGAGCAAAAGTGTTATTGGGTTGAGGCATTTGCATATTGATCTCGGGCAAACCTGAAGAACTCGAATTTGACACATAAAGACCAGAATTTCCCAGCTGGTTCAACCACAGTGACAAGTTTGGCCTCATGATTTGCTGGTCAGCACCACCCATGCTCATGCCCATTCCATCAAATTCTGAACGAAAACCATTTGCACCGAATTGCGAAATGCCAAATCCATGAGCCGAGCTAAGCTGAGAGTTAGAGTTAGAGTTCATCACACACTCTTCGTTTTTAAAATTCAAATCTGACGTGCCAACTGAGGTGAGCCTCGCGCTCTCTTCTGTCAAGGCATCGCAGAAGGCTCTGTGGGTGATGAAACTATCCTTCCTGATTTTAAGAATTGAACAAACACCCCATTAATTACCCAATCATTTACACTAATAAAAGAAGCAATAAATTCACTTCGCCTCCAAACAGTATAGCATTTATTATGAGGTAGTGAGATTGGGAATTTAGTAAATATACCTAGAGAAGAGGGTGCCACAGTCGCACTTATATTCTCTGGTACCACAAGTTTTGGTGTGAGCTTTCCAATCGGACTGGACTGCGTATTTCTTCGAACACTTGTCGCACTTCCATTTCTTCTCCCCGTGTTTTCTGCTATAATGCTTCTTTATCCCTGTGAGGTCCCCCAGTGCTCTGGACGGGTCGTGGTGCACGCATGTCTTCTCTGGGCATATGTACACCTTCTTCCTGACCTCCTTGTTCGACCTTTGTCGCAGCTTCCATGGCAGGTTGTGCCCCCTCCGGTGAAGCTGCAGGTTCTGGTCTCTCTGAAACCCTTTGTTGCATATTTCACATATGAATCGGTTTGTGGCCATGAGAGATTTGGGCGACAGAGCGATGACCTCGGCATCTGGATCTGTGCACATCACAATACAAAATTAAAATCAAGGGAGAAATTAAAATCAGCAAAGAAGAAATTGAGTACGTTACGTTACGAACCTGGTGTTCCTGGGAGATTTCTCTTCTTTTTTGGGAGGGGAGGGGGATTGAGTTTAGGGTTAGGGCTTGGATTCGGGTCAGGAGCAAAAGCTCCGATGGAAGAGGATAAGGAAAAGGGGTCACCAGAGAGCATTTGCATAGTGAGAAATGTGAAGGGGAGGGACTATATTGGAAAAGGGGAAGCAGAAGCGAACAGCAAAGTTTCAAAGGTATCAGACAGTACAAGCAAGAAAACAAAGGGTTACCAGAAGCAAAAGCCAAATCAAATATATAAATTCTTTTGGATGCTACCCAAAACTCTCTACTCTACTGCAAAGACCTGGCTGACTTCGATTCTGCCAAAAACTCAAGAAAAGGCCACGGCCGAGAAACTGGATCCTACTCCTGAACCTAATCACTCTATTACCAAAATAAATTAAAATATTGTTGAACCTCGAGAGAATGCAAAGGAGCTTCGGACTGTTGTGGCAGCTGATCTGGTTTCTGGTTTGTTTGATTTCGTTTTAGTATCGTCGTAAAACCAAAACCACTCAAACACGATGGCTAGCTATATAGTAGATAAAGATAATATTGGAGCCTTTTTTTTTCTGACCTCTTCTCTCTCTCTCTCTTCCCCCACCTAGCAATAGTAGCTGTGGCTGTGTCTTTGGGGATACCCGTTGAGGGACTCTGATCTCAACTTCATCATCTCTTATTGACTGCAATCCTCAAGCACGGTCAGCCATAGATTGTGATGGGCCACCACACGCACAAAGACACACAAATACGGACACAAGTCACACACCCACAATATTCGTCGAATTGTGTGTGACCCTGCCTCTTTGCCCACTGAACCAGAATAGTGTTTAAATTACTACCACAGGGGATTGTGTTTTGCGGACACAAACTCCGAACTGTTTTTGATTAAAAAGCCGATATCTTTATAGACTCCTAGTGCATAAAATAAACAAAGGCTTTACAATATATACAGTTCCATATAGTCTTAGGCTTGGGGATAAGAGAACATTAGATTAGCTATATTTGACGAAGACCTTGGTAGTAGTACAGGTGTGATGAAGATGATGGGTGGTGGGGGCCTGGAAAAGTAAGTTACCTTTCTGAGAGGGAAGAATGATTAAGGCATAATTAGAGGGAAGAAAGAAGGGTTTTTTAGTTTTAGAGGAAGAGAGAGGTCAGTGTGTGTGCGTGTGGGGTCCTAGTCGTAGTGGGGGTTGAAGGGTCTCTTGTGCCGATGCAAGGATAGGACCGTGGTCCGTGATACCTCTGTCCCTCTCAGTGTCATCGTGTGGGACCCAGACTGTGCCCTGTTTTGTGGGGTCCCCTGCCCTCTGCGGTACCCTCCCTCCATGCTCCCCAAAAAGTGCAAGTGATTCTTTCTTCTTCGTCCATTGCAATGATGTGCTCATTGGGTGATTACTTATTACCACCGCTCTCTTGCGCCTTCAAGTCAATGAAACGTCCCTCCCATGTTTTTTTTTTCCTTCTATTCACTCTTGTGTCTCCTTCATGTTCCTATTCCTTCTTACTATCAAGATTCTCAAACT
This sequence comes from Acacia pycnantha, assembly GCA_025563575.1. Taxonomy (NCBI): domain Eukaryota; kingdom Viridiplantae; phylum Streptophyta; class Magnoliopsida; order Fabales; family Fabaceae; genus Acacia; species Acacia pycnantha. The sequence goes on from JAMWYP010000144.1 coordinate 1,672,603, forward strand.
TGGAACAACTACTAAACCGGTTAATGTATTGGGTTGATGGGTCAAATTAGAGTTAAATAAAGGTTAAATTGATATAAAAAAAATTGAAGATTTTATGTAATTAATATGAAATAAACAAAATTAAAAAAAAAAATTGATATTTTTTTAAAAAAATAATCAAAATAAACTGGGTTGATGTCTAAACCGATTCATCGGTTTCTAGTCCGATCCAAGATTCAAAACATTGTTTTTTACTATGTACACTTTATGTGTACGCCTACAAACTTGTCTTGTTGCATTTTCCACTTGCACCATTATAAGATGCATGTCGAGATAAATTTTTTGAGTGTGATTTTAGTAGCACAGTATAAGCATGTTAGGGGTGTTTTATGTATGAAATTGCTTATCCAGACTAATCTTTTTCCCAGCGCTTCAGTAGCGCATATGGCATGAGTGTCAGCCTTAGAGTTGGCTTTTCTCTCAGGGCTTTGATCCCTGCCAGCGACCATTAGACTGTCAAAAAAAAAAAAAAAGACTAATCTCTTTGCATGACTCCTTTCTCAAAAAATTTCATGTCATTTCATTTTGCACCTTTTTTTTTTTTTTTTTAAAAAACATATTAAATTTTAAGTGGTTTCATTTCCTTTCTCCTCTGGAAACAACTTGGCATTCACGCGGCATTAAGTAAAATCAATGCAAGTGGTTTCCTTGATGGTTGACTATGGTTGGGAAAATTCAATGATTCTTTACGTATAATTTGGTCTTTGGCTGATTGATGCTGGAGGAAGACTATAGTCTTAAACAAGATTAGGACTGAGGACCTTCTATAGATCAGGCTTTTGAAAGGCTGGAATTTTCTTCGTTGCGAATCTCTCTTAAAATTGGTAAAAAAAAATGGTACTTTATACTGTATATATCTCTCTTAATTAAATCGTGCATATCAATAAGAGGTAATTAGCTCAATTATTATGAGGTAAATTTTTAACTTTCTCTTCATTTATGAATGAATATTTTTCAACTCTTTCTTTTATCTCTATTTTCATCGGTACAATTAATATGGGCACAATTGTCAAAATCTCATTTATTACTTGAAAGATGATTTATAAATAGAACCAAATTTTTTTATCAAGAGATTTATAAATAAGACTAGAATAGTGTTATTTAATGACGTAGGACACATGTTTTAGCACTCACGGGTCAAGTATTCAACTTTTTTTTTTGTTTAGAATTATTATATTTGTGCGCGATTTAGGGCTGAGTATGAAACCCAAAACCCATGAGCCCACCCAAAACCCAGTGTAATTGAGTCATATTGAGTCCGTCCAAAAAGACTTTATAATGGGTTGGGTTGGAACCCGCCCATTTAGTGTAACTTTTTTTTTTTTTTTTATAACTACCCATCTCATTCCACATTTTGTGTAAAACATTCCCTGAATCCCTTCCTATTCGAGTATTCAACTACCTCTAATTCATAGTCATAATGACCATCAACTCTCAATCTCGCTCACTTTCTCTCTCTAGGGTTATATTTATTCGAACTTGTGAGTTGCTATTAACTCCACATGCAGGGACGGAGTATTGAAGGGATGGCCCCCCCAAAAAAAAATTAGATTTTTTTTAATATAATGAAAAAAGCTCCCATTTTTGTTTAATAACTTTTTTCCCTGATTTTTTTAATTCCCTCCTGCCAAAACTTTCGACGCACACTTCCTCTTCTCTTCGATTCCTCCACGCTCTACTCATCTGTGCTTTCTCAATATCATAAATTAAAGCCTCTTGCCTTCCAATGTTTGTGGTGTATTTTTTTATATTATTTTCTTTTCTAGTTTATATTCTTTTATTTTTTAAATGTATATAAAACTTTCCTTTAAAAAAAAATTTCGGGGGCGCTGCCCTCGAACCCCCGAATCTCCCCATCACTATTTGGCCCCCCCAAATTTTTGTCTCAAGCTCCACCCCTGTCCACATGTAATATAGAGAAGATTTTAGAAGTGGATGCATATCTTCAAACTGGATTAGTTGACTTTAGTGATCCAAAATTTGATGTTTTAGCATGGTGGAGACAAAATGCTTCCAAGTATCAAGTTTTAAATATGTTGGCACGTGATTTATTAGGTATATTAGTATCTATAGTATCTTCAGAATTAGCTTTTAGTACTGAATCAGATACTAGATTCTTTCAAGTGAATCTGAAAATGATGAAGACTGAAACATGTAGATTCAATGGAAGCATGTCATTTTGTTAATCTATGAATTGTAGAGTTGTGGTTGTAATGTTTTAATTTAAAAGTTGGAGTTTGAACATCAAGATTATATAATGATGGTACTTGTCTAAATTTATGTTGTTTTGTGTGAATTGTGATTATTGAACTTTGAAGATTCAAATTTCAGAAAATTTGAATGATGAATTTGGATGAATGCTTAATGCTTATGTTTGTATTTTTTCACATAAAAAAAAATGAACAAGTCAAATGTAAATGGGTTACCCAAAACCCGGTTAGCCCTCCCATAGTCCCATTTATGTGGTAGCCCATTTACATGGATTTAAATGGTTGGGGTACGGGTATGGACTAACCCATACCCATTTAAAGTTAAATGGGCGAGCAATGGGTTTGGTCTTGGGTTGCCCAACCCGCCCATTGCTCTGCCCTAGCGCGATTATACACACGCGCGCATATATTATTACTCCATCCTATCCATATGGTTTCAATATTTAATTTATTGAACAAATGCGGAGCGGTTCTTACCAGAAACCAGTGGCGGAGCCAGAAATTATAATTAAGAGGGGCAAATATTATAGAAGAGAACCCAAATGTTTATGAAATTATATTTCAACCTAAAAATGTTTCAATATCTTCATTTTAGTCCCTTTTTGAAACAAATAGTAAGAACTAAAATGAAAATATTGAAATTTGTATAAGACTGAAATAAAATTTTCTAAAAATTTGGGCCACATTCTATAATTTTTCACGTGTTGACCGATACTAAAAGGACACTGACTGATACTGAAAATAATATTTCACGTATTGACCGGTACTAAAAGGATACTGACTGATAGTGAAAAAAAATATTTCAGGGTACTGGCTGGTACTAAAAAGTACTTTCATGATACTAACTGGTACAGAAAAAATACTTCATAATCTTGAAAAATTATTTTAGGATCTTCAAAAAATATTTCAGGTATTGACCGGTACTAAAAGGATCTCGATCGATCTTGAAAAAAATATTTCGGGGTACTAAGCGGTACTAAAAGTACTTTTAGGATCTTGATGAGTACGAAAAAATACTTCATAATCTTGAAAAGTTATTTTAGGATCTTGAAAAATATTTCGTGTATTAACCGGTACTAAAATGATCTTGATCGATCTTGAAAAAAATATTTCAGGGTACTGGATGACTGGTAAAAAGTACTTTCAGGATACTAAAAATAAAATTATTAAATTAAAAGAAAAGAATTTGGTGTTCGACGCTCTTGTTGACAAACCACATGTGTATTTTTGCACCTTTGAAATGTTACGTCATCTTCCAGTCAGCAAAAAAAGTCAAACTTAACGGTCAAACGGTATTTTTGCACCTAATTTGTAACCACATAGCCACTTTTGCACCTAAAAAAAACACTTGCTACTGGATGCTCATCAGAGAAAAGCATATGTGTATTTTTACACCTTAACCCTATTTAATTTATACAGGTTTTAAGAGACAACTAATTAGAAATTTATGTGCACTCCTACTTACCCTCTAAGTAATAATCAGGAAATTAATTTTTGATTAATTTCTTAATATACAAGGGATAAGATATTGTTACTACCAATGTTACTACCACTTTTCCACCGTTAGATCAGAATCTTAATAGGAGAGAGAAATTATAAAGATAGATGAGATTCTGATCTAACGGTGGAAAAGTGGTAGTAACATTGGTAGTAACAGAAAGTGGTAGTAACGATATCCTATCCCATATCAATTACTCGTTTCTCAATTAATAAATATGTAATTAATGCTAATTTATTTATTATTTGATAAAGCTACTTGTTTCCTAATCAAATAGTCCAGCTTGAGACTCTGCCATTTGCCAATTCTTCTAGACTTTTGTTGTTGAATAATTGTATTCTTCCTTTTAAACAAAAACATAAGATTGGATCCGATGAGGATTTCTTGACACTGAAAAAACAACTTGCATGCCTCACAGCCCCGTGATCAAATAGCTCGATCATCATCATCCACGGTTAATATTAATAGGGTTGTCAAAAAAACCCGAGGTCCGGTTGGTCTGGCCCGGTCTGGTCCGACCCGACCCGGTCTAAAGCAAGCAAAAAAATGGTTTGAGACAATTTGACTGGACTGGACCAAATTGCCCGGGTTGGACTGGACTTCGGTCCAGGGGCTTAGACCCCCTAGACCGGTCCGGTCTGACCCGAGGTCCTTTTTTTTTTGTAAATCACCACTATATTAAGCCACTTATTGGAGTCTGAACATTTTAATGTGCTTTTTAATTTATAAGAATCACTTTTCACTATGTCACTTTTTATCATTTTAAGAAGTCAGGTGAAATAAGAGCTGAAATATTGCATCACAAGAAAGCAAAAAAAAAAAAAAACTGAAAAAAATTAGATTTTTTTTTTTTTAAAAAAGCTGGACTCCTGGACTGGTCCAGGAAGTCCAACTGGTCCGATCCGGTCCAGCCCGAGCTTGAGCTGGTACCAAACCAGACCAGACCTTGGGTTGATTTTTTTAGCCCGAGGTCATATTGGGCCAAACCTCGGGTTGACCTCCAACTCGGTCTGGCCCGATCCTTGGACAACCCTAGTTAATACTATTGGAGACATCTTTCTCTCCCTTGTCATCTTTACTACTCCAATCCCTCTGGTCTTTAATATAAGACACGCGTAAAAAGTTAATATTAATATTAATCTTAAATGTAAAATATTCATATTTGTCAATCTTATTTTAATTTGTCTCTAATGTTACTTCCCCAACAATAATTAAGGAAGTGGAGGAATTAAAGAGGATGATCAGGGTGTTTTAGAAAATACATGTCATATTAACTAATTTAACTAACTTTCTTAATTAATACTCCCTCCGTCCCTAATTATAGGAGCAAATTTTGGAGTTGGTTTTGGTCCTAATTATAAGAGCAAGTTTTAACTTTTGTCAATTTTTTCCTATAATACCCCTATTTATACTTATTATTAGGAGCATTATATATATGTGTGTTTACATATATATGTATATTTGTGTTTATATGTGTCAATATATATATGTGTAGATATATATGTTTGTGTGTGTGTGTGTGTGTGTGTGTGTGTAGATATATGGGTGTGTGTCTCTATGTATGTAGATAGATCTATATGTATACACATATATGTTTATATAGCAAGACCATTATTTCAATTAGAAAGCGTGTGAAAAGAAAATTAGATCTATATGTATACACATGGCTATATAAAAAACAACTAATATACATATATAAACTAATATGTCATAGATATCTAACGTAAGACAAATTAGAAACACTTATAATTAGGGCAACTTGTGTCATTTTAAATTTATATAAGGACATTTTAGGAAAATGAGTAAAATTAACTAATTTAACTCCTCTCCTTAATTCTCTCAAAATCGGTTAAATTGCTCCTATAATTAGGGATGGAGGTAGTATAATCAAATTAAGTAAATATGTCTTATGTTATGTTGAGCATGGAAGGAAGTATTTGGTTAAACCTAAAATTAGTTACGTTCTTCATTCATTGCGGGTAGCATAATCATTTCAAATAATCAACGCTACAATAATATCGCTACTAATTAAGCTAAAAGAATTCCCACAATAGATTAAAAGAGATATTCGCATATATATCACCAAACAACAGGCACAAGGTGATCCTCTTTCTGATATTCTCGATTGATCTAATGAAGATTTTGGTTTGTCAAGAGGGTGTTTCTCTAAGTAAAACTGATCATTGAAGTGATCTACATAGTTTAGCTGTTGAGTTATATAGAGTGTACCTAATTAAATAGTAGGACCATGTCCCCACGTGATTGAAGATGTTGCTTTAGCCCTTCAGTTCTCATATAAATTCTGATTCCTCGTGATAGCTTTATCGGTCAATTCCTAGCTATTACGTACTATAAATGCCTCACTTTCAAACTACTCTTATGAATTGCCATGATCGGTAACAAGAAACAACTACAAGATTTGCCTTTTTCTCTCTACAACTAGGTCTAATAACCCCTAACACTTCGCTATATATACAATGGCAAAAAAAAAAACTATGAATACAGTGATTTGACCATTGAGCTGTCTCAAACTATGTTCTTAAATCGATTGTTCTTGGTCGAGCCTGGCACGCATCTCTATTTACTTCTCCCAATTTCACACATCTAACATTCTAGGCTTTGGAATAACGTAAACTTTTACCGTGCTAATCACGCACCATTATATATAAATATATATCTAATTTCTTATTTTGAAAACCCTTTTATGAATAACGATCAAATAAGTAAATAACTGTGCAAGCTAAGTGTCGATCTTAGCATTAAACTTAGGGACTGTGATGGAAATTAAATACTACTCTGCTGGTGGAAGCTTGTAATCTTTAAACATAATCATTTACACAGTGATTAAGATTGCATCAGTAGTAGCTTTGAGCCAAGACTAGAACTGTTATACAGTAGGAAATCGATCGAATTATGGATATGTTAGGTGAACTTTAACAATCAAAGCATTAAATAATTCAGGGGAGTACTACTACTGGCCGGGAGCAACCTTTTTTTGACCATATTGTTTTTCAAGGAATTGAAAGAGCATATCATGGAGGTGCAAATAATGTGAGTGTGTGTGTGTGTGTATATATTATATATATATATGTGTGTGTGCGCGTGTGTGTGTATATGTATATGATATTATAGTATGATGAAAACAAACAAGAGAAAACGTAAATTAAAGGAATCTGTGTAATAATTGTGTCAGTAATGTTATATATACTATATATATTGGACAATTCAACCGCTTTTGGCTTGTTGCGTTGAGGGGAATGGCATCCTATGTTATTTCACCCTATCACATGAACACTTACACGCATAAAAAACCCCATGTGCTTTGTTGTATTATATATTATTATTAGATCGAAGAACACTCTGAACTTGATTTTACAGGTAAGCACATGAGAGAAAGGAATAATTAACCTAACATATCAGTTATCGATATATAATTAATAGGATACATATATATGTGTCCGACCACATAACGACATATCTTGCTTCCATGAATACTACATAGAGAACCCCACAAGCACTTTGTTTATAGTTCTCTTCAATTTTTGCTTACTCATCGTTTGGAAAATTTCACGCACATCTGCGATCTCATTACCAAACCCACTGCAAGATTTTCAAATATATGTCTGAACTACATTATATTTATAGTGGCATCTCATCACTTTCCGGCCACTGCGTACTTTATTCGCTTGTGCCCCTATCTATACGGTTAAATGGGGGGAAAATAATTGAGAAATCACGTTCTTGAGATATATAGTCTCCCCTTGTAATAAAAACTATTAAAAAAAATATTTTTTCCCTCCTCCTGATTACCATTAATCAATACTCCCTCCCTTCTTTATTATAAGAAACGTTTAATTGAATCTCAAAGTGTGAAATATGGTGGTTAAGAATAATAAGTGTGTCAAAATTGTAACCCTTTTTACCAAGATATCCTTATTTATGAGGAGATAGGGATCAAGAGAGATAATAAATATGCAAAGAGTAAAGCAGTTTGTGACCCTGAAATTCGGTTCCAATTCGGTGTGAAGCTAGCTGATTCTTATAATATTCAAATCCAATAGAATACAATCTCTCCAGACATTAACAACTTCCTAGCTAGATCTCCACAAGTGCTGGGAATTGAAGTGTCATGGTTTGGAGTTGGTTTTAAGGCAAGTTAAAAATGAGATAATTTTAGAAGAACATTTCCAAAGCTTTATAACATGATAGATCTTGCCAAGGCCCTGAAATGAATGAACCATATATATATATATATATATAAGAATCTTGAGGAGAGAAATAGGCAGCTTCCCATTCGGAGTTATAGCTGTCTTGTCCCAGAGTTTGGATAAACTGCCATGTTTTAAAATAGAAACAGACTCAATCTCTATTAAAAGAATTCATCTCTCATACAGAATCTACAAATATCATATTATGTTGTTCTATTTACTCTTCATGCCAATTGAATGACTCATATATTATTTCTTCTTTTTAATCAATTAATTGTTTTCTCTCATAATTACATTGAATGGAATATCTTCAGCTCATGTTAGTGTGGTGAATTCACTAAAATGACAAAAATAAGTTTTTCCTTTGATAACATTCTCCATGGGGAGAGAGATAAAAAATAGTAAAACGTAAAATCGTAAAAACATAAAAGCATTTGGAAAATTAGTAAAATCGTCTTAATGGAAAAAAAAAATCGTAAAAACGTAAAATTACAGTGATAAATTGAGATTTTAACTACTATGGTTATGAAAGTTTATTATATAGATATTAAATAAGGATAAAATGAGAAAATAAGAAGTAAGAAAAAAAATCTCTAAATATTTTTTATAATTTATAGCGGAGCATATGTGTGAGTTATTACGTTGTTTCTTATAATATGGAAAGGCAGTACAACGTAATTAATTGGTGTGTGAGTTGGTTTCTAAATTGGTTTTTGCTTCAGCTTTGACAGTTTTGACTGTTGTATGCTTGTGGTTTGCAACTGACGGCGAGAGATAAAAACATGAGTCAGCCCATCGTTTGAGTTTCGAGAGTTTGAGACATTAATTCTTCAATTAAATTGGAGTCAAGTAGTGAGAGAGAGAGAGAGAGAGAGACCCAAACCAGCTAAATGGAACCCCAATCTTGCCGTTCTGAGTTATTAATTAATTAAGTTGGCAGGGAGCAGCCCCATTAGTGATTAGTATATATATACAAAAAAAAATATACATATATACATATACATATATAATCTATCCGATTCCGATGTATACAATATGTCTGATCTGGATGTATATATTATGCGTATATATGGGATACTAAATGAATCTTATGTTAAAGAATGAATCCTATGCATATATCAATATTTTATCTTGTCTTTTTATATGGCTGTATGTCAGAATGCCACATAGGATTCCTACGTTAAAATATCAAAACTTACTGATTCTAGGATTCCGATCCTCTTTCCTTTTTCCCCTTCCGTATATATGTGTTGTTTGATCGAGAAGACGTGTCTCGTTTTGATATATACAAAATTATATTTACTTGCCGAGCTTATTAATTAATCACCCTTCTCGTTCTACTAATAAGAAAGAAAACGATCTTCCCCATCTTGATAAAAAAAAACATATTTTAGGAGTTTATCTTCATCTTAAATACGTAAGACATAATTTTCATATTTATCAATATTTTCTTAATTTACACTAATCAAAGAGAAGGGGAATGTGAATAAAGGAATAATATGGTTATGGTATTTTAGAAAATACACTTTATATTAACTAACTTACATAATCTAGTTAAATCAGATAAATATGTTTTATATTAAGGATCAGACGAGTATTATTTATTACAAAAAATTTAATAGAAATGTTGCCTCATCAATAGAATTTGCCTTTATATATAGGGAAAAGTATTTATCTAGTCACTGGAGATAGTTATCTTCAATAACCTCAAAACTACGTCGTTTTGAATTAATGAATTGTGTTTCGGTAAAATTTATATGATTAAAAAATAAACAAAAATACAGAAACACCCTTCATTAATCCAAAACGACGTAGTTTTGGGGTCACTAGAGATAACTCTATCTCCAGTGACTGGAGAAATCCTTTACCCCTATATATATGCCATCTTCTATATATGCTTTATTTCAAAACATCCTCAAGTATATCGCGTGGCTATGTATGAATATACCATGGCTTTTTGTCTGATAAAACTTTCAAACAGTCTCATTTTTTTTCTTTATTTATTAGATCAGGAAAGTTTTATATACCTATACATATATTGCATGAAATTTAAAATAAATCATATTGTTTATAACTTATAACTAATACATTTTATATTTATCCATAGATGTCGTGAATGGTGATTTTCTAAAACATGAAATGATTACGATATGGGCAAGAGGGGATGAACCACGGGATTATATCAAAGAAATTGAAAAATAATTATTGCCCCTAAGATGGTTTAATTTCTTAATAAATTGGCCCACATATTTCTGTTCGTAAACCTTTTTTGGACTCAGCATGGGCTCCATGGCCCGTTCTCCCTTGTCTCCGCTGGTTGTTTTTGTTCTTCTGTTATTGTCCCTTTCATGATCACTGTCCCTCAACGCCACAGAACATTCAGTTTGTGTTGTTGGGTCTAATGAAAATGATTAGTACGAAACCACGACGGGTGGGCGTGATGGTTCAACATCTCGTCCCTTAAGCAAGTGGTTGGGGGTTCGATCCTCAACTCTTGTGAATGGAAAGCACCCCGTGGCCAGCCTTCTACCGCTTTGTGCGCTGACAGTAGGACGAATGATTAGTCTCATGGCTATCGGCTGTGGAGATACCTTGCGTAAGCAAAAAAAAAAAAGATTAGTACGACGACAAACCTGCCAGAATCTCTGATCATGAATTATGATTCAGAGTTTTATCAATTGTATTTAGTATAAGCTGGAGGTTTACATTATATAGACTAACGGATAGAAGTGAAAAAATAAAGTCTAACAGAAAGCATAACTGATTGACAGCTAGCAATACACGTGAAAGGAGAATAGAGAGCTATAGTGAATGATCTCTGGCACGTGGCAAGTACATTTAACTAATCTGTATTGTTTATATATATTGTCAATATTCTTCCCGCTGAGATGTACCTCCTTTTCTGGTTGGCTCGTTTCTTCCTTTAGTAAGGCTCCATTATATACTTGATCCTGAGAGAAAATATTGAGTTTGTCTCGACAGTAAGCAAACATTTCATACACCTGAGGTTTTTTCAACACATCAACAACTTGATAGGAAGATGGTACATATCCAACAGTAACTATGCCCGCTGCTACCTTCTCTCTTATGAAATGAACATCTAGCTCCATATGTTTGGTTTTAGAGTGCAGCACTGGATTTGAGGACAGAGCTACTGTACCTGTGTTGTCACACCAAATGCAAGGAGTGTTGACAACATTTACATATATTTCTTTCAAAAGAGACAATATCTACATCAGATCAGTAATTGTATCAGCTACACTCCTGTATTCAGCCTCAGTGGCAGACCTGGACACCACTTGTTGCTTCCTGGAAACCCATAGGATAGGATTGGCACCTAGATAGATGCAGAAGCCACTTGTGGACCGTTTCTTTTCAGGTAACACTAGTACCTCATCATCATCTTTGTTCTTCTTAGTAGTGATACCCCCCCAATCTGAGTCTGAGTACGCTTGAACGTTAAACTGTTTAACTGGTTTAATTAGGAGACCATGAGTACTAGTACCATTTAAGTATCTGAGGAGCCTTTTTACACAATTCCATTGCTTCACTGTTGGTTCTTGGAGGAATTGGCTCAGTTTGTTCACAGTGTAGGCAATGTCAGCCCTGGTATAGCAGAGGTACTGTAAGGAGCCTATGATGCTTCGATATAAGTGGGGATCTGAGAAGGGCAGGCTATCAGCAACAAACAACTTAGTATTGACAGCCATAGGGGAGCCATATGCATATGCACCAACCATATGAGTTTTTGCCAAAAGATTGTGAATATATTTCTTCTGAGTCAAGTGAAGTCCTTTTGGTGATCTTTGGAATTCTATGCCGAGGAAGAATGATAGTTCACCTAATTCCTTTAGGGAGAAAACTGAGCTCATCTCAGCTATGGTACTCTGAATGGCATTTTCATTAGATCCAGTAATTACCAAGTCATCAACATAGACAATGAGATAGGTAACAGGATTCTCAGTCTTTTGGATGAAGAGACATGAATCAGCCTTTGCAGCAGTAAAGTTCAAGGCTTTCAAGTAGGTGCTCAATTTCACAAACCATGCTCTAGGTGCTTGCTTCAACCCATAGAGAGCTCTTTTGAGTTTGCAAACCAGAGGTTTTCCTTCTGAATCAAGTTGAATGAAGCTTGGAGGTTGAGCCATGAAGACTTCTTCGGTCAGTTCTCCATTCAAGAAAGCATTATTGAAGTCTACTTGGTGTAGCTTCCAATTATGCGTGACAACCAAAGTAAACAAGGCTCGGATGGTAGGTGCTTTGACTACTGGACTAAATGTGTCACGGTAATCAGTACCAGCCTCCTGGGAGTAGCCTTTTGCTACTAATCTACCTTTGTATCTAGCAATTGAACCATCTGCATGTGTTTTTAGTCTACACAGCCATTTGCACCCAATAAGTTTTCTGTCAAATGGTAAGGAGACAAGATCCCATGTTTGGAACTTTTGGAGAGCATCATACTCTTCCTGTAAGCCTTAATGGTTTTTGGTAGAGAAACATCCTCACAAACAGTGAAGATTTTCGGCTTGAATACACCTGCTTTTCCTCGGGTTTGCATAGGGTGAGTGTTAGCAAGGGAAGGGATAGGTTGTATATCAGGTACATGAGGTGGACTGTGTGACACAGAAGAAGAAGTGCATGACAGGGAATTAGTGGTAGGTTGTATATCAGTGGAAGAGGAAGGGCTATTGGATGTTGAATTAGGAGTAATGCATGGTGTAAGGAAACTGTTATGAGGAGAAATAAGGGAAGGCTGAGATGATATAATGGTTGAAGACTTTGGAACTGCTATAGGTGGCTTAAAACTGATTGAAGGAGTACAATCAGATGGAGTATGGCGAATATTGAACTGACTTTGAGCTGGGAAGAAGTTTTCATGAAATTGAACATGCCTAGTAATGTAGACACGTCCAGTGAGTCTATTTAGGCACTTGTAACCTCTGTGAAGTGAGCTGTAGCCTAAGAACAAGCATGAGACAAATCTATACTCAAGTTTATGTTTATTGTAGGGACGAACATGAGGAAAACACTCACAACCGAAGACTCTAAGGAGGGAGTAATATGGTTTAGCAACAAAAATCTTCTCATAAGGTGTAAGACCTTGTAGAGCAGATGTAGGTAGTCTGTTTAGGAGAAAGACAGAAGATAGGAAGGCATCTCCCCAGTAGTACAAAGGTAGAAAGGCAGTTGCTAGTAGTGTTAAACCAGTCTCTACAATGGATCTGTGTTTTCTCTCAACAATGCCATTTTGCTCAGAGGTGTAGGGGCATGTAAGTCTGTGTTGGATCCCACATTGAGTCAGGAATGGTGTAAATGACAGGAATTCCCCTCCATTGTCACTCTGAACTTGTTGAATTTTGGTGTTGAATCTGTTTTCATCAAAGATTTTAAACTCTTTGAATTTTGCAAATGCATCAAATTTTTTATGCAACAAGTAGATCCAAGTAAACCTGCTGAAAGCATCCACAAAGGCAATATAATACACAAAACCATTTGAGGCAAATGGTGCAAGTCCCCATAGATCCATAGAAATGAGTTCCAATGGTTTATTGTATATAGTGGAAGATGCTACAAATGGAAGTTTGTGGCTCTTCCCCATTTTACATGCAGAACAATTAACATCTGTGTGTGTGTTTGGTATAGCCACATTAATGGACTTTAATACATTCTTCACAGGGATGAACTGAGGGTGGCCAAGTCTTTTGTGCCATAGAGAAAAATCATCCCTAGTAGTAGTAAGATGACAGCTAGCAGGTTGAGTCAAGCATCTCTGATTCGTGGATTGCAGCAGATTGGAATTTAGAGCAGCAGCATTCAACCTGTACATTCCTTGGCATTCAACTCCAGTCAAGAGAGGTCTCTTGGTCTGCAGGTCCTTTACAACACATAGGTGAGGAAAAAATTCAATGGAGACTTTGTTGTCTTTTGTAATTTGAGCAATAGATACTAGGTTCTTTTGCATATTTGGAACACAGCGAACTTTTTTCAAATCTAATTTAGATGTTGACAGGGAGTTAGTCAATTGTGTGTGACCAATGCATGATACTGGTCAACCAGTACCTCCTCCAACGATGACCGTGCACTTACCTGTAGGTGTTGCTGCAGATTGAAGTATAGTGGATGAGTTGGTGATATGCTGAGTTGCCCCAGAGTCAAGGTACCAAGCCTCATCAGTAATTATTTCAGGAGATGCTAAATATGCTTGAGGCAGGACAGGATCTAATGTATGATTATTACTCACAGCAGTGTTATGCATAGCAAAATTAGTATTAGAAATAGTAGCAGATACTGGTACAACAGAGGCAGATGTCTTAGATTTTGAAACAGCAGGAGTTGCAGAAATTGTATCTTGAGAGTAATTCACAGGAACCTCAGTGTATTGAGAGGGCCAGTTGGCATGATAATCAACATCATATGGCAGCGCATGATAATAGTTGTTTGAGTCAGTGTAATGTACCTGAGCAGATGGTCGAGATGATGCAGCGGAATCATACCTGAAGAAGCACACATCTGCTAGATGGCTCACCTTATGGTAGATTTGACAGGAGGCTTTGTTCTGAAAGGGAAAGCCTCGACCACGACCACGGCCTCTAGCATTTGTAAAGTGAAAACGAAATGATTGTGCAGGCTCTCGTGAAAATGATGTAGGAGCACCATGAGAATATTGAGGTGTAGGATATTGAGTTGCAAATGCTAGCTGATCTTGAGAATAGTCCACTATGGATTTGATGCATTTGTAAGGTGTGCTTGAGTCACTGAGTTAGCAATGAATGATTTCTGGCGAGCTTCAGAATCAAGTAGCATTGTAGTGACAGTGTCTAAATCGAACTTCTGCTTGGCTGAATTAATGATAGCAATAATTGACTCATATTCCATAGTCAGTCCATTTAAGATGTGCGATATTCGGCTTGGATCAGTAACTGGCTCTCCTAACAGTGCCAAATGGTCACAAATAGACTTTACATTAGCCAGATAATCTCTCATACTCAATTCACCCTTTCGTTGATTAGTCAACAGATTCTTATATATAGTGTAGGATCTTTGAATCGGATTTATCAGAGTATAACCGATTTAATTTTTTCCAGATTTGAGAAGCAGTCTCCAATCCAACAAGATCAGGTAGGACTGAGGGAGTTACCGATGCTAGCAGCCACGACGCAAGAGCAGAATCAAGTTGTTCATAGGTGGCAAATTCTGGATTATCAGCTTCTAGTCCAATTGTAGTATCACGAGCACGTACAACTAGTATTCAGACAGATCCATCCAAGTAGGAGAATAGTCGGTGTTGCTTAGCCATGAAATACACTTGTTGCTTCCAAATAAGATAATTGGAATCATCAAGTTTGACTGTGATCTTCTTATTTGTGAAGGTACGGCCAGAATCGCCTGACACCGGAAAAGTTGCGGACATTGTTTTAGCAATTTGTCAATCCAAAGATTGGAGACTGATTGCTGTCAATGCCTCTAACCTTGTTGTTTCAATGATGACCGGAAACAGAACCTCGCCGGTGTTGCTATGTCTCTGATACCATGCCAGAATCTCTGATCATGAATTATGATTCAAAGTTTTATCAATTGTATTTAGTATAAGCTGAAGGTTTACATTATATAGACTAACGGATAGAAGTGAAAAAATAAAGTCTAACAGAAAGCATAACTGATTGACAGCTAGCAATACACATGAAAGGAGAATAGAGAGCTATAGTAAATGATCTCTGACACGTGGCAAGTACATTTAACTAATCTGTATTATTTATATATATTGTCAATAAAACCAATGTTCGAATATCCCTAAGAGGTGCTCATATTTAGCATCTGACATACGTGCCCAAAAAACACTTGCTGATGCATTCTAATTTGTGGATTACGTACCTATACAATATTTTGCATTACTTTTCCTTCAAATGCATGTATGTATACATGGAGAAAGGAATCTGTATCTACAAGTTCGCTCGCGAAGCCTTTTCTTTTCTTTTTTCAAACTTAGCAGAGAAACTAAATGAAATTTTATAATTTCTTCGTTTAATTTGCTTCTTGCTCACTGTGTCAGTCAGAAAAATCCCAATGGCATTTAATTATGCTCCCGGTTGGACCATTAAGCTAGGACCAGACTGAAGAAAAATAACTTAAAGTATATCAAAATCATGTACTGATAAGGTAATTTATAACTTTCACACTTTTGTTTTTTTCCTTTGAAATTTAAGGCGTAGCCTAGATTTAGACGCCATCATATTATTATAAACATGACAAACCCAAAGCCTCGGTTTGTTCATCACCATATGTAGTTCACACATAAACTTTTAACCCAACTGCTCTTTAATTTGATACTATATTTTCTTATTATATGCTTCCGCATGTAAATCATGTGGATTTAGATCAATATCCTTAATTCGAACTTTATAGATATGATATTTTCTGATACGTCCTTGTGACAATCAAGAATAATACTAAGGCTTCTCCTCCCAAACTAAACACATATTTGTAAGACATTAAGGAGTTAATTACACACAGAAAGACGCAGAGAGATCGAGGTAGGATGAAATGATTGTTTAATTTCCAAGAAGAAGAAACCAAGAAACGGGATCAAGTTTGGAGTGACTGTGTCCCTGAAACTTTCATTCATGTTGCATGTCTTGGAGTGTAGTGCAACAAGAGTATATATAGTAGGAAATAGCGCCAAACACAAGCATCTTCTTGAGACATCTCACTTGTCCATATTTCTTTTCAATCCCAAGTAAAGTCCATTATTGATTCCCTCATGCAAACTTATAGCTTGCTGATGCAAAATCTCTCTTGGTAGGTATAAAAATGGCAGGTCATATCTTCAAGTTTGTTCAAAAGCCGGATTGTACCCCTCATATGTACCACCACCTTTGGTAAAGAAATTTACTATTTTTTAAAGTTTTCCATCCTATTATTATTTCCCCTCTAGCTAATTTTTTCTCATTCCAAACATAGAGTAAAAGTCAAATAACTTTCCCGGAATCATTATAATAGTTTCCTGTTCATAATTTTATCGTGTATCCTTAATGGCTCAAGTGAATGCATTTCGTTTGTCACCACTAGAACAAGTATGCTCTATCTTGAATAGTTAATTAACTACTAACCAAACGACCAAACCTTATATTACATTTGCTTTATCATCTGATATTTGTGGCGCCACTTGGAATAAAATATTTTTTCATATCAAAATCAAGCTTCCCCGACATTTATGCTCGGATCAGCTGGGGTTTCTCCTTAAATTTAGGACAGCTGTAACAAGAACAAACTCATCATCACCACAAGAACTTGTCATATAAGCAAAAAAATTAGACATCATCGGTTTGAATTCTTCCAATGATTTAGATACAACTAGCATATTATCAAATGAAAAAAAAAAAAAGTACAACCATATAACTATCGAGCAATCTGATTTGCATTAATAGATAATTTAATTAATAAAGAAAATCTCGAGACTTGTCGTTAAATTTTCACCCTAGTCTGTAATCGACCGCTTTTAACGACCATATATATAGGAGACTGAATCTTTTGTTCAAGTTTAAAAGTAATCTGGGTGATCATATGATGTAGCCATTGAAGAATGTTTGGTACAAAACATAAGACAAGTGGGTTGCTTTCTTGTCTCTATCTCCTACCTGATCGTCATGCAAATATTTCGTACGTATTATTATATTATTATCCGATCATTGTCCCTTTCTGCATGACCAAGCATCATATATATATATAGATCTCCATGCAAAGCAATTTCAAGCTTACAACCATCTTGCTCGATAATATCGATCCCGCGATTCGTAGGTAAATTTAAATTCCCTAGGTTCCTCCGTTTCCTTAATTATTTCCAATGGAGAAAGATCCTAACTTGGAAATCCAACTCCCTCCTGGATTTAGATTCCACCCTTCAGACGAAGAGCTCATTGTTCACTACCTCAGAAACAAAGCAACTTCATGTCCCCTCCCAGCTTCTTTCATCGCAGACATAGATCTCTATAAGTTCAACCCATGGGAGCTTCCAAGTATCGAATACATGTCTAGCTTCTGTTTCATTTAATTTGTTTTCTTCATGAACAAGTCACTGATGAAACAATTATGTGTTTTTTTTTGTGTGTGTGTGTGTTTATAATATAGGCAAGGCTTTGTTTGGAGAGGATGAGTGGTTCTTCTTTACTCCGAGGGACAGGAAGTATCCGAATGGATTGAGGCCAAACAGAGCAGCAGGATCAGGTTATTGGAAGGCTACGGGGACTGATAAACCAATTCTTAGTTCGTGTGGAATGAAGAGCATTGGAGTGAAGAAAGCCCTCGTGTTCTATAAGGGTCGTCCACCTAAAGGATCTAAAACCGATTGGATCATGCATGAGTATAGGTTGCTCGATTCAATTATCTTGAGTTACAAGCAAAGAGGATCTATGAGAGTAGGTCAACTACAGGATACTTCTTTTTTTGCCCCCGTTTTTTAAAGATGAAAGTTGACCAAGTTTGATGTGTTTATATCTAAGAATATTATATGTAGTTTTGATGTGTTTTCTTTTGTGTAGCTGGATGATTGGGTGCTGTGCAGGGTTCGACAAAAAATCGGCAGCCCTAGAAGCACTTGGGAGGAGTCGAATGAACCTAGTAATAATGAACCTGCAAGCTACTTTCAACCGATGAATAATTATGAGATTCATCGTGATGCTGATGAAACTGTCAAAAACAGTGTGTTCAATGAATTTCCCATGTTGCCATATATTCTAGGATCTAAGACGAATAATGCTCTTCCTTGCATGGCAAATGCAACATCAAGCTTAAACTATCAGCGTACCGATAATGCTTTTGTCCATGAAGACACCTCGAACATAGAAGCAGCACAGTTCTCAGAATCTCCTGATGATGAGAGCTTGAAGAGAAAGCTCTGTGAACATAACCAACTGAATCTTTATGATTCTCCTTCCTTTAAGAAGCTAAAAGGGGAAGATCATGAGAGGGACATGCTAGCAATAGACATAAGCAAAAGCTACAACAGTGGTTTCAGCAGCTTTAATCATTGGAATGCCATCATACAGCCTCAAGAGCTTAATAACTTGGCCTTCGCGGGATATATTTGACAGATTTATCCTCATTCATGTACATGTATAAGTATATATGTTTGGGTATATGAAGAACGTGAAATAAAAGATTGGAGAGTCCGAAGAAGATCACTGAGGAAAAGCTTTCCCCTGTGTATAGTGTGTGGTTATTATATTCTTTATAGCTCATTGGGATTGTACATATGTGGAACTGGACGCTATTTGCTCTGCTTCATTATAGCATATTATTAGATTTTTGTGTGAGTGATATTTAATAGATAGTGTAAAGAACAATGTTGTGGAACGGTGATTGTATTATTAAACCTATTAATTTATGAATGCATTATACACTTTCTTTTTTTGACCCAATGAACTATAAAAGTTAAAATGTGAGTTGTGATTTCTATGTAGACGATTCTGATGAACGTTTACGCGTAAGTTTTGAAAATGAGAATCATTGGTTTTTTTCATTTAATAAATCATATTTCGGTATATAATTAGTGTGTTTAAGATAGGACAATGAAGTATTTTGATTCGATATTTGATTTTCAATATATAATTGTGATGTGACAGCATAAAAATAAAGAAGATTGGATGGAATATCTTAAGGAATATGTTTTATATTATTGTTCTTGAACAAGGTCTGATCAAATAATATTCAACCCATTGAATATCTTCGTGGCTATTTGGGATAGTAGTGACAGAAGTGACTTTTTTCTAGATGTGTTTTTTCATAAAAGTCAGATTGTATATATGATTTATGTTTAGGATAATGTTGGCAAAAATATCTTTTTTTCAGATAGGCTCTTGTTTGTCGTAATGTTTGAAAAATGACATAAATCTTATTGAATACTCTATATATCTATGAAAATATGTAGATTGAAAAAATACGAAAAATATAAATACTTTTGAAAAAAGAAGAAGAAAAGTATAAAAATAATTTTATCCCATAATTTTTTGATAAAAGCATATAATATTTTTTAAAATTGAACACGTTATTTATGTAACAGAAAAATATAAAAAGAATATATCAGTTTGTCTCAGTGGTATATTATTTATTTTTTTAAAAAAAAGCAGGAATTAAAAAAAATTGTTAAACGTGTAATGAAGATTAAAGGGCGTGGAATACTGGAATGTATATGTTAATTGTAAATTGGAAGAATGAAAGGGCAATGGTAGGTAATGGAGCCAATTAAGGTAGGCGCGTTGAGTGACACGTGACGGTCATGGAGCCAACAAGAAGGTAGAAGCTTTTTTTTCACCCAGAAACTCAAAAAAGTGGCTTCACCTGTAAGCCATTTTTTTCAAAAAAGTTCATCACCATATAAGAAGCTATGCCAAATAGACAGATTTAAGGTTTTCTTTACAGATGGGCTTTTTTCACTTCTGACTAGGCTTTTGGCTGATTCACTAAAGTTTTGATGGGATCCCAAACAGAACACCAACAGCCCCCACTTCCAAGTCGCTTTTTCAATGTTATTTTTTGGCTCTTTCTTTCTTTTATTAGTTATAATGAAACAGGGTTAAGGGACATTTTTAATTGAAAGTTTTCACTAACAGCCAATTTTGCCTTAGAAGTGTGAAAAATTAAACAATTTTGCCCTCGCCGTTATCCTGATTAATTTTAACCGTTAGTTAACTAAATATGTTGAGATGACAATCTATATGTCATCCACATTATTTTTGTTAAGATGCAAATTTGCCCCGAAACTTTTAAATCTAACTTTAAAAAAAGATGAAGTAAATGACACAGACTACTGACGCAAATTTACACTTTAACAGAAATGGCATGAAAAACATATGGTCTGTCAGTTCAGCATATTTGACCAACTAACGGTCAAAGTTAACCAAAATAACAGCGAGGGCAAAATTACTCAATTTTCTACACTTCTGGGGTAAAATTACCCCTCAACCCGAATGAAATATAATAAAGCTCCAATAAATAAAGTTCCGAACAAAATTGTTCAATGGAAGCACCAAGACATTTTTTTAAATATAACACAGATTACAGAGAATAATAAGAATGCAGGCCGCCAAGTGCATTTTTATCTCATGTACCTGTAGGCTGATCAGGTCCAGGTACAAAATTAACGAATATAATCATGATGCAAAGTCTTTTTATGTAAACAATGCTAGTACTTTGTACAAGTATCCCCCAAAACAAGAATAACAACGCCAAATCTGGGGTGAGATATGGTGAAGCAAGGAGATGAAAGAAGCCGTAACTATTTGACACAGCAGCGGGGCATCCCACCATATACGGGAGAGGGATCTGATTGAAAAGGAAAAGGACAGACACATGTCTGTATCACTTTCGAGTGCCACCAGAAATGCACACGCACACACAAAAATAAAACAGACATGATATTTTCAGGAAAAATACATGGCACGTATGACAGATCCACGTCCAACAAATTCAATATCACCTCGTGTATCAAATCATTTCTTCAGTACACTGCAATTAAACGCACAGGTCAGAAGAGAGAGAATACACCACCTAGAACACAAGTTATACACAAGGTGCGAAATACAAGATATAAAAGATCCAAGTAGTGCCGTGAGCAAAGAGATAAACAGCCACATCATGAATATGAAAGATTTTGGTTAGACATGACATTAAATTTTTTTCCCAACACTTCCACATTCTAAACTAAATTTACTCGATAGCATGATTATGATCTCAACCTACATGTTTTCCTCAAACCTCCTTTTATCGGTGGTAGTATATTACAAAATTTCTCAGAAACTAGTTCTGCTGCCAATCTGTATGTGATGTATGCCTTTATGAAGAAACTTTACACCGGATGTACTAAAGAGTGAAGATGAAACTGAAGATTCCCAAATTTAGTTGATAGAATTTCAGTCTTCATGTTTGTCATCGTATCAAGTAAACAAGGGGCAGAACTTTCCCGTTCATGCCAGTATTTATTCACGCATCCAAGTTTCCAATATTAAGGTAAAATTAATAAGAGGAATATATAATGGACTTAAAATCTATTAGATAAGAGATATGCTGGTTTTTTGTTTCAGGTGACCATAAAGCAGTTAAGAGCCTTACTTGTATAAATAGGCAGCAATTCCCAAAATTATAATCAACAGCACAATGTCAATACAGAAATTTCGACTGGATCGAAGCTGTGCAGAAACCAAGACCATTGTAAGAATTAACAACAAGAAATCTATCACCAATGCTGCCAGAAATGGTTAAAAATCTAAGCTTAAAAGAGGGTCAATGTTAAAATAACCTGTGTCACTGTGTCTTTAAGCCTGACATTGGTATTCTTTAGGTCAGATGATGCTTTGTCCACCTGGGAATATCCCAAATAGTTATCTTGTCATGTTGGCTTCAACTTAGAAAATTGAATCATGCGATCTTAATATTCCTCCAGATTTCAAAGCTTTAGCAACATAAGAAAGTTAAACTTACCTTAGCGTCAATCTCATCCATCAGTGGAACTTGTCTATCTAGTTCCTGCATTTAGCACACTAATTAAAAATGAAACATAATATGATGGGGCAACAAAAACACACAGGAGAAAAAATAAACTCCGTAAGGCAACTGACCTCATTCATATTGTGTGCCATGTCTTTCAGTGTATCCAAGCCTTCTGCAATCATATCCAAACCTTGATCCTATAGATGCTTTGATATTATCAGATATGAAAACATTATCTGATGAACACATAATATTTACATTGCACAAAAATTAACAGCCAAACACCCCCGGGCCAATATGACTTGCCTGCTTCATTTTGCGCATTTCAAACTCTTGCTGAAATTTACTTGATTCCTCAGTTCGTTGGAAGTATTCATCGTCGAATTGACCATCTGTAACAGGCATGAATCACGTGACTGAACTACAACGATGAGTTTAGAAACTCGCAGGCATAAACTGCTCTATCAGCATAAGACATAGATAACATCAATTACCTGAATCAAACCTAATTTCAGTACGGGAAGCAGAAGAAGCCCAACCACCTGTTTTTTTGGGTGCAGCAGGGGTCCCATCTGGGATAGCTTGGATCCTCTCTGGCAGTGCAAGAACCAAATCGTTACGAGCGGCAAATTCTTCTGATGAAAGTCCTTTTACCTGTGGATAAATTATGTTTTGTCACGAATATGGCATGTATTAGAGTGGATGATTTTAAAGCTTGGCAATCATGCCAGCAAGTCAAGTAAAACATATATAATTAAGCTATTGAGAAAACATACGCAGCAAGGATCCGAACAATGTACATTAATGTAATCTTCTTTCTTCTAATTGTCAAATTCTATTCCCACAATTTCAATTAGATTACTTAAATAAATGTACATTCTCGCAATGTAAAAACTCCGGAGTAATAATGTGAAAGAAGAAGCATTTTAATTTATAGAACCTAGATCTGACAGAAAGCAAAAACCAACCTTCTTTACAGCCAATCTCTGCAACTTGGGGACCTCCTCCAGCAACCGAGCCTTAGTACGACGGATCTCAGCATTGATGGCCACAACAGATGCCCTACTTTTCTCCTTCGAAGCAGATTCTGATTTCTACAAATAATTGACTCCTAGGTGATATTAGACATTTTTTTGGAGGGGGAACATCACAAATTTTAAATTAAATTTCATCAATTAGAGCAAGAATTCCCTTGAAAGTCTCCATCTATGTACATTACAGCATTTATCGTCTTGCCCACCAAACTCACCGAAAATTTTAAACCAAAAAAAATCCACACCACACTAGCCTTTCCTCGAGTTTCTAAAGCAGTGAATAAAGAAGGAAGAAAAATGAGGATCTGATCATAAGAAAAGAAAATAAAAAAGAGAATCTGACCTCAAGAGCTGCCTCGATGTTAGCTTCGACTACAGCGTAGAGTCGAGCAAATGCATCGTCGCCGGAGATATTGGAATCCTTGTGCTTATCGACGTCGTATTTGTCGTACTTCTTGCAGATCGAATCAACTCTGGTTAGAATGTCGATAACGCTCATTTTGCGACTCGGAATCAAAATCCAATGGGCTCAACAAATAACCAGTAGATCAGTAGTTGAAGAAGGGTTCTTTTTTGAGTCGAATCTCTTTGTTAACGGCGCATTCCAGTTCGTTGGGTATTGCCAGCAACTTACAGCCTGTCGCGCCAACTGTCGCGCCAAATATTCTCGCTTGAGGCTATATTTTTAACCGTACTTAATTAAAGTGGTAAAGGGTCGAACACTCTTACAAGAGAAGAGAGAGGGTTTGATCATGGAGTTGGTCAAGGTGTTGGGGGAGACATCCTAGGAGTCTACGAAGCAATGATAACCCAGACTAAGGTAGAGATATGTGTACTCTTAATCCTGAATTTTTTGTGGAGTGGACCCCAAACATCCTGTTTTTGGATTGTGGATGAGTCCAACTCCTCTCTTAAAATTTATATATATAAAAAAAAAAAAAACTATCGCACCAAATAATAATAATAAATTTTTTCAGTTCTCTTTTTTATCTTGCCAACTTATTTTCAGTTGTAGCATATATGTGCATATGATCCAACTTCCAAGCATATGGATTCACTTAGTCTGAATAATCTAAGGACATACTTAATAAGTACTACCCCAGTCCTAAATAATAGTTTGTAGTTTGTATTGTAATTTGCACTATAAACTATATTGATTATGGGATACAACAAAAACCAAATCAGACCCCATTTTGATTCATCAGGGCGTAGGATTCCACGTCTCAACAATTTTGAATGATGGAATCCACCTGCCTTTTTAAAAAAAAAGGCAAAATGATATTAATGAATAAAAGAGTATAACACAGAGTAATGTAAAAAGGATGATAGGGAGGGAGGTTAATAATATGATTACCAAATTGAGAGGGGAGGCGATGAAAATAGAGATAGAAACACGGGAAAATTAGGTGGGATCAATTATTCTTTTTTCAATGCATATGAGTTTTTTAAAAGGCTCATATAATAAATCAAGAAATCTATCAATCATTCTACTATGAAAGCAGATGAGTTTCAAATTGTTCCCATCAGAAATCAAGAGATCCCTTTTGTTATAAATCTATTAAGGTTTGTCTGGGAGTATAGTTGTGCAAACAAAATTGTGAATCTAGCTACTTCGTTATACTGAGAAATGATTAATTTTAATAGTATTGAGTGATTGTTTGGGAATTATATATAAAAGTGTTTCTTCAAATATTTTTTTTATAAGTCGAGATAAAATTCACCTCACATATTTATTTTGAATGTTGTAAAAAAATTTCTAAAATACTAGTTTATTTGGAATTACGATTGAACACCTCAAAAGTGTATTTACATGATAGACAAACTCCTATTACATATTTACCACACCGGCCATAAATAATGATTGAAAAATTACTCCAAACAAATAACAGGCGCATAGTCTTCGAAAAGGCATATTTTAATGTTTTGAGGAACAAAATTCTCACCGTATTTTATTTTATATGGCGTAAAAATCACTAAAATAATTATTGCTCACCTCTTGAGCCCACCGTTCCCACCATGTAAAGGATTCTCATTTCCATGCTTGTCGCATGTGTTTTTTATATGTTTTTTCGTCGTAATATTTTTTTATATATTTTATTTATTTAGATTAAAATATATGATGTATCTTGAATTTTTTTTTCATCTAATATCTCAAATTAATTAATTTCTAATCTTGCATTCAGAAATATTTTTCTTGTAACACTAGATCTTGAAAATTAATTAATTTAAAATATTGAGTGCAAAAAATATTCTAGGATGCAATATAAAATTTAATTTAAATAAAAAAAATGTCAAATTAAAGGGAAAATCATATAAAAAGCACACATGGAACAAGCACGGAATGAGAATCCTCATGTAAGCCGATTTATTATTAATTGGTAATGGTAATTTTATATGAAATATTTTTATAAATTATTTTGTTTATACCAAAATTAAGAATACGATGTCTTACCATTAAGGCATTAACTATCAAAATAAATTATACTCCCTTCGGTTCTAATTATAATACAACATTTGAGGTTTGGTTTTGATCCTAATTATAGGACAACTTTTTAGTTTTTGTCAATTTCTTCCTAAAATACCCTTATTTTATTCTCTCAAGTGTATTTGGTTTTTGGTGAGTATATGTATATGGGTTACAACACACACACGCACGCACACACACACGCATGTGTATGTCTATAAACATATGTATGTATGTATGTGTGTGTGTGTGTGTGTGTGTGTGTGTGTGTGTGTGTGTGTGTGTGTGTGTGTGTGTGTGTGTGTATGTGTGTGTGTCTGTGTATATATGTGTGTACATATATATGTATATATGTGTAGATATATGGGTGTGTGTGTGTAACCATTATTTCAATTAGAAAGTGTGTGGAAAGAAAACTGTGTGTGTGTGTAGATAGATCTATATGTATATATAGTAAGGGAAAAATACTTCTCATGTTGTAGGAGAAGTGTTTTCTCATGTCATACACACATGAAATGGTGAGACCCACATATATATATAATTAGCATTATATATATGTATAGGTCCCACCATTTTCATGTGTGTGTAGTAATCTTCTTCTTCTCATGCAACATGAGAAGTTTAAACCCCATATAGTAAAACCATTATTTCAATTAGAAAGCGTGTGAAAAAAAAAATGGTTGGAGAGATATGTGACGGGGTTGTTGATTTACTTTTACTTATGTCATTTTAAATTTATATAAGGACATTTTAGGAAAATGAGTAAAATTAACTAATTTAACTTATCTCTTTAATGTCCCCAAAATTGGTTAAATATGTCCTATAATTAGGAGCGGAGGAAGTAATTCATTCAAATAAAAGGTTAAAATTTATATATCTTAAAAGAGCATGCGTAATACTCAAAATTTCATATAACCAGCATTAACTCTATGCAACACAACATTTTATGTACAAAAGTCATTTAGAAAATACAGCTTGATCCCTTGCTAATATTATAATTACAGTTTTAATTATTTACTTATATCTATTTTAGGATATTCGTAATTGATACTACCTCCGATCTTAATTATAAGACCTAATTGACTTTTTTTGGAGAGATTAATGAAGCTAAATAAACTACTTAATCATTTCATATGTTGTGGTTTTTTTTTTAGATTATTAGTTTATTAGTCAAACTATTTAGTTTGAATAAAAAATAAAAATAATCTAAACTAGCTTCATTAATTTCTCTAAAAAAATTAACTAGATCTTATAATTAGGATCGAAAGGAATATATCATTTTATCAATATTGGTATGTGTATGTGTGTTTGATAAAAATGTGTGAGCAAGTCGTCACACAAATCACTCATCATGATAAGATGCAACCAATTATTTGAATTTCATGCAATAAAAAAATGAGCCTATAATAACTTAAAGTGATAAAACATCACATTTCAACGTTATTATTATCCAAATATTATATGATTATATTTTCAAAATGAGCAGGAAGTTCAACAGTGATAAAGGTTAGGGGAGAAAATTCAGCAAGAGGATGAAGTGAATGTTGGTGCCGCGTACAATTCGATGTCCAAGTCCAACAATACATTGGACATTAAAGTGGGATTAAAGCTGGCGCACACATGTTGCCGGCTCAACTAATATTCTCGTTATTTTTATTATAAAATACTAACTAATAAGTACTCTTTTTTGTTCTTATTATAAAGCACCAACTAACAATTCTTACAAATCAATAAAAACAGTTAAAGTTAATAGAGTTAGCCTATAATTTAAGTAACTTCCAACATTACCCCTACTAATTGTACTGAACTTTAATATAATATTAATTATTACTCTCACCCATTACTATTATTTATTAGGGGCATACATGGAAAAGAATAATTAATACTCTTTAGAAACAAAAAAAAAATGTCTCATAAAAAGGACCAAATAAACTTAATAGTTGGTATCTTAGAGTAAGGACCAGAGGAAGTATATTTAATCTTTTTTATATGGTACTCCCTCCGGTCCTAATTATAGGAACACTTTTGTACTGCAAATTACACTACAAAAATGTTCTTATAATTATGACTGGAGGTAGTACTTACTTGTTTTCAAAGAGTATTATTTTTAGTACTTACTTGTTTCCAAAGAGTATTCATTTTTTTCATATATGCACATAATTAATAAGGGTAGTGGATGAAAGTAATAATTAATAGGATATTAGAGTTTAATGCTATTAATAGAGATAATATTAAAAATTACTTAAAATTTAGGACAAATTTAATGACTTTTACTGTTTTTATTAGTTTTTGATAATTATTAGTTTATGCCTTGAATCAAATAAAATATAGACTCTATATAACTTTGTATTTGGATCAATCTTTTTAATATAATATTCGATATATGAGAAAAGTTTAATCAAATTATGCCATCATGTCCTCATTGCAGTTTCCCAGGGTCATCGCAAGTGCGGGGCCCACACTCCCCCTCCACTCACGGCTTTTTTGTGACATTGTCAATTTGATCGTAGTGTTAGGTCCCCCGTCTCTCCCTTCAATCTCATCAAATTAATTACCGTCCCTTAACCATGTTCGTTCCAACAAGTTTCATTTTAACCGCAAAATTAACCTTTTGTTCCCAATAATTTTCACTAAGTTGTAACTTTATCCTCATACTTTGATTCAACTCAATTCTTAAACTGTAACTCACTACAACTCAATCCCCATAATTTGAATCATTTTATAATATATCGCCCCACCTATATTTTAGAACTTAAGAATTAAATTATAAAACAATTGAAACTATAAGGATTGAATTGCAACGAGTCTAAGTTCAAAGACTAGGTTATAACTGATTCAAAACTATATATAGAAATTGAGTTGCATCGGGTCAAAATATAAAGACTGAATTACAACTCGTTTAAACCTATATGATCAAAAGATTAATTTTCCCTAACATTAATTAACCCTTTAACACGAGCTCAATCTAAAATTATCCAAAAGTCTCACCCTGGTTACTGTACTTTGTATTGTACGCATGAGAAGCTAAGATGAATCGTGTGATTAGCCAAAATGACATGTTACGTTGCCTCCACGATGCAATTTGATTATTGACCACCAGGCCACATAGTTTTGCAATTGTATTGTGCTTGCTTCCAAGCCTGGAAGGATCGATCTCCATCGATTTCAGCTTATTCAGGGCCAGTTTGGGGACTAAAAGAAGGCATTATTAATTGTGTTTTATGAACAAGACTCATTCAACATATTCTTCTCGCCTCGCATAGAATTACTTAAAATAAATGAATGAAAAGTTTGGTGTGGACAAGAATATGGTGGCCCAATGGAGAGGAAGGTTTGCGTGAGAGCATTGTTTATCGAGGGTTGACAAATTATTATATATTGATTAAGTCTCACAAGCAACATTTTAAAATTTTACGAGAATGTAGTCATATTTTGAGGATGCAGCTTATTTCCTTAATATAGACTGGAGCCAAATGGATAACATGCAATGCAATCTTGGATACTCTGTTGGATTTTTGTATCTAAATCCTATAGGTTATGACTAAGAAGTCCTATTGCCAGTCGCGTCGGTTTGCCAGTGGGTGTCCATCTGATCAATTTTCGTCATCTATAAATAGGATGTGCTAGTAACAGAAAATGAAATCAATCTCAAACACTCCTCTCTCGTATAGTGCATACTGCATTCTACAACCATATTTTATGCGATTCTGAAAGTAGACTTGTTATATTCGTTCGGGCTTCTGGTTGATAGTGCCATCATTTTGAAGATGCAATCCGTTCTATTCTAGGAGATAAATTGTCTGTCAACCTTGAACATCCATATAGAGGGGACAAATTATCTTAAGAAAACAATGTACATTGGGTTTGGATTTCATCAAAGTTCATTATTATATTTTGGCAGTTTTATGAGTGTATTTCTGTGTTTTCATACTGTATAGAATTATTGTATGTTTACAACATATGTAATTACAAACCTTGTAGAGACATAAATAACAATTGAAGACCTTAATTATCGAAATATCATGGATTTTGTTTGCATTTAAAATATAATCTTTATACCAGATATAAAAAATAGCTAAGAAAAAGCCACTAACGAATTTAAACAAAGCTAGTTGTGAATATATAAAAAGCCTACCGTGAGCCTACGAAGATAACATTTTTAATTGATTTTTTCTTACCTTTTCATTTTACATATTTTTTTATTAAAATGCTATAGTCTCATTTGTCGATTTTTTTTTAAAAAAAAAAAAAAAAACTGAATTCAAACACCTCTCAAATCAAGCAAAGAATCAATGCTTCAATGCACTGCACTGATGTGAAAAGTTTATATGATATTTTTTCCGGATTTATTATTCGTTTTTTATTTTAATTTTTATTTTCGGGTAATAAACCGCTGATTTTTCACCTACACTTTCATTAATCCCTGCGTTGGTCAAGGTGCTGGGGGAGACATCCTAGGGGTCTAAGAAGCCGTAGAAACGTTGGTAGAGGTGCAGGCCTGTGTACTCTCTGTCCAGTATGTCCTGTAGACTGGGTTCCAAGCCTTGTCCTTGAATTGTGGATGAACCCGACCCCTTTTCTAAAATTTTTTCTTATCAAAAAAAAATTCCAAACATGTTTCTCCAACTATACAGTCACACCCCCAATGTCTGACATTTTATTGCAAAAAATTGAACACACCGACTGATTCATAATTGTTTTCGCCCAATCATGTTTTGATGTCACCAATCTTTGAAAATAACAAAAATCTTCTCGCAATTCGTCGCCAAAGAATCCAATCTGATCTAAATACTATTTTCTTCTGTGTGTCTTTTTTTGGGGCAAATACTGATAAATAATAGTAGTGCCTGATAAGTATAAACACATACATAGATAGAGTTTAATGAAGCTTTCTGGAGTTAGGCCAATTCCTAAAGAAAATTAAGAATATATAAAGAATTACTATTTGTAATATAATTTTCAAAAATTGTGGCAGAAAACGCACGAATCTATATTGAAATTATTTATTGTTCAAAAAGGGCCACACTACTTATCCTCTCCGCACTAAGATGAATTTTTATTCTTTCTTCCCCTTTGGGTCTAATGTCATTTTGACGTATTATTAAAATCTGTCCAGCTGGTTCGACCATAAAACCATCGAATCAATCATCTAACCCGTCTGATCGGACTGCTTTAATCGGTTCAATATTTAGTTAGAATTTTATGATTTTAAAAAATTCATATCAAATTTTACATATTTTCAAAAATTATAAATTAAGACTTTAGTGAAAGGTTGGAAAGGTTGAAATGTCTATTTTTTAATGTAAAAAGAATCACTAAAAAATATTATCATTTCATATTAAAAAATTATTGAATTAAAAAATTATACCAAAAATCTGACCTACTACCTAGATTGGTTTAGTGGCTGATGCGAGTTTAATAACCTTATTTTCACTCTCTGTTAAACAACGAAAGAATGAACACGGATAGCATCGGTTGCCGGTGAACTTGGTGAGTCCGGCTCTTTTCTCCTCCTCTTGTTTCTTCTTTATGCGGTCAACCGCTTTATTACCACTTTGTCTCCTTCCTTGATCAAACCTCCCCTCCTCCTTTCTTCTCTTCTCCCCCTCCCCCTCCCCCTCCCTTTCCTACTCCCATCTTGCGTATCCAGCATCGCTACTTCACGAGCATAGGCGTCTAACAGATTTCAAAGGCACGTTTACCTGCTCGATTACTTTGAAAATTTCAATATGATCAATATTATGCTGTTATTTAGACAATCGTACCGTTTTCTCTTTGTTAATTGTTTTCTGGGTACCCGCAATATTTTTCATTCCTGATCTTCTTGTTGATTGCTTCTGATGTATCATCTTCAGCTTTAAATAATCTTCTCAGCCTTCTACCGTTTGTCTGGTGGAAGGAGAGAAGGTGGTTCTAGGTGGTTCTTGCATGTGCCTTTTCTTTTTCAATTTACGGGTTTCCTTCTTTGCGTTTCGGTTTTTTATTTTTTATTTTTTTGCTTCAGAAATTTGAACTCCTCCGTGGCTTTAGAGCTTGAGCTTTTGTTTTTAGACATTTTCACGTCCTTTTACTCCCAGATTATACATACTTAAAATGCCTGGTAATAATTGTTGTTGTCACTATGTTGTGTGTTTCATATTAACATTACCATACTCCTCCTTTTTAAAAGGAAACCAAGTTTATATCTGGGTCCGATAAGGCATGTATCATATTTGTCAGTGCAACCGTTCTAGTAAATCAGAAATCAGAATACATAATATATTTTCAGTTCTAATTGTCAGTATCATCACCCCTTTTTTCGTGTGGTTTGGTTCTTTCATAGCTTCTTAAAGAAATTAATTAAACCATTATGTTTGTTGTAGCACATAACAGGACCGATCTTCCCGTTGAGTGCGCATTAGTTATTGAGGGCTTAGTTAATGATATATTGAATCACCTTTTCATGCAAGTTATCATGACTCTATAGATTTTGGTGCTTGATGGAAATATCACAGAATGCATTCTCACCTGACTTTTCGTGCTAGAATAATAAATGAATATCCAACTACTGGATGAACGATTTTCTTGTTGATTACTGAGCTACAATTGACTAAATTTAGGCTTTCATTCTCCCTTCATTTCCCTTATGGAGAGTGTGTGCTGTTTATATTCCGTGCATAAGCATCTTGATAACTGGCTTTTATGCGTTCAAAATGCTAAATGTTCATCAAGCATTATTATTACTATTATTCATATCAGAGGCTTTCCCTGGTTATCCTTAGATTTCCTTAGATTCAGTTAGGTTTAGATGGTTTGTTATTATGCAGGTTTCTTGATGCTGACGGTATACTATACAGACTTAGTGCTTTCATCTTGAGTTTGAGCTCTAGATGAAACATTATAGATCTGCATGTGCTGATGAGATGTGTTTTCATCGGATATTATCCTTCGGTCTCTCCTCTTTTGGTTCTTCACTCTTCTAGAGCAATATAGTCCTCAAGTATTCATAAATCCCTGAAAAAGGTTTTTTCATGTGGTCCCCTGTACCGTTAGGTTCGTATACAACAGAAAAGCTAATTGATATTACTATTGAAAACTGGTTGTCCCTTGGCATTTGCCTTGTACAGGTTTTCGAAGTGGGTAAATTTCTTCATCTGGTGTCTTCCATTGCATTATCTGAATTGCAGATGATATTGCTGGAACATTTGGTTGGTGGGGTGATTTTAGAACTGATGAATTTGGCATGATCTGTTTTGTCAGGATTTATTAGCATGATATATGCGGCTGTAATGGAATGTTATAACCCAACTTTGATGTAGGAAGAAGAAAGTATACAGTATCAAAGATCCTCTGTAAACTGAAGAATTGTTTAGGCATTGTTCAGCAGGAATATGGCCTTTAGATCAGGGTTATCCATCTTCTTAGATTGGATACTCATTTCCAATGAATGGCCTAGCAATTATGCTGAGGATATTGTGGCATTAGGGCTGTCTTGTTCTGATGCTTAGTGATGCAAGATGTTGGTGTGGAGGGTAACTGGCAATCTAGGGACAGTCATGGAACTTCATGGATGCCAAGGTTCTAGATCTAATTGATGCCCTGAGGTGATGGAATATGGTTGTTGGTA
Source organism: Acacia pycnantha (assembly GCA_025563575.1). NCBI lineage: Eukaryota > Viridiplantae > Streptophyta > Magnoliopsida > Fabales > Fabaceae > Acacia > Acacia pycnantha. Next base: position 1,706,143 of record JAMWYP010000144.1, read on the forward strand.
AACCTTAATACTATCTTTCCTGTGCCTTGCAAAAGCATTAGCTAAATCCTTTTATCATTTGTTTTAAATCTGATAACTATGTTAGCTATTTTGGAGGTGGTGCTCTTTAGTGGGGTGGTGCAATGGGAGTAGCTGTAACAGTCTTCATAGAGTTTTGCTTCACTATAGTATGCAGACTGCAATTTGGATCATTAGAACATGCCATTGAAGAAGACTTATATCCATACACCCTGAATCGATGTGACTTGACTTTTTATGCTGGCGGGGTTTCATATTCTGCTAAAAATTAGTTCCTCCAAAAAATGCAAGGATTTGTGGCTGGGTGATGCTACATTTGCACTTGAGCTTGGGGTTTGTTGACTTTGATGCTGGTTGATAAGAATTAGTTGGTTATATGTTCACTTAAGGTACTTGATGTTGAGGAATGAGGGATTAGTTGGTTAGTCAATGATGTTGATAGTGTATCCAAATATTGGACGCCTATTTTCTTTTACCTAGTCTATGGCAGATGGAAAAGTAAGTGTTGCTTTCATTTTGGGGCTTATACATCCCAATGGCACTCTTGGCTTAGACAACTAATCCCTCATTGACTTTTTAAGTCACAATTCCATTTCTGGCTGATATCTTTGTGTGGTTTGTCAGACTATTATGTATCAATATTCTTATTTGTTATTATTATTTTTATATTAGTCCCATATGCTGTATCAAGCTGAACAGTGTTGTGAATGTCACTGATAGTTATTAATAAAATAAACAAAGAAAATAATATGTTTTGGATGCAACCATCGTGTTCAATATGTTGTACCTTGGAAAACTTGACATATTGAAACTTTACATTTATTACTGTTTATGCTTATATTCATATGCTTGTCTGTCTTGATCTTCATATTTTATTTTGCAAGTTTTTTTTTCCATTTAATAACTGAAGATCAGAAGTCTGTTGTTTCTTGAAGCCTATAGTTAACTGGAAGGTGTAGCAAAGCTACATTTTTTTTCATGGTGCTTTGCATGAATATTACTATTTTATTTGTGAGCATACTACTGATGATAAGATGGAATTAAATGAACAATGGAAACCATACTTTCTTCTGAGAACTAAATTTGACAGTCAATGATTTGATAAAGTAATTATTTTTCTGTAGCCTGTACCTCAGTTCGATTCTATATTCACATTTATTTTTGCTAATATTTTAGCATGCTGTTGTGGCATTATAGTATATTAGTATTTTCTTGTTGAATGTGACTTTCTGATAGTATTTTGACGCCGACAATGTCTCAAGCTACGTGATATATGAATAATAGGAGACACGTCCTTCTCCTTATGCAGATTTTTTGCTATTCATGACATTCTTAACTTATATCATCACGTCTCATGCAACTTTACAGATAAGACTAAGACAAGCTCTGAGGAAAGAGTTCTTGATAAAATGCATTTTATCTTTAGGGGAAATTAATCATACTAATGGCTAATTAAGTTAATATATGGTTAACACGTTAACTGCCCTTTGAGAATTCTTAAATACTTGTTAATATTTTGTGACCTATTTTCGCCACAAATTTCTTTTGAACTCTCTTTAATATTTTGTATTTCTAAGAGTTTCAATGTTTCAACTTCCGATATATTTCTTCATTTGATTTTAATAATTTGAGATAGTTGCGTTCTTTTGGAGCGTATTTACCTCAGCTTTCTCATTTGGTTTTATATTTTGGCAATTCAAATATATGATCTTTTATTTTTCTCCCTTTAACTGGTATGCTTTCCTGGACTCGTCTTTATTTTTTAGTAAAGTTTTCAAGCTTCTTTTAAGTTGCTCATCATCTGTATGAATATTTGGGACTCCAGTTTTATTTATATTTTCTTTATAAATGGAAATCCTTGCTTCTCAGCACAGTATTTCATTCCAATAGCAAACTCTTTCTAGCGTCAACAGTTATTTTTGGACCTTTTACTTTTTACAAGGCAGACAAATTAACTTTTTGTATCGTTTTACCAATATAGGCCCCCTCAGATACTGTTAAGGTAAACTACAAATATTTTTAAAAGCCCTTCATGTTTCTGTTTCATGCAAAGGTCTTGTAAATATATATTGTAACGATTGTAGTGCAGATACTTAATACAAAGGAAAATGTGTCATGATGGATTTTCTTATGGTAACTTCTATGTATTTTATTATTCTTGTCCTAATTACTGATAAGAAGGCACATACTCATGTGCCTGATGCCCGTGCTTAGTTCATCTTTTTCAAGTGCAGGAAAAGAATAGAAAATGCTAACACCTCTTAACACCTGCTGAGTGCCCCTTTGTTATCATAGTCCAGGTAATGTTTGTTGTGAGTCATCCTACTTCCAATCCCTCCGCTTTTACCGCTAAGTCAAGTCTAATTCCTACTTCTACACATGGCAAAATGGAGTGAGAAGCCATTAACTAATATGTATCTCAATTATCTCTTTTTTCCTTCTAAGTGCTCGCTTTTTCCCTCATCCTTGTTTTAGTGACTCAGATTTCAATGGAGAGAGACAATCTGTGAGTAGATGACTTCAAGTGAGTGGACTTACATTGGACTGTTGGTTTTACCCTGTGGTTAAGGAGACTATGAGTGGCAAGTGTTTATTTATTACAGGCCAGTTTATGCAGATTGATCATGAGTTCCCAGAATTTGTAATCTGTGGCATATATTTATACTTTCTCTTGGAAGTAATCACCAGTGATAGCTCACTAATCCCCTTTGTTCTGATTTATAAATTTTGTAGAATTTAGATACAAGTGAATGCTTTATATATTTATTATTTATTATCATGCGAGACATGTGCGATTATTCTGAATTTTGCGGTAATGGAAATGCTTTAATCGTAAGGTAGTTTAGATTCTGAGTTTTATGATTGTTTTGAAGAAACTTTACATTTAGACGTTGAATTTTTCAGATGATTCCTTGCTTTGCAGGTTGCTAGTTATTTGTAGATCTGATTAAACTGCACACTTGCCTCTATTCTGACTTCTGAGTTTGCGAGTGTTGTTATGGGACATAGACATTTATATAGCATATCTCAGATGTTTGGGAGTGAGCATGAGCAGAATTGGAATTATATGCATCCTGATCAACAGAATGTGCAACTAGGTAACGTAACTAACTTTACATGCTTCAGTTGCACTTCTATTTTGGTTCAATACCAATTTTGTATGGTAATTATTGTCCTTTTTGCTTAACTACTAGATTGCTTATACTGGTCCTATATTGCAGGTAGGGCTAGCACTTCAGAGAATGGTTCTTTTATTCATCCACTAGAAAATATGTCTATAGATGGCAGCCCTTTGGCTGCTCCTTGGAACAATGCCACTATGTCAAATGGATATGCATCCTCAAGTATCAACATTGAATTACCCCCTCGTCAATCAGATGCATCAAGATCTTCTCATGATCATTTTTTGCGTTCATCAAATCCTGGAGCCTTTTTTGCAGTTTCTGAAAACTATTCTTGCCAGCCTTCTTCCAATTATGATAGACAAGCATTTCATGTTGCCGATGGTGGTTTCTTTGATTTTACAATGGGAAGTGGAAGAGGGCCTCAGAAGCGGAAGAGCCCTGGAATTCCTTCAGTGTGTGAGAGAGGCAGCTCGAGTAGATATTTTGGTGCAGGAAGCTCAACTGATCTCCCTATATCTTCAGATATAAGGCAGGAGAAGCCAAGCTTGGATTCTCAATATCTTCCTTGGGATCATACTATGACACCCCCCTTCAGAGGCAGTGGCCTTTCAATCAGGGGTGATGGTTCTTTAAGGAATGTTAGAAGTCGTTCTGCACTTGATTTGGAATCCAACCTTGCTAGGACGCATTTATCTGACAACCATTTGCACAACTTACCTTTTGGCCCGTCCACTGACCATTCTAGCGCAGTGGGTCTTTCTGGTCATAGTTCTAGTACTATGACGAGGGACTGGAGCCAAATGAACATGTCTCCTGCTCATGGGAGTGTATTATTATCTGGTTAGTTTATAGATTTCTTTTTGTTTTTAAACCTTAGTTAATAGATTCAAAAATAGACAAATTATCCCAATTTCCTTCACTTTTTATCTTAGATTAGGGATCTTTGTCTGTTACTGCAGAATCAAGTGGATATAATCATGAGCCAAGTCACTTGCTAGTTGGAAGCGGTGTTAGCAATGCTTCAGTGGATGCTGGGAGTTACCATCATGAATATAATACGAGCATAAATCCTACTGTTCCTCAAAGTTTTCACAGTAACCCCACTCACCCTGCTAGGGGAGTTCGAAGTAACTATTCCCAAAGATCTGCTCCAACACCAACTCCAACTTTTAGAGCCTCTTCAAGCTCACGTGTGGGACATAATGTGCCTTCAGATGGTGGATTGCACATGGGAGCTGAAGGTTTTATGTCTAGACATCAAAGATCCTTGACTGCCATCAGTTGGCGGAATAGTGATAGAAATGGGAGGTCAAGGACATCTAACGAAAGTTATCAATCATTGGCTGACGAGGCTATTCTTCATGATCGATTTTCCTCCGAGGTATTTCTTGCTTGGTATTTGAACTGAGTTTTCATGTCAAAACTCAGAATAGGAAACATTTTCAATTTATGAAATACCCATTTGTCTTTTATTCTACTGAGCACTATTTGGTTAGCATGAAGTGCCTCTATATGTGTAAATAAGCAGAATTATTCTGTTTCTTTCACCTTTAAGTTTAACAGGCTGAAATTTGGTTTTGTTTGGATTGTAGGGTTTCATGGCTGTTGATCGTGTGCCACTGTATGGTTCTCGAAGTATGATTGATCAGCATAGAGATATGAGGATGGACGTAGACAATATGAGTTATGAGGTGATTATGTTTGCTTTAATCTTAAATAACCTCCTTACAAATGTAATCAAAGGCGTGCATTTTTAAAACATTTTTGGATTTTTGATGGTTGGCTTGACCAGGAACTACTTGCTCTGGGAGAGAGGATTGGTCATGTCAGCACAGGATTGTCAGAGAACTTGATTTCCAAGTGTTTGACAGAATCAATATATTGTTCATCTGAGCAGAGTCAAGAGGAAGGAAGCTGTGTCATCTGCCTGGTATGTTTTCCTTCCTCCCCTTAAGATAATAGATTATGCACCAACCCTGAACTTTGGGAAATGAAAGACCACTTCTTTGGGTTTCGCAAACCTGCCAGTAATGTATAATGACAACTGCATTTGATTATTGAATGACCACTATTCGTGAAGTTAGTTGTCCCTTCTTTTTGGGCCATCGTACCATTAAATTATCTACAGCTAGGCTCCGTCTAAATTCTTGGGGGGGACCGTGCAGCTGTTGTAAGTTAATTTACTACAGTCATGTGAGTTTGTGTTAAAATCAAAATCCCCACATTCTTTTGCTTCATTCTTCGTTTATTCTAATTGTGTAACTTAGATGCGTTTGAATTGTATTAGACGAGTGTTGTTGTTCTTGATTTTAAAAATTACAGGAAGAGTACAAGTACATGGACGATGTTGGGACACTGAGAAGTTGCGGCCATGACTATCATGTGAGCTGCATTAGAAAGTGGTTGTCTATGAAGAACATATGTCCTATCTGCAAAGCTTCTGCTCTTCCTGATGAAATGAAGGATAAATAACTTAAATTCATTCTTCCGTATTTCACTATCTCATTTTGTAGATATAATATGCATTGAACATTCATGAAAGTGGAGGAAACTAGCTTCTTTTTTTATTTTTTGAGGTGCTGTATATTGGAATGGCAATGAAACTTAGATTCAATGCATTTGTTTCTGGCTTCAGTGTTAATTACGTGAAGCCTTGAAATTATGTATGCGTGTTTGCTTTTATAATTTCGGTCAATGTACGGTGTTTGTGGGCGTGAGAGGAGTCCATTTTTTTTTTTGCTTAGAGCATCTGATATCCCAGGGCAGGCCATCTTTCAGGCACATCAACGGCCCCAGACTAATCCGGATCGAGACCGGGTGGCCCCTTTCGGGGAAGCCTCTACCACCCATGCTGCCTGCATTCCCACGTCTCGAACTCAAGACCCGTGGTTAAGCTAGGACAACCCCTTACCGGTTGACCTAAGCGTTTGGTGGTGTGAGAGGAGTCCATTAATCGCAAAGAATCATGGTTAGGACGAGGGATATGATGGTTCAAATTAATGTGTTTTTAGGTCTTGGAATGGATTTTTCATTCGCATTTAGCTGCGTACTTGAGCAACAAAGGGACCAAGGGCTCACCAGTCACCTCCAAGGCTCCAAATGATTAATATTTCGAGGCTTGGGGCTGTGTTAGCAGGGCCATCAATGTCAATTAATATGAAATTCATTACTATTACACCATTTACAAATTATGATTAAGGTGATTTATTTTTTAAAATGTTACTATATGATAAACAAAGGGAAAAACACTTCTCATGTTGTAGGAGAATGATATGTAAAGCATAGAAATATTAGAGAGGTAGTTGTTAGTAGTTAGTCGATTAGGAAGATATACATTATAGTTGTTAGTTGTTAAAGGTTGTTGTTAGTAGTTGGTTAGCATCTGATTAGTGAGTAAAGGCTATTGGGCCTTGAGAGTCTAGCCTTTGCCTATATATACAAGAGGCTAGACTAAGGAAAGACATGTATTGATTGATATTGTGTATGATGGAATGAACAAGTGCAACAAGACTGCTTTCGAATCTTTCTTCCTCTTATTCTCTTCTCACTCCCTCTGATTTCTACCTCTTACTCCTCTAAATTCTTAGTTCTCTACAACATAGCTATCAGTGGTATCAAAGTAGTCCTTCCTTAGCTACTTCTTCATTGCGAATTCTGATTTCTTCCTGAACCCCTCTGTCATTCTGGTTCTGTTTTGGTTTCTGGTATTGTAACTTCATCTTGGTTCTTTTTTCTGTCAATTTTTGGTGCTGGTGCCTGTGTTGTTGGTTATTGGGCTGACTGTATTGATCAAGATATCATCAAGAAGCAAGACATCATCAAGAGCCTCTCAAGAACACATCAAGAAGGGAACAAACAACCACATTTTGGTTCTGTTCTGCTTCGCATTTCGATTCTCTTCCTCTCCTCTTTTGTTTTCAAGACTGGTTCTGTTTTGATTATGTTTTCTAGACAGGTTTTGTTGTTCTGTTCCCGATTTTGTTTCGGGTGGTTTCGGTTCGCCGGTCATTAAAACACAAGAAACCATCAAGAACTCATCAAGACACTACCAACAAGTTTCTTGGCAACAGGAACAATGGGATTTACAATGCGAGGTGAAAAAAAAAATCCCAAAATTCTCTTCTTGTTGGTATGGGACAACTGCTGAAAGGAAACAAGAAAAACAAAAATTCTCTTCTTGTTGGTATGGGACAACTGGTGAAGGAAACCAAGAAAGACTCCATCAATGGTGTTTTCTTAGAGGGCTACCTACGAAGGGTTTTGATCTCGAAGGGGATGTCTTTGATTGATTCGAATTTGTATTTTTGAGTTTTTGTATTTTTTGTTCTTTAGGTTTGTGTTTTTGTTGTTTCACATCCTTGAGGGCAATGATGTTTTTGGAAAGGGGTATTGATATATAAATTGTAAATAAATATATTAGTTAGTTAATTAGGGAGTTAGTTGTATTAGTTAGTTAGGGGATAGTCAGTTAGTTAGTTGTTAATAACCAATAGTAGTTAGTTGGGACTAGTAGGTCTAGAGGTATTGCCTATATAAGGCATACAATTATCCATTGTATCACTATGCTTGTTATGATGAATGAATGAGCATCACCCTGTTTCTCTTCTCCTCTCTTCTCCATTTCTGTTCTAAATCCTCTGTTCTTCCTATTCTGCTCCTCTCTTCTCCTTCTCTTCCCAATTCCTCTAATCTTCTACAATAATTGTATCAAAGGAGTGTATTATCATGTCGCACATACATGAAATGGTGGGACCCACACACATGGTCCCACCATTTCATGTGTGTGTATGAATCTTTTCTTTCATATAATATGAGAAGTTTAAACCCCATAAACAAAACTCATCCTCTTATTTTCTTCTCCCACCTCTTCTTCTCAAAATGTCTTATGTTTTATCACAAGTTGATAGTAGTAACTAAAACAATCAAGACTTTTCAGAATCTCATATTCACTCATTTAGATTTAATATTTTACAAAATTGCTACTGTACATTAAAAGAAATTGCTAATGTAAATACTGAATAAAATTAAACTGTTAAAACATGATCTAAATAATTCATAACTGCAAAAAAATGAATAAAAACATTTTCATTTATAAAATATTACAGAAATAATTTATAAAATGTTAAATTTAAATCATCTATTTGATTATGAGATATTAAGAAGATAATGAAAAATAAAGGGAAAAATAATCTTTATGTCCCAATAGTTTTGACTCAATTGTAACTGAGTTCCTACATTTTGACTTGTTACAACTCAATCTCGATAATTTTGGTTTGGTTGTAACTCAATATCTGAACTTTGACTTGTTGCATCTCAGTCCAATAATTTTATCCACTTTATAATTTAATCTGAGAACTATATTATGTGTGTGTGTGTGTGATTTTTTTTTTTTTTAAAAAACACTTAAAGACTAAATTACAAAGTAGATAAAATTATAGGGATTGATTTGCACCAAGGTAGGAATTGAGTTATAATTGAATCAAGACTATAACTAAATAACTATAAGGACCAATGATTTATTTTCCCAAAAATTGAGAGTACTTTTTTAATTTGATTTTTTTTTTTTATAAGAAAATTTTAGGAAAGGTGTTGGGTTCACCTACGATTAGAGTCGGGAAATCGGGATGAGCCCATTGGGCCGGCCCGTTTAGGCCCAGGCCTGTGCGCCCTGCAAGCCCTTTTCACTGTAGCTTTTTTTTTTCCCGTTTTTAATCTATTAATTTATATATATTTTTGTCTTTGTTATAGAGTTATTTATCCATTTAACTACAAATACATAATAACTATACTCTAATTTTATGATTTGGTTTATTATTTGTTGCAAATAAAATTACTCTTATGTTTATGATTAAATTATTTGTTACAATAATAATCATCGTATTAATGTCGGTTAGTGGTATGTTTCTTATGTTTTATATTATTAATTGGTAATGGTAATTTTATATGAAATATTTTTATAAATTATTTTGTTTATACCAAAATTAAGAATACGATGTCTTACCATTAAGGCATTAACTATCAAAATAAATTATACTCCCTTGGTTCTAATTATAATACAACATTTGAGGTTTGGTTTTGATCCTAATTATAGGACAACTTTTTAGTTTTTGTCAATTTCTTCCTAAAATACCCTTATTTTATTCTCTCAAGTGTATTTGGTTTTGGTGAGTATATGTATATGGGTTACAACACACACACGCACGCACACACACACGCATGTGTATGTCTATAAACATATGTATGTATGTATGTGTGTGTGTGTGTGTGTGTGTGTGTGTGTGTGTGTGTGTGTGTGTGTGTGTGTGTGTGTGTGTGTGTGTGTATGTGTGTATGTACGTGTATATATGTGTGTACATATATATGTATATATGTGTAGATATATGGGTGTGTGTGTGTAACCATTATTTCAATTAGAAAGTGTGTGGAAAGAAAACTGTGTGTGTGTGTAGATAGATCTATATGTATATATAGTAAGGAAAAATACTTCTCGTGTATGTAGGAGAAGTGTTTGTCTCATGTCATTACACACATGAAATGGTGAGACCGCATATATATATAATTAGCATTATATATATGTATAGGTCCCACCATTTTCATGTGTGTGTAGTAATCTTCTTCTTCAAATGCAACATGAGAAGTTTAAACCCCATATAGTAAAACCATTATTTCAATTAGAAAGCGTGTGAAAAAAAAAATGGTTGGAGAGATATGTGACGGGGTTGTTGATTTACTTTTACTTATGTCATTTTAAATTTATATAAGGACATTTTAGGAAAATGAGTAAAATTAACTAATTTAACTTATCTCTTTAATGTCCCCAAAATTGGTTAAATATGTCCTATAATTAGGAGCGGAGGAAGTAATTCATTCAAATAAAAGGTTAAAATTTATATATCTTAAAAGAGCATGCGTAATACTCAAAATTTCATATAACCAGCATTAACTCTATGCAACACAACATTTTATGTACAAAAGTCATTTAGAAAATACAGCTTGATCCCTTGCTAATATTATAATTACAGTTTTAATTATTTACTTATATCTATTTTAGGATATTCGTAATTGATACTACCTCCGATCTTAATTATAAGACCTAATTGACTTTTTTTGGAGAGATTAATGAAGCTAAATAAACTACTTAATCATTTCATATGTTGTGGTTTTTTTTTTAGATTATTAGTTTATTAGTCAAACTATTTAGTTTGAATAAAAAATAAAAATAATCTAAACTAGCTTCATTAATTTCTCTAAAAAAATTGCTTAGATCTTATAATTAGGATCGAAGGAATATATCATTTTATCAATATTGGTATGTGTATGTGTGTTTGATAAAAATGTGTGAGCAAGTCGTCACACAAATCACTCATCATGATAAGATGCAACCAATTATTTGAATTTCATGCAATAAAAAAATGAGCCTATAATAACTTAAAGTGATAAAACATCACATTTCAACGTTATTATTATCCAAATATTATATGATTATATTTTCAAAATGAGCAGGAAGTTCAACAGTGATAAAGGTTAGGGGAGAAAATTCAGCAAGAGGATGAAGTGAATGTTGGTGCCGCGTACAATTCGATGTCCAAGTCCAACAATACATTGGACATTAAAGTGGGATTAAAGCTGGCGCACACATGTTGCCGGCTCAACTAATATTCTCGTTATTTTTATTATAAAATCTTAACTAATAAATCTTTTCTTTTTGTTAATTATTATAAGCGGCCATTAACATTAACTGAATCAATAAAAACAGTTAAAGTTAATAGAGTTAGCCTATAATTTAAGTAACTTCCAACATTACCCCTACTAATTGTACTGAACTTTAATATAATATTAATTATTACTCTCACCCATTCTTATTATTTATTAGGGGCATACATGGAAAAGAATAATTAATACTCTTTAGAAACAAAAAAATGTCTCATAAAAGGCCCAAATAAACTTAATAGTTGGTATCTTAGAGTAAGGACAGAGGAAGTATATTTAATCTTTTTATATGGTACTCCTCCGGTCACAATTATAGGAACACTTTTGTCTTGCAAATTACACTTCTGAAAATGTTCTTATAATTATGTTTGAGTAGTACTTACTTGTTTTCAAAGAGTATTATTTTTAGTACTTACTTGTTTCCAAAGAGTATTCATTTTTTTCATATATGCACATAATTAATAAGGGTAGTGGATGAAAGTAATAATTAATAGGATATTAGAGTTTAATGCTATTAATAGAGATAATATTAAAAATTACTTAAAATTTAGGACAAATTTAATGACTTTTACTGTTTTTATTAGTTTTGATAATTATTAGTTTATGCCTTGAATCAAATAAAATATAGACTCTATATAACTTTGTATTTGGATCAATCTTTTAATATAATATTCGATATATGAGAAAAGTTTAATCAAATTATGCCATCATGTCCTCATTGCAGTTTCCCAGGGTCATCGCAAGTGCAGGGCCCACACTCCCCCTCCACTCACGGCTTTTTGTGACATTGTCAATTTGATCGTAGTGTTAGGTCCCCCGTCTCTCCCTTCAATCTCATCAAATTAATTACCGTCCCTTAACCATGTTCGTTCCAACAAGTTTCATTTTAACCGCAAAATTAACCTTTTGTTCCCAATAATTTTCACTAAGTTGTAACTTTATCCTCATACTTTGATTCAACTCAATTCTTAAACTGTAACTCACTACAACTCAATCCCCATAATTTGAATCATTTTATAATATATCGCCCCACCTATATTTTAGAACTTAAGAATTAAATTATAAAACAATTGAAACTATAAGGATTGAATTGCAACGAGTCTAAGTTCAAAGACTAGGTTATAACTGATTCAAAACTATATATAGAAATTGAGTTGCATCGGGTCAAAATATAAAGATCGAATTACAACTCGTTTAAACCTATATGATCAAAAGATTAATTTTCCCTAACATTAATTAACCCTTTAACACGAGCTCAATCTAAAATTATCCAAAAGTCTCACCCTGGTTACTGTACTTTGTATTGTACGCATGAGAAGCTAAGATGAATCGTGTGATTAGCCAAAATGACATGTTACGTTGCCTCCACGATGCAATTTGATTATTGACCACCAGGCCACATAGTTTTGCAATTGTATTGTGCTTGCTTCCAAGCCTGGAAGGATCGATCTCCATCGATTTCAGCTTATTCAGGGCCAGTTTGGGGACTAAAAGAAGGCATTATTAATTGTGTTTTATGAACAAGACTCATTCAACATATTCTTCTCGCCTCGCATAGAATTACTTAAAATAAATGAATGAAAAGTTTGGTGTGGACAAGAATATGGTGGCCCAATGGAGAGGAAGGTTTGCGTGAGAGCATTGTTTATCGAGGGTTGACAAATTATTATATATTGATTAAGTCTCACAAGCAACATTTTAAAATTTTACGAGAATGTAGTCATATTTTGAGGATGCAGCTTATTTCCTTAATATAGACTGGAGCCAAATGGATAACATGCAATGCAATCTTGGATACTCTGTTGGATTTTTGTATCTAAATCCTATAGGTTATGACTAAGAAGTCCTATTGCCAGTCGCGTCGGTTTGCCAGTGGGTGTCCATCTGATCAATTTTCGTCATCTATAAATAGGATGTGCTAGTAACAGAAAATGAAATCAATCTCAAACACTCCTCTCTCGTATAGTGCATACTGCATTCTACAACCATATTTTATGCGATTCTGAAAGTAGACTTGTTATATTCGTTCGGGCTTCTGGTTGATAGTGCCATCATTTTGAAGATGCAATCCGTTCTATTCTAGGAGATAAATTGTCTGTCAACCTTGAACATCCATATAGAGGGACAAATTATCTTAAGAAAACAATGTACATTGGGTTTGGATTTCATCAAAGTTCATTATTATATTTTGGCAGTTTTATGAGTGTATTTCTGTGTTTTCATACTGTATAGAATTATTGTATGTTTACAACATATGTAATTACAAACCTTGTAGAGACATAAATAACAATTGAAGACCTTAATTATCGAAATATCATGGATTTTGTTTGCATTTAAAATATAATCTTTATACCAGATATAAAAAATAGCTAAGAAAAAGCCACTAACGAATTTAAACAAAGCTAGTTGTGAATATATAAAAAGCCTACCGTGAGCCTACGAAGATAACATTTTTAATTGATTTTTCTTACCTTTTCATTTTACATATTTTTTTATTAAAATGCTATAGTCTCATTTGTCGATTTTTTTAAAAAAAAAAAAACTGAATTCAAACACCTCTCAAATCAAGCAAAGAATCAATGCTTCAATGCACTGCACTGATGTGAAAAGTTTATATGATATTTTTTCCGGATTTATTATTCGTTTTTTATTTTAATTTTTATTTTCGGGTAATAAACCGCTGATTTTTCACCTACACTTTCATTAATCCCTGCGTTGGTCAAGGTGCTGGGGGAGACATCCTAGGGGTCTAAGAAGCCGTAGAAACGTTGGTAGAGGTGCGAGGCGCATGTACTCTCTGTCCAGTATGTCCTGTAGACTGGGTTCCAAGCCTTGTCCTTGAATTGTGGATGAACCCGACCCCTTTTCTAAAATTTTTTCTTATCAAAAAAAAATTCCAAACATGTTTCTCCAACTATACAGTCACACCCCCAATGTCTGACATTTTATTGCAAAAAATTGAACACACCGACTGATTCATAATTGTTTTCGCCCAATCATGTTTTGATGTCACCAATCTTTGAAAATAACAAAAATCTTCTCGCAATTCGTCGCCAAAGAATCCAATCTGATCTAAATACTATTTTCTTCTGTGTGTCTTTTTTTGGGGCAAATACTGATAAATAATAGTAGTGCCTGATAAGTATAAACACATACATAGATAGAGTTTAATGAAGCTTTCTGGAGTTAGGCCAATTCCTAAAGAAAATTAAGAATATATAAAGAATTACTATTTGTAATATAATTTTCAAAAATTGTGGCAGAAAACGCACGAATCTATATTGAAATTATTTATTGTTCAAAAAGGGCCACACTACTTATCCTCTCCGCACTAAGATGAATTTTTATTCTTTCTTCCCCTTTGGGTCTAATGTCATTTTGACGTATTATTAAAATCTGTCCAGCTGGTTCGACCATAAAACCATCGAATCAATCATCTAACCCGTCTGATCGGACTGCTTTAATCGGTTCAATATTTAGTTAGAATTTTATGATTTTAAAAAATTCATATCAAATTTTACATATTTTCAAAAATTATAAATTAAGACTTTAGTGAAAGGTTGGAAAGGTTGAAATGTCTATTTTTTAATGTAAAAAGAATCACTAAAAAATATTATCATTTCATATTAAAAAATTATTGAATTAAAAAATTATACCAAAAATCTGACCTACTACCTAGATTGGTTTAGTGGCTGATGCGAGTTTAATAACCTTATTTTCACTCTCTGTTAAACAACGAAAGAATGAACACGGATAGCATCGGTTGCCGGTGAACTTGGTGAGTCCGGCTCTTTTCTCCTCCTCTTGTTTCTTCTTTATGCGGTCAACCGCTTTATTACCACTTTGTCTCCTTCCTTGATCAAACCTCCCCTCCTCCTTTCTTCTCTTCTCCCCTCCCCTCCCCCTCCCTTTCCTACTCCCATCTTGCGTATCCAGCATCGCTACTTCACGAGCATAGGCGTCTAACAGATTTCAAAGGCACGTTTACCTGCTCGATTACTTTGAAAATTTCAATATGATCAATATTATGCTGTTATTTAGACAATCGTACCGTTTTCTCTTTGTTAATTGTTTTTCTGGGTACCCGCAATATTTTTCATTCCTGATCTTCTTGTTGATTGCTTCTGATGTATCATCTTCAGCTTTAAATAATCTTCTCAGCCTTCTACCGTTTGTCTGGTGGAAGGAGAGAAGGTGGTTCTAGGTGGTTCTTGCATGTGCCTTTTCTTTTTCAATTTACGGGTTTCCTTCTTTGCGTTTCGGTTTTTTATTTTTTATTTTTTGCTTCAGAAATTTGAACTCCTCCGTGGCTTTAGAGCTTGAGCTTTTGTTTTTAGACATTTTCACGTCCTTTTACTCCCAGATTATACATACTTAAAATGCCTGGTAATAATTGTTGTTGTCACTATGTTGTGTGTTTCATATTAACATTACCATACTCCTCCTTTTTAAAAGGAAACCAAGTTTATATCTGGGTCCGATAAGGCATGTATCATATTTGTCAGTGCAACCGTTCTAGTAAATCAGAAATCAGAATACATAATATATTTTCAGTTCTAATTGTCAGTATCATCACCCCTTTTTTCGTGTGGTTTGGTTCTTTCATAGCTTCTTAAAGAAATTAATTAAACCATTATGTTTGTTGTAGCACATAACAGGACCGATCTTCCCGTTGAGTGCGCATTAGTTATTGAGGGCTTAGTTAATGATATATTGAATCACCTTTTCATGCAAGTTATCATGACTCTATAGATTTTGGTGCTTGATGGAAATATCACAGAATGCATTCTCACCTGACTTTTCGTGCTAGAATAATAAATGAATATCCAACTACTGGATGAACGATTTTCTTGTTGATTACTGAGCTACAATTGACTAAATTTAGGCTTTCATTCTCCCTTCATTTCCCTTATGGAGAGTGTGTGCTGTTTATATTCCGTGCATAAGCATCTTGATAACTGGCTTTTATGCGTTCAAAATGCTAAATGTTCATCAAGCATTATTATTACTATTATTCATATCAGAGGCTTTCCCTGGTTATCCTTAGATTTCCTTAGATTCAGTTAGGTTTAGATGGTTTGTTATTATGCAGGTTTCTTGATGCTGACGGTATACTATACAGACTTAGTGCTTTCATCTTGAGTTTGAGCTCTAGATGAAACATTATAGATCTGCATGTGCTGATGAGATGTGTTTTCATCGGATATTATCCTTCGGTCTCTCCTCTTTTGGTTCTTCACTCTTCTAGAGCAATATAGTCCTCAAGTATTCATAAATCCCTGAAAAGGTTTTTTCATGTGGTCCCCTGTACCGTTAGGTTCGTATACAACAGAAAAGCTAATTGATATTACTATTGAAAACTGGTTGTCCCTTGGCATTTGCCTTGTACAGGTTTTCGAAGTGGGTAAATTTCTTCATCTGGTGTCTTCCATTGCATTATCTGAATTGCAGATGATATTGCTGGAACATTTGGTTGGTGGGGTGATTTTAGAACTGATGAATTTGGCATGATCTGTTTTGTCAGGATTTATTAGCATGATATATGCGGCTGTAATGGAATGTTATAACCCAACTTTGATGTAGGAAGAAGAAAGTATACAGTATCAAAGATCCTCTGTAAACTGAAGAATTGTTTAGGCATTGTTCAGCAGGAATATGGCCTTTAGATCAGGGTTATCCATCTTCTTAGATTGGATACTCATTTCCAATGAATGGCCTAGCAATTATGCTGAGGATATTGTGGCATTAGGGCTGTCTTGTTCTGATGCTTAGTGATGCAAGATGTTGGTGTGGAGGGTAACTGGCAATCTAGGGACAGTCATGGAACTTCATGGATGCCAAGGTTCTAGATCTAATTGATGCCCTGAGGTGATGGAATATGGTTGTTGGTAAACCTTAATACTATCTTTCCTGTGCCTTGCAAAAGCATTAGCTAAATCCTTTTATCATTTGTTTTAAATCTGATAACTATGTTAGCTATTTTGGAGGTGGTGCTCTTTAGTGGGGTGGTGCAATGGGAGTAGCTGTAACAGTCTTCATAGAGTTTTTGCTTCACTATAGTATGCAGACTGCAATTTGGATCATTAGAACATGCCATTGAAGAAGACTTATATCCATACACCCTGAATCGATGTGACTTGACTTTTTATGCTGGCGGGGTTTCATATTCTGCTAAAAATTAGTTCCTCCAAAAAATGCAAGGATTTGTGGCTGGGTGATGCTACATTTGCACTTGAGCTTGGGGTTTGTTGACTTTGATGCTGGTTGATAAGAATTAGTTGGTTATATGTTCACTTAAGGTACTTGATGTTGAGGAATGAGGGATTAGTTGGTTAGTCAATGATGTTGATAGTGTATCCAAATATTGGACGCCTATTTTCTTTTACCTAGTCTATGGCAGATGGAAAAGTAAGTGTTGCTTTCATTTTGGGGCTTATACATCCCAATGGCACTCTTGGCTTAGACAACTAATCCCTCATTGACTTTTTTTAAGTCACAATTCCATTTCTGGCTGATATCTTTGTGTGGTTTGTCAGACTATTATGTATCAATATTCTTATTTGTTATTATTATTTTTATATTAGTCCCATATGCTGTATCAAGCTGAACAGTGTTGTGAATGTCACTGATAGTTATTAATAAAATAAACAAAGAAAATAATATGTTTTGGATGCAACCATCGTGTTCAATATGTTGTACCTTGGAAAACTTGACATATTGAAACTTTACATTTTATTACTGTTTATGCTTATATTCATATGCTTGTCTGTCTTGATCTTCATATTTTATTTTGCAAGTTTTTTTTTCCATTTAATAACTGAAGATCAGAAGTCTGTTGTTTCTTGAAGCCTATAGTTAACTGGAAGGTGTAGCAAAGCTACATTTTTTTTCATGGTGCTTTGCATGAATATTACTATTTTATTTGTGAGCATACTACTGATGATAAGATGGAATTAAATGAACAATGGAAACCATACTTTCTTCTGAGAACTAAATTTGACAGTCAATGATTTGATAAAGTAATTATTTTTCTGTAGCCTGTACCTCAGTTCGATTCTATATTCACATTTATTTTTGCTAATATTTTAGCATGCTGTTGTGGCATTATAGT
This sequence comes from Acacia pycnantha, assembly GCA_025563575.1. Taxonomy (NCBI): domain Eukaryota; kingdom Viridiplantae; phylum Streptophyta; class Magnoliopsida; order Fabales; family Fabaceae; genus Acacia; species Acacia pycnantha. The sequence goes on from JAMWYP010000144.1 coordinate 1,724,107, forward strand.
ATATTAGTATTTTCTTGTTGAATGTGACTTTCTGATAGTATTTTGACGCCGACAATGTCTCAAGCTACGTGATATATGAATAATAGGAGACACGTCCTTCTCCTTATGCAGATTTTTTGCTATTCATGACATTCTTAACTTATATCATCACGTCTCATGCAACTTTACAGATAAGACTAAGACAAGCTCTGAGGAAAGAGTTCTTGATAAAATGCATTTTATCTTTAGGGGAAATTAATCATACTAATGGCTAATTAAGTTAATATATGGTTAACACGTTAACTGCCCTTTGAGAATTCTTAAATACTTGTTAATATTTTGTGACCTATTTTCGCCACAAATTTCTTTTGAACTCTCTTTAATATTTTGTATTTCTAAGAGTTTCAATGTTTCAACTTCCGATATATTTCTTCATTTGATTTTAATAATTTGAGATAGTTGCGTTCTTTTGGAGCGTATTTACCTCAGCTTTCTCATTTGGTTTTATATTTTGGCAATTCAAATATATGATCTTTTATTTTTCTCCCTTTAACTGGTATGCTTTCCTGGACTCGTCTTTATTTTTTAGTAAAGTTTTCAAGCTTCTTTTAAGTTGCTCATCATCTGTATGAATATTTGGGACTCCAGTTTTATTTATATTTTCTTTATAAATGGAAATCCTTGCTTCTCAGCACAGTATTTCATTCCAATAGCAAACTCTTTCTAGCGTCAACAGTTATTTTTGGACCTTTTACTTTTTACAAGGCAGACAAATTAACTTTTTGTATCGTTTTACCAATATAGGCCCCCTCAGATACTGTTAAGGTAAACTACAAATATTTTTAAAAGCCCTTCATGTTTCTGTTTCATGCAAAGGTCTTGTAAATATATATTGTAACGATTGTAGTGCAGATACTTAATACAAAGGAAAATGTGTCATGATGGATTTTCTTATGGTAACTTCTATGTATTTTATTATTCTTGTCCTAATTACTGATAAGAAGGCACATACTCATGTGCCTGATGCCCGTGCTTAGTTCATCTTTTTCAAGTGCAGGAAAAGAATAGAAAATGCTAACACCTCTTAACACCTGCTGAGTGCCCCTTTGTTATCATAGTCCAGGTAATGTTTGTTGTGAGTCATCCTACTTCCAATCCCTCCGCTTTTACCGCTAAGTCAAGTCTAATTCCTACTTCTACACATGGCAAAATGGAGTGAGAAGCCATTAACTAATATGTATCTCAATTATCTCTTTTTTCCTTCTAAGTGCTCGCTTTTCCCTCATCCTTGTTTTAGTGACTCAGATTTCAATGGAGAGAGACAATCTGTGAGTAGATGACTTCAAGTGAGTGGACTTACATTGGACTGTTGGTTTTACCCTGTGGTTAAGGAGACTATGAGTGGCAAGTGTTTATTTATTACAGGCCAGTTTATGCAGATTGATCATGAGTTCCCAGAATTTGTAATCTGTGGCATATATTTATACTTTCTCTTGGAAGTAATCACCAGTGATAGCTCACTAATCCCCTTTGTTCTGATTTATAAATTTTGTAGAATTTAGATACAAGTGAATGCTTTATATATTTATTATTTATTATCATGCGAGACATGTGCGATTATTCTGAATTTTGCGGTAATGGAAATGCTTTAATCGTAAGGTAGTTTAGATTCTGAGTTTTATGATTGTTTTGAAGAAACTTTACATTTAGACGTTGAATTTTTCAGATGATTCCTTGCTTTGCAGGTTGCTAGTTATTTGTAGATCTGATTAAACTGCACACTTGCCTCTATTCTGACTTCTGAGTTTGCGAGTGTTGTTATGGGACATAGACATTTATATAGCATATCTCAGATGTTTGGGAGTGAGCATGAGCAGAATTGGAATTATATGCATCCTGATCAACAGAATGTGCAACTAGGTAACGTAACTAACTTTACATGCTTCAGTTGCACTTCTATTTTGGTTCAATACCAATTTTGTATGGTAATTATTGTCCTTTTTGCTTAACTACTAGATTGCTTATACTGGTCCTATATTGCAGGTAGGGCTAGCACTTCAGAGAATGGTTCTTTTATTCATCCACTAGAAAATATGTCTATAGATGGCAGCCCTTTGGCTGCTCCTTGGAACAATGCCACTATGTCAAATGGATATGCATCCTCAAGTATCAACATTGAATTACCCCTCGTCAATCAGATGCATCAAGATCTTCTCATGATCATTTTTTGCGTTCATCAAATCCTGGAGCCTTTTTTGCAGTTTCTGAAAACTATTCTTGCCAGCCTTCTTCCAATTATGATAGACAAGCATTTCATGTTGCCGATGGTGGTTTCTTTGATTTTACAATGGGAAGTGGAAGAGGGCCTCAGAAGCGGAAGAGCCCTGGAATTCCTTCAGTGTGTGAGAGAGGCAGCTCGAGTAGATATTTTGGTGCAGGAAGCTCAACTGATCTCCCTATATCTTCAGATATAAGGCAGGAGAAGCCAAGCTTGGATTCTCAATATCTTCCTTGGGATCATACTATGACACCCCCCTTCAGAGGCAGTGGCCTTTCAATCAGGGGTGATGGTTCTTTAAGGAATGTTAGAAGTCGTTCTGCACTTGATTTGGAATCCAACCTTGCTAGGACGCATTTATCTGACAACCATTTGCACAACTTACCTTTTGGCCCGTCCACTGACCATTCTAGCGCAGTGGGTCTTTCTGGTCATAGTTCTAGTACTATGACGAGGGACTGGAGCCAAATGAACATGTCTCCTGCTCATGGGAGTGTATTATTATCTGGTTAGTTTATAGATTTCTTTTTGTTTTTAAACCTTAGTTAATAGATTCAAAAATAGACAAATTATCCCAATTTCCTTCACTTTTTATCTTAGATTAGGGATCTTTGTCTGTTACTGCAGAATCAAGTGGATATAATCATGAGCCAAGTCACTTGCTAGTTGGAAGCGGTGTTAGCAATGCTTCAGTGGATGCTGGGAGTTACCATCATGAATATAATACGAGCATAAATCCTACTGTTCCTCAAAGTTTTCACAGTAACCCCACTCACCCTGCTAGGGAGTTCAAGTAACTATTCCCAAAGATCTGCTCCAACACCAACTCCAACTTTTAGAGCCTCTTCAAGCTCACGTGTGGGACATAATGTGCCTTCAGATGGTGGATTGCACATGGGAGCTGAAGGTTTTATGTCTAGACATCAAAGATCCTTGACTGCCATCAGTTGGCGGAATAGTGATAGAAATGGGAGGTCAAGGACATCTAACGAAAGTTATCAATCATTGGCTGACGAGGCTATTCTTCATGATCGATTTTCCTCCGAGGTATTTCTTGCTTGGTATTTGAACTGAGTTTTCATGTCAAAACTCAGAATAGGAAACATTTTCAATTTATGAAATACCCATTTGTCTTTTATTCTACTGAGCACTATTTGGTTAGCATGAAGTAGCGGTGTTTGGCACATTAGCAACTTCCCCTCTATATGTGTAAATAAGCAGAATTATTCTGTTTCTTTCACCTTTAAGTTTAACAGGCTGAAATTTGGTTTTGTTTGGATTGTAGGGTTTCATGGCTGTTGATCGTGTGCCACTGTATGGTTCTCGAAGTATGATTGATCAGCATAGAGATATGAGGATGGACGTAGACAATATGAGTTATGAGGTGATTATGTTTGCTTTAATCTTAAATAACCTCCTTACAAATGTAATCAAAGGCGTGCATTTTTAAAACATTTTTGGATTTTTGATGGTTGGCTTGACCAGGAACTACTTGCTCTGGGAGAGAGGATTGGTCATGTCAGCACAGGATTGTCAGAGAACTTGATTTCCAAGTGTTTGACAGAATCAATATATTGTTCATCTGAGCAGAGTCAAGAGGAAGGAAGCTGTGTCATCTGCCTGGTATGTTTTCCTTCCTCCCCTTAAGATAATAGATTATGCACCAACCCTGAACTTTGGGAAATGAAAGACCACTTCTTTGGGTTTCGCAAACCTGCCAGTAATGTATAATGACAACTGCATTTGATTATTGAATGACCACTATTCGTGAAGTTAGTTGTCCCTTCTTTTTGGGCCATCGTACCATTAAATTATCTACAGCTAGGCTCCGTCTAAATTCTTGGGGGGGACCGTGCAGCTGTTGTAAGTTAATTTACTACAGTCATGTGAGTTTGTGTTAAAATCAAAATCCCCACATTCTTTTGCTTCATTCTTCGTTTATTCTAATTGTGTAACTTAGATGCGTTTGAATTGTATTAGACGAGTGTTGTTGTTCTTGATTTTAAAAATTACAGGAAGAGTACAAGTACATGGACGATGTTGGGACACTGAGAAGTTGCGGCCATGACTATCATGTGAGCTGCATTAGAAAGTGGTTGTCTATGAAGAACATATGTCCTATCTGCAAAGCTTCTGCTCTTCCTGATGAAATGAAGGATAAATAACTTAAATTCATTCTTCCGTATTTCACTATCTCATTTTGTAGATATAATATGCATTGAACATTCATGAAAGTGGAGGAAACTAGCTTCTTTTTTTATTTTTTGAGGTGCTGTATATTGGAATGGCAATGAAACTTAGATTCAATGCATTTGTTTCTGGCTTCAGTGTTAATTACGTGAAGCCTTGAAATTATGTATGCGTGTTTGCTTTTATAATTTCGGTCAATGTACGGTGTTTGTGGGCGTGAGAGGAGTCCATTTTTTTTTTGCTTAGAGCATCTGATATCCCAGGGCAGGCCATCTTTCAGGCACATCAACGGCCCCAGACTAATCCGGATCGAGACCGGGTGGCCCCTTTCGGGGGGAAGCCTCTACCACCCATGCCTGCTGCATTCCCACGTCTCGAACTCAAGACCCGTGGTTAAGCTAGGACAACCCCTTACCAGTTGACCTAAGCGTTTGGTGGTGTGAGAGGAGTCCATTAATCGCAAAGAATCATGGTTAGGACGAGGGATATGATGGTTCAAATTAATGTGTTTTTAGGTCTTGGAATGGATTTTTCATTCGCATTTAGCTGCGTACTTGAGCAACAAAGGGACCAAGGGCTCACCAGTCACCTCCAAGGCTCCAAATGATTAATATTTCGAGGCTTGGGGCTGTGTTAGCCAGGCCATCAATGTCAATTAATATGAAATTCATTACTATTACACCATTTACAAATTATGATTAAGGTGATTTATTTTTTAAAATGTTACTATATGATAAACAAAGGGAAAAACACTTCTCATGTTGTAGGAGAATGATATGTAAAGCATAGAAATATTAGAGAGGTAGTTGTTAGTAGTTAGTCAGTTAGGAAGATATCTGTTATAGTTGTTAGTTGTTAAAGGTTGTTGTTAGTAGTTGGTTAGCATCTGATTAGTGAGTAAAGGCTATTGGGCCTTGAGAGTCTAGCCTTTGCCTATATATACAAGAGGCTAGACTAAGGAAAGACATGTATTGATTGATATTGTGTATGATGGAATGAACAAGTGCAACAGTACCTGTTTCGAATCTTTCTTCCTCTTATTCTCTTCTCACTCCCTCTGATTTCTACCTCTTACTCCTCTAAATTCTTAGTTCTCTACAACATAGCTATCAGTGGTATCAAAGTAGTCCTTCCTTAGCTACTTCTTCATTGCGAATTCTGATTTCTTCCTGAACCCCTCTGTCATTCTGGTTCTGTTTTGGTTTCTGGTATTGTAACTTCATCTTGGTTCTTTTTTCTCAATTTTTGGTGCTTGGTGCTCGTGTTGTTGGTTATTGGGCTGACTGTATTGATCAAGATATCATCAAGAAGCAAGACATCATCAAGAGCCTCTCAAGAACACATCAAGAAGGGAACAAACAACCACATTTTGGTTCTGTTTCGCTTCGCATTTCGATTCTGTTCCTCTCCTCTTTTGTTTTCAAGACGGTTCATTTCGATTATGTTTTCTAGACAGGTTTTGTTGTTCGGTTCCCGATTTTGTTTCGGGGTGGTTTCGGTTCGCGGTCATTAAAACAAAGCAAGAAACCATCAAGAACTCATCAAGACACTACCAACAAGTTTCTTGGCAACAGGAACAATGGGATTTACAATCTGAGGTGAAAAAAAAAATCCCAAAATTCTCTTCTTGTTGGTATGGGACAATCACGAAAGGAAACAAGAAAAACAAAAATTCTCTTCTTGTTGGTATGGGACAACGGCTGAAGGGAAACCAAGAAAGACTCCATCAATGGTGTTTTCTTTGAGAAACGGCTATTCGGAGAGGGCTACCTACGAAGGGTTCTGATCTCGAAGGGGATGTCTTTGATTGATTCGAATTTGTATTTTTGAGTTTTTGTATTTTTTGTTCTTTAGGTTTGTGTTTTTGTTGTTTCACATCCTTGAGGGCAATGATGTTTTTGGAAAGGGGTATTGATATATAAATTGTAAATAAATATATTAGTTAGTTAATTAGGGAGTTAGTTGTATTAGTTAGTTAGGGGGATAGTTAGTTAGTTAGTTGTTAATAACCAATAGTAGTTAGTTGGGACTAGTAGGTCTAGAGGTATTGCCTATATAAGGCATACAATTATCCATTGTATCACTATGCTTGTTATGATGAATGAATGAGCATCACCCTGTTTCTCTTCTCCTCTCTTCTCCATTTCTGTTCTAAATCCTCTGTTCTTCCTATTCTGCTCCTCTCTTCTCCTTCTCTTCCCAATTCCTCTAATCTTCTACAATAATTGTATCAAAGGAGTGTATTATCATGTCGCACATACATGAAATGGTGGGACCCACACACATGGTCCCACCATTTCATGTGTGTGTATGAATCTTTTCTTTCTCATATAATATGAGAAGTTTAAACCCCATAAACAAAACTCATCCTCTTATTTTCTTCTCCCACCTCTTCTTCTCAAAATGTCTTATGTTTTATCACAAGTTGATAGTAGTAACTAAAACAATCAAGACTTTTCAGAATCTCATATTCACTCATTTAGATTTAATATTTTACAAAATTGCTACTGTACATTAAAAGAAATTGCTAATGTAAATACTGAATAAAATTAAACTGTTAAAACATGATCTAAATAATTCATAACTGCAAAAAAATGAATAAAAACATTTTCATTTATAAAATATTACAGAAATAATTTATAAAATGTTAAATTTAAATCATCTATTTGATTATGAGATATTAAGAAGATAATGAAAAATAAAGGGAAAAATAATCTTTATGTCCCAATAGTTTTGACTCAATTGTAACTGAGTTCCTACATTTTGACTTGTTACAACTCAATCTCGATAATTTTGGTTTGGTTGTAACTCAATATCTGAACTTTGACTTGTTGCATCTCAGTCCAATAATTTTATCCACTTTATAATTTAATCTGAGAACTATATTATGTGTGTGTGTGTGTGATTTTTTTTTTTTTTAAAAAACACTTAAAGACTAAATTACAAAGTAGATAAAATTATAGGGATTGATTTGCACCAAGGTAGGAATTGAGTTATAATTGAATCAAGACTATAACTAAATAACTATAAGGACCAATGATTTATTTTCCCAAAAATTGAGAGTACTTTTTTAATTTGATTTTTTTTTTTTATAAGAAAATTTTAGGAAAGGTGTTGGGTTCACCTACGATTAGAGTCGGGAAATCGGGATGAGCCCATTGGGCCGGCCCGTTTAGGCCCTGGCCCGTCAAGGGCCAGGCTTGAAAAATAGACGAGATATTTGAAATTGGCCCTGGAGGGCCTCGGGCTTAAACAGGCCGGCCCTGGAGGGCCTCGTGCCAGCCCTGCAAGCCCTTTTCACTGTAGCTTTTTTTTTTCCCGTTTTTAATCTATTAATTTATATATATTTTTGTCTTTGTTATAGAGTTATTTATCCATTTAACTACAAATACATAATAACTATACTCTAATTTTATGATTTGGTTTATTATTTGTTGCAAATAAAATTACTCTTATGTTTAACAGATTAAATTATTTGTTACAATAATAATCATCGTATTAATGTCGGTTAGTGGTATGTTTCTTATGTTTTATATGAGTTATTTGTGAACATAATTTGCTTTTGATTATGAATTAGTGATTGTGCTTATTTGCTGGATGATTTGTGATGTAATTTACTAATTATATTTCTTTTAAAAAAACATAGGAAAAATAATTAAAATTTGGAATAGTAATTTTCGGGCCCGGGAGGCGGCCCTGGCCCTGTACTCTCGGGCCGGACTTTGAAAAACAAATGTTTTTCTTACCTCGAGCCTTGGAGGGCCAACCCTGTTAGGCCCTGGCCCTTCACGGGCCGGCCCTGATTCCCAACTCTACCTACGATCCAAGGGCAGAGGGAAATCTTTCTTCCTCCTAGGTGATACCGATCTTGGGCAAGACAAACCGTCTATTACCTTCAGACGTTAACGAGGCATCTAGGAGTTAGGATGCCTCCCCCAGTGCCTTGACCAACTCCAGGATCAAACTCCCTTTAGCGAGAGTGTCCAACCCCTTTACTAGTTGACTTGAGCCCAAGTACAAGGGGTTATTATCATTACTCCTCTGGTCCTAATTATAAGACATAGTTGACTTTTTTGGAAAAATTAAGAAAGCTAATTAAATTACTTTAGAGTATTTTTATTTTTATTTTTTTCTTCAAAGTAATTAGTTTGACTAATAAACTAATATATAATCTAAAGATACACAACATATAAAATATTAAGTAACTTATTTAGCTTCCTTAATTTTTCCAAACAAAGTCAACTATGTCTTATAATTAGGACCGGAGGTAGTATTATTATTTTTAATCTAATTGAGAAGGGCTTTGTACAAGAAAAGTCCATCTTAATTCGTGAGATAGGCCCATAACATCGCGGCTCCAACTTGCGTTGAGACGGTAACGGCGAGAATCTTCTAGGCCCAAATCCCACCGTCTTAACTCTTAAGGCTTGTTTGGTTTGATGAGAGAGGGGAGTAGGAGGGGGAGAGAAATTTTTACCCTTTATTAAATTGTTTATGGAAAATTTTTAATATTCTAAAAATATACTCTAAATAAAAAAGAATATTTTTTTCATTAATGGCAATTTGGTCAATATCCTTCTTTCCACTCCGTCCTTTCCCTCCCCTCAAACCAAACATGCCCTTAACTTCGGTCTTTCTAGATTTTCGAGAGGTCGGCGATGTTTTCTTATATAAAGTCTCTCTCCGTTGCCTAATTCTCAATCAGTGGAAATATATCTCATACAATCCGTTCTGTTCTGATATTACCGATTAGGTTATCGACAATTCGTCTGGGTAAATATGCAGATATTTGTGAAAACCCTTACGGGAAAGACAATCACCTTGGAGGTGGAGAGCTCCGACACCATCGACAATGTCAAGGCTAAGATCCAGGATAAGGAAGGGATTCCCCCTGATCAGCAGAGACTCATCTTTGCCGGCAAGCAACTCGAGGACGGTCGTACTCTCGCCGATTACAATATCCAGAAGGAGTCCACCCTTCATCTGGTTCTCCGCCTGAGGGGAGGCATGCAAATCTTCGTCAAAACCCTTACCGGCAAGACCATCACCCTCGAGGTAGAAAGCTCTGACACAATCGATAACGTCAAAACCAAGATACAGGACAAGGAAGGTATCCCTCCCGATCAACAGCGTCTGATCTTCGCCGGAAAGCAATTGGAGGATGGTAGGACCCTTGCCGATTATAACATCCAGAAGGAATCTACTCTCCATCTGGTGCTTCGACTCCGCGGAGGAATGCAGATTTTCGTGAAGACTCTGACTGGCAAAACTATCACTCTGGAGGTGGAGAGCTCGGACACCATCGATAACGTCAAAGCGAAGATACAGGACAAGGAAGGTATCCCTCCCGATCAACAGCGTTTGATCTTCGCTGGTAAGCAATTGGAGGACGGTAGGACTCTTGCTGATTATAACATCCAGAAGGAATCCACTCTTCATCTGGTGCTTCGACTCCGTGGAGGAATGCAGATTTTTGTGAAGACCCTGACTGGCAAGACTATCACTCTGGAGGTGGAGAGCTCGGACACCATCGATAATGTCAAGGCAAAGATTCAGGACAAGGAGGGAATTCCGCCTGACCAACAGCGTCTGATCTTCGCTGGGAAACAACTTGAGGATGGACGCACTCTCGCGGATTATAACATTCAGAAGGAGTCTACCCTTCATCTTGTCCTCAGGTTGCGTGGTGGGGATATGAAATGAATGTCTTAGTCTCTTAGATGATGGTGCTGGCTGTGTGTTCAAGATGATGTTTCTGGGGAGTTATCGATATGGATTCTAATGCTGTCTTTTCTTTGTGCTTCGTTTTAGATATTATGAAAGGCCATAGGATGTCCTTGCCTTTGAATATGTTATTGATTTGATATTATGAAATTTAGCAGCTATTCTTGTATCCGGGTAATAATTTGTTGCGTGAGATTATCTTCCTTTTAAGAGATGCAAGGTTATATTTTTCTGAACAGTGGGAGGCTTGTTGATTGTGCTATGTAATTTGGTGAGCCTGGTGAAATTTTGTTGATGAATCCGTTATAGGTATAATCATATCCAACGACAGAGGTGACGTTCTGTTGCCATAGCCTGTTTTTATAAGGAATTGGAGCATTAGATTAGCTGGTATGTTTATCTATAACGATGAGGATGCGTGCAAGTGGAGAACTTAGTTGCACAAGCCATTGCCTTGATTGTCTTGTGGTATGTCTGTTGGTCACTCTGGATCCAAGATACAGCAAAGAAGGATCATTTTCGTTTGTTACAGTTTTATGTGTTGGTCATCTAGAATTTGGATTCTCTTCATTGTGTATGTTCATGTGAGGTTTACCATGTTGGATGCAGCTATGTGACTAATTGTTGGTAGTTGTCGACAGCAAGGTCTGGTGGATGCCCTCCTGCATCTTCGTTGTTTATAGGTGAGAAAATACAGCTGACTGTGGTGTATATTAATTTTTACAAAAGTAAAATATTACCGTAAAAATTGAATTTCTATATGACTTAAAAGAGAATAGGTGATGAAGAAAATAAAAGTACAACATTACGTCTGATTTTAGGAGGTTTATGTTTCATCTATCATTTTTTTTCGTGAAAGGTGAAAAGGAAACAATCTGGGGAGAGAGGTGGCACCATATACGATCCAGTTTACTTTATATGAATTTTGCTCGGGTTTCATATGTCACATTTGTCGAATTTAAAAATTACTCAGCTCATGACTCATATCTAATGGGCTGAGCTTTTATTTTTGTTCCAATTAAGAAGCTTATTTTCTAAACAAACAAAATACAATGTGAATTAGATGGTGAAGCATTTTAAAGTATTTCACGTTATGATAGAATTTTCACCAACAAAAACTTTCTAATTCGTGTGGACGATTGAGAGGACGATGCTGATGGTCCTGGTCTTTTGGGCCCTGGCCGTGATTACCAAGGAAACTCCCCATTTGTTTGAACTGCCGATACGTGGTTCTTATCCTGGAGCATAGAGCTTGGTTAATGGATTTGAGAATGGGTAATAGACCAAAATATAATACCGTGAGTATATCTGTAAAGCCTTTCTTTATTTTATATTTTTGGGTAGATAATTATCACTTATCATTTGGAGTCTTTCCCGCCGCATTTTGTCGTCCCACACAAAGATAAGTTTGTGTTCAATAAAGCGGACATAAATTGGAAACAAAATAAATGAACTGCCAAAATTGGGGCATTCCGAGAATTTGAATTCACTCCGAGAATTGAATTCGGGACCTCTCGCACCGAGAATCATACCACTAGACCAAATGCCTTTTTTGCTTGATGTCAGTTTTAATCTTTTTTTTTTTTTTTAATTTGTATAATAAATTGGCCAGCCAACGGGTGGGAATCATCCCGATCTTCGTAACTAGTATTTTTGGCATCAAAATGAAGCCCCTAATGGTATCGTGCAAGGTGAGGACCCATGGATCAATGGGTTTCTCTTTTGCTCAGCATCCTATTTCTTATTATCAGCTAAGGAAATCAGCAATAATTGTTATTTGCTTTTACGAAGAAACCATTTTTTTTTATTCACTTGTCTGCTCACAACAGAAGAAGATAGCAACTTTGATCTCCAGGGCTCCATTGAACAGCCACTTGGATAGCGATTCCCATTTCTTAATGGGCAACAGGTTGTGATATCCAAGTTGTTCACCTCACGCACGCAAATTTAGATGCATCAGACCAATATCCATTTATAAACAAAGGACATGCATCATACTCCTTCAAATTCCAATCATAAATATAAAATATAGTTGATTTTTTTTAGAGAGATTAAGGAAAAAAATAAGTTACTTGATCACATCATATGTTGTGTATCATTATATTATATATCAGTTTACAAATTAAACAAAATAATTTAGAAAAAAAAGATAAATATAAATATGTTAAAAGTAATTCAATTAGTTTTTTTAATATCTTTAAAATAAGTCAACTCTTTCTTATCTTTAAAATTTGAGGGAGTATTCGAATTGACCTTGACCACTTTAAGGTATCTTTTTCTCTTCACAACTCGCTGATGTGAGTCCCAATTGTTACCCTTAATCCTTGGTTGAGGTCGGTAAACAGTATATATACGCTTGCAGCCATACGATGAATCACTACTAGTCTGGACTACTCACATAAATTTCTTTGGACTCATATATAGATTCCTCAAAAGCTTCCAAACAGGAAAGCTCCTGTAGATCTTGTCTTTTTTACTGCTTATTTGGTGACAACTCTTAAATTTTTGCTTTCTAACGTGTCAATGTCATTGCATATTTTCGTCTCAACCTCAGGTACCAAAATTTCCCAGAACCAAAAGAGTAGCTGCAACTTTTGGAACAAAAATATCTGTGGTAAGGACAATAATAAATTAATAATAGGAGGCATAAGTGGTGGCTTTGTCCAGGTTGGTAATCATATGAATCCAGATTCATCCGATTCACCAGCCGGCGAATCTGATTCTGATTTAGCTGCTGTGAAAACTGTAATATTTCTTTATTTCAAGCTTGTGTTGTACTAAAAATTTTCTTAGGATATTTGTTCTGGAAGTCCCAAATCGTAGATATTGCTGAGAATTGTCTTCTCTTTCCTTGCATGCAAGGGATTGACCCAACCTTCCTTCTTGGCTCAGCGTAGTTGGACTTATCTTGGATTTCATGTCACATGCGTGGGGATGTGATTTGGCTTGAGAAGCATGGGCAAAAACGTCATTTCATCCATATAATATGTGGAGCTTAAGATCCACGTCCCTTATAGTTGTACATGTCTAGCTAGCTCGATCACATCCACATTCTTCCTTCCTTGTTTGTCTAAGGTCGTGTCCCACCCAATTTCAGCTTCTTTCTCGTTTCGATCTCCACCACGTTTTCCCTCTTTGCTATAACAATCAAGTGTTAAGCTTTTGATACCCTCAAAATCGATCTCTCCCTCTCTTTCTCAATGACAGATAATAATTCTCTCTGCATTATAGAAGCAATGGAACGCCTCTGGTTTCACCAAATCGTTCTTTCCTCAGAAGAAAGCACAACACTAGTTTCTCCCAAAACTGTCGAACCTCTTTCGTCAACATCAGAATCTCTGTCTTTCCCATCGTCTTCTGATTCCATTCTCTCTCTGCCTCCTCCACCAGATGACGAGAGTTCTACCCCCCAAAAACATAGCTCATCAGATTCAATCTCACCGTTTCTCCAGGTAAAGTTCAATCTTTCGAATACCATATAGAAGTTAGCACCTTTTACGGTTCAGAAATATGGTTTCTTCGTTATGGGATTGACCCATGACCGTGTTTCTTTTGTTCTTCTTTTAACGTTCTTAATGTTAAAAGGGTGATTCAAATGATGAAGAAGGAAAGAAAGAAGACCACACTAGATTAATGAGTGTTTCGGGTAAAAGAGTTCGGTCACTATCATCTTCGCCGTCAACACAAAACCAGAGGGGAAAATTAAGGAGACAAGCTAAAAAGAGGCTAGAAAAGTCCATGAGCTGCAAGACACTGGGGGAATTAGAACTCGAAGAAGTGAAGGGTTTTATGGATCTGGGTTTCGTTTTCAAGAAAGAGAATATAAGCTCGCGAATGATGAGTGTAGTTCCAGGCTTGCAGAGACTGGCTATTCGCCCAAATGAACGGGGCAAACAAGTAATTGATGCCTCAGAAACAGGGGAAGATAATGATATGGAACCAAGGGAAAAGAAGAAAGAAATAAAGAGACCATATCTATCAGAGGCGTGGCTGATAAAGAGACCAGATTCACCACTACTAAACATGAAGATTTCAAAGCTGCGTTCAAGTGCAGATATGAAAAGACTTCTAAGATTCTGGGCCAGAAGTGTGGCATCCGAAATCCACCATGAATGAATATGCAGGGCAAACATTACTGAAGAGGTTGCATTATTGATGAACGTTAAGTCATGGTGACTGTAATAAAATAAGTGTAAGGCAGTCAAAATTGATAGAGCAATAAGACAAGGGGGCCGGGGGTGTAAATGCAACTTCTATTGTACTGTGTTATTTTGTCTGGTGCAGAATAGAGGAGACGGGCTAGTGAGCAGGGATGTGGGGATATGTGGGGATGAAAGATGAAATGGTAGGAAATAAGGGAAAGGAGAGGGGTGAATGGGTAATAATCCATGTTCTCAGACCCGGGAACGGACCGGGAACCCGCAAAACGGTGGGTAAACTGGTCCGGTCCAGGGGTCAAACCGGTTCTATTTTCATTTTTAATAAAAAAAAATTATTATTTTTTATTTTCTTTAGAATTTCATACTAATAACCTTAAAAGCTTTCATTTTTCACCGGTTTAGCTCCGATTTGACTTCGGTCTGACCCACTAACCCTTGACCCGATACCTCCGGTCACCAGAACCTTGGTAAAAATAGAAGAGGATGAGCTTGTAGCAACGAGGAACAGGGTGGGCCTTGAACGACACCCAACGAGGTACTGCCTCATGAGATTTTGTCTGGGAGCATGGTTGCGTGTCATGATTCCCTACGGGCGAATTGTGATTCAGGTGAGCGTTTTATTTGTTGGCAAATGTATGGAATCTAAATCATTTTGCATTGCCCCTACTTCCCTCTTTGCTATTTGCATGCCTCTACCTTTCTTCTCCTGATAAATATAAAATAAGAGAAAATAGGATAATGAAATCGGATGATTTTATTCACTAAGAGGGAGTCTATAAATAAACAAATACATTACAAATTAAATAATAAAATTCAAACCCACCACTAAAATAAATAGGACACGATTAACATTAATCAACGGAGCTACATAACATTCTAAAAAGTGGAGAGTGAAAATCAAGCCAAAATAAATAAATATGGGATAATGAAATTTCAAAATTCAAATTGGAAATATTTTAAGTAATTACTTAAAGTGAGCACCATGTGAGCACCCAGGCAACCACTTGGCGTCATTTGAATTTTTCCAACAATCCTACCCATAAATTAATGTTTGCAAACATTAAATTAAGAGTATAAGGATTTGAGTTAGGCACTCCCTTGAACAGAATCTTCCATAGAACATACTCCAAGCGTTTGTCTAAACTTTATTAACAAAGCTTGCTTAAACAGTATAGTCATAATGTCAGCCACTTGATCTTCACTTTTGCAAAATACCAAATCAGTAACACCATCATTGCAAAGGTCACATAGAAATAATATCTCAAATCAATATGTTTGCAATACAAAGTTGGATTTTTGGAAATTTTAATTGTTGAAACATTGCCACAACAAATTGTTGTTACACAATTTTCGTGACTTTTAAGTGCTTCAAGCGATCTTCTTTACCCATATACTTGATAAGAACAGGCGGCAACATCTACAAATTAAGCTTTTGTAGTTGACAAAGTAACGATTAGTTGTTTATTTGAAGACCAAGAAATAATTGTATCACTCAACATAAAAATAAAACCTGATGTTTTTTTTCTATCGTCCACATCTCTAGCAAAGAATAGTTTCCAAGATGGGACGATCAGTTGCCTGAAACAAATAGTTATTCTCTTTCATATCTTTCAGCTTCAACTCTTATGCTTATGATGGTTATATATTCATTGGTGCTACTACACCATTCTTTACAACTTTCAAGTACTCCTTGGATCTTGAGAAGTTCTCCATTAGCATGATCCAATGATCATAATGACTATCAAAGAGTGTAATAGATGACTTCACAAAGTTAGAATTTAAGAAGACATATTGCTTCATCAAATAAAAACAACATGTACATTAGAATTCATAAGAGGAAATAATAGCACGCCTTATTTTATTTTTAAAAATTAGCACTCTTAGAAACCAACTAGGCTTTGATATCATTGATAATATAATATAATATAATAGAGAGAAAATAGGATAATGAAATCAGATGATTTTACTTACTAAGAGGAAGCCTATAAATAGGTAAATACATTAAAAATTTAATAATAAAATAATAACCTACTACTAAAATGAATAGGACAACGGAACTGCATAACGTTCTTGAAAGTGGGGAGAGAAAATCAAGCCAAAATAAATAAACATAGGATAATGAAATTTCAAAATTCAAATTAGAGATATTTCAGATAACCAATTAGAGTAGCAGGCACCAAGAGTCCAAGACAACCACGTGACATCATTAAAATATTTCCAACACCTTCATGTTTTTTTAGGGGAATTAAAATAAGGTCCAGTGAAAGTATTCAATCACCCAAAAGTTTGATAATAACTAAAGGCGTGTAGCAAATACCATGGTTGGTCCTCTCGCCCAATTTCTTAATTGTAGAAAATATCAATAAAATTTTTGCCGGTTTTTTTTTTTTGTGTGGGTACGAATACATTTTCTTTTGTTTATTTTAAAAAAGGTTCATCATGGCCGAGGGCCGGGGCATACCTATGGACTCAAATGCTGCTTACAAAGATATTTATAGATTGCCAACTAATAATATCCTCAAATTAATGAGATTTGAATTCACAGTTTTATGGTTATTAGTCAACTTATCTCTGAGTTACTATTACTTCGTAGACCCTTGGGATATCTTTCTCATCGTCTTGACTAACTTCAAGATCCAACCCTTTCCCTTTTAGTGAGAATGTCTGACTCCTTTGTCAGTTAAACTAAGAATGAGGGGTTAGTGTTGTTTGTTGGTTAAAGTTAGCAGTTTGTTGTTGGGTTGGCTTGATTTGGTGAATAATTGCGCTTCCTGAGGCCGTGCATTTAAAAAAAGAAGAATGGGCCAAGCTATATCAGCCTCAGTCCTAAGCTCTGCCACCCTTGTTCATCACTTCATACTTGGGACCGGCCTGGTTTCCCCAACACTTTCTTGATATTGATCTTTGTCTTTTTTTTTTCCTTGACTAGCACTTTTTTCAAGTCTTGGCATGTCGTTTTAGTCCTAAAAAGAGTTTCGATGTGTCGTTCTGGCCAAAAACAGAATCAGATAGAGAATAAATATGTGAGCAGCACTGCCACTGAAGCCGCCATCGCTCTTACAGGCATATTCCCGTCCAGATTATTTCCTTCATTCACAATATCCCTTACGCTTCTAGACGTTTCAAAATATTATATTTCTCTTCTTTCACTGTCCGTTTGAATGTTAACGTAGTTTTATCATACTAGGATGCTACCATGGGCGGACCCACTCACATGACTTGCCCCGTTGAATTTTGATGTGATCATATTTTTTTTTATACAAAAGAAAGTAATATAAAAAAAAATATTATAGAGGGGAAACTAATCCCAGTAAGCAGTACCCACCCTTGGTAATAAGTGTTTAGCCTTTGATGTGAGCAATTAATTAGTCTCTACCCTTGATAGTAAGGCAATTAAAATACATATGTACTTGAACTTATTGAATGTTTAATCATTGATAATAAGGTAATTATGATGGAATTCTAAAACATAAAGTTTAGAAGGATGACATTGTAATTATTTTTATTGTAATATACTTTTGTTATTAAAATATATGTACTTGAACTCAGTGGCGGAGCTAGGAGTTGTAGTTTATGTCTGTAGGATTCGAACTGGCAACATAAGACTTTGATATAACATGCCTCATCCACTAAGCTATTAGCTTTTATGTGAAAAAAAGTTGCAATGTAACCAATATTTATGTCTGCACTTGCAGACACAGGCACCAACGTGGCTCCACCACTACTTAAACTTATTGAGTGCTCACCCTTCATTATAATTTATGTAGCTACATTTATTTTTAACCGTATTTAGTTTTACCTTTCTAAATGACTGGTTTGTAAAATAATTGTCTCTCTTATTACATTATTAGTATTTACTTGATTTCATAAATATTTTTTTGATATATATTTTTTCTTATTTATATTCTTTTGTTTTTTAATGTATTTAAAACTTTCCTTAAAAAAAATCAACGAGTCCCCTATCAATTGTGTTTTCCTTTTATAATTTTCTGAGTTTGCCCTAGATACTACTACGTACATTCATGATGCATCGGCCGGGATATTATATTTAATTCGTTTCAATTGCCTTTTCCTTTAAAAATGTAGAGTGGACTTGTTGCTCTCAATAATCACCGATCATTTTAATTGCGTATAATATATTATATATGGATAGGATGAGAATGACTTGATATACACGTACAATTGTCTCCTATTGATTATAGCCACCTCTGTCACGAAAGAGTCGTAAGATATAATCATTACAAAAAAGAAACTCCACGAGCTTGAACTCTCATGATCTTTAGCTGAAATTCATTTTTTATAACAGAAAAGAATAGGCAATGTCAATCCCATTTTTATAAATTTCGGTGTTGATCTTGATTGGCTAGCTAGGATTGGTGCGTGAGGGTTGATTCAATCTTTATAAAATCTACTACTATTTCTTAACAATATATATTTTTTAGGGCTTGCCGTCATTTCCCTCTCATCATGAAAACCACGAAAAGGAATCTTATGAATGATATAAGACCTGAGTTGCCACCTCATCCTTGCATCCTCACGGTTGTCTTTAGCACTGCCACTGTTGAATGATCAATTTGTTTTTGTTTGGATTTACAGGAAGCAGGTTTCATAGGTTTGCATTACAAATACAGTTAATTGTAGGTGTCTTTGTCTCTACTTACAGAAGTTGGAGGTCAGATATGTAACCGTTCTGTCCTTCGTACGTAAATAAATTCTTTCGCCTGAGAGGGCTGGAGTAACTAAAGCAGCTTTCCAAAAACAGTTTTTCATTTCTGACTTACAAAATATAAGATAAGTATGTGAGAGGAGTATTATCGCGATTTATATATATAAATACTTATAAGCCTTCCAATCACTTAACAAAATATGCTAAGACGCTAACAATTAAGCTTTAGTACTGTAAAGTTGGGGGAATCTGCTTTTATCCATTTAATACTAAGAAGAAACAAATCCATCGTTTCGTTCTGATTCATATTTTTTCATCTGATATATATGTCTATTATATCTTTATTCCTTATATGTTTCGTGGTTAAAGCTGTTTGGTGTGGAGTCTTAACTAATCGCCTACCTTTCTCTTCTTTCCACTCATTTAAGCAATGGTTAAAAAATTCCTTATTTCATCTTGTAAGAAATTTTGGGTGTAGCTAGAATTTGATTGCCTCGCTGAAGTACCCATATGAAATCGAAGTATCGATGCGGATCCTGATCACGTTACATAACAAATACATTATAGAGAGGAAGAGAAGATAATATTCTTATGAGACAACCTTTCAAAGGGAGAAGAACAATATTCTTTATTAATTATATTCTAACTAGCCTTCTCCCTTAATCCCACACCTTATATATATAGAGTACATATGGTCACATAATAATATATGTAACCCTTAAAGGTACCGTTATATAGCAATAGATATATAACCTTTAAACCACAAAGGATATCATATCTCTCTTTATAATTCGTGTCTCTCCATGATAACCTTTCTTGAATAGGACCTGAGCTCTAATCCACTAATGGTATACTAGTATATTCCAACACATCTATATCAGGATAATCATTCTTTGATACTTGCTAACATTATTAAGGTAATATTAATAATTTGGACAAAGAGAAATATAATATTGCATCAAGGAGGTTCAGTGTGCCCTATGTCAATAATAAGGGAGGCATAAAGCTCTCCCATGTGTGTAAATGTGGGAAAATGGCCTGGCCTTTTACGGGCTCAGGCATAAACAAGCTGGCTAGTTTAGGCCCATATTTTGAAGTCCGGCCTATTTACTCAGGGGCTTAGGCTTAGCCAGTGGGTTTCATGCCCGTTCAACAATTTTTATTTTATTTTCTTAAATGAATTATATTAAAATACTAAAATTTTTAATTTAAGACAAATATTTTTAAGAGAAAATCCTAAAAGAATACCACTTGAACTTCAAACTTCTAAAGAGATAATTTCTCATTAAAATGAGTTGTCAATTGCATTATTATTGTTAATCTCATTACTCTTGTGGGTAACATGATTTTGAAGTTCAAGTAGTAATTTTTTTGTCATTTTCCCTGTTTCTAAAGTATTAAATGTTTTATCTTTTTTTGATAAATAGAATAAGTGATAATTTGCCTTAAAACAAAATTATTCACAAGATGGAAACTCCACTTTCTCATTTTTCAATGTGTGTTATTAGTTTCTATTTTTGATATAGTTTCATAATATTTGGACCTCTTCAAATACAATTGGAAAATATTTTATTTGTTTACTTTATATCAATAAAAAATGATTCTTTCAATATTTCATAAGAAAAAATTTCATTGAGAAAATATTTAAGAACCAAATGAAATATTCTTAAAAATTAATATTTTGTAAAAAAAATCAATTAGAAGACTTTTAACTAATTATAATGTCATCAACAATATTCTCTTAGCTTTTTAATAAGAATCTAATCAATTTTTCCGTTTAAAACGTTTAAATAACAACACTATATGATTTAAAAATCATTTTTAAAAAAGTAAAACTCAACTTGTAGTAAAATAAAAAAATTGGCAACTTTAAACGGGGCCTACCCTTTTAGTCTGAACTATTTATGAAGGCTATAAATCATAAGTCCATCTATTGACGGCCCGATTTTTCGGCTCTACATGTGTGTGATAGCTTAATAAATAATACTCTTATTTTTATTTATGAGTCTTTTTAAATATATTTCATTGGAATCCAAAAAAAAAAAACCTTTAAACCTAGTTAGCTATACATTAAAATTTTTAAAAAAATCAATTTTACATTTTATTTAACATACACTATACTTTAGAAGGATAAACTTTTTTTTTTTTTTTGCTCAGAAAAGAAGGATAAACTTTACATAACAACAAAATGAAATAACTAAGGATTCATACGAAAAATTTAATAATATGACCTACAAATTTGACTAAAAAATACATTCTCACCCAACTTTATAAAAAGAGTAATCCTATGTGCGTTGGGTTTGGTAAGGATGACGTCAAAGGCAGAGAATAGTGAACACCATTAATTGGTGTACGTTGCCTGCAATATTCAAGTGAGGCCAAAATGGAAACAACTTTTTTTTTTTTTATAACAACTTTAACACAAAGTGTCACTACAAGAGCAGCAGATTAAAATGTAGATAGTTTACAACTTTACATTCAAATGCTTCAGATTTTAAATACGATTTTTTTGTGTGGTGAAGTTTAACATTTTATTAAAAAAGAATATTTTTATTATAAAACAATGACTGTGCCATAATTTTTTTTTTTAAAAAAAACATATATAATTTCTGGACTATTCATGTTGCTAACAACATTAAAAGTCACAAAGAGTCTCTTGATTCAATAGTGCGTCATAACTCTTTAAGATTAAGAGAGGTTATAAGTTACGAACCCAAATGAAGCAAGAGGAGTTTGAAATGTGAATGTGAGGGGGTAAAAAACACAACGTTATACTGCCAACTGCCGAGAGGCCAAAAGTCGTTGCCCTCTGATCGTGCCTGTCTCTCATCACGTGCCCCATTCTAGTAGTTTCCTTCACAGGGCTCACTTTTCATACAACACTCCCACACTCCTTGCTTTTGCGTTCTAATTAAAAGCTGTTTTGGCCAAATTATGTGCACTTTTGACCCAAATTATTTGTTTCCTTTTGGCCGTCGACGTGCGTTAACGCCGGGGCCGATGATGGACATATGGTGACACCCTCCTCATCCCCGCTCGCTTCTTCAACTTTATAATCTAACTTGTTCTGATTCAAGTATTCATAACTCATAAATATCATTTTTAATGGATTTTATATATGGGGAAATAATCATTTCTGCATTTGATGCAGAAATGAAATCTCAGCAAGGATCCAAACGGCAACGTTTTCTATTATTTTTGTTCCACCCCTTTATTCCTATTCCATTGTCCTCCTTATATATCTATTTATTTCCTATTCCTTTATTTCCAAACGGCCCTGTACGAGTCTGCCCGTCGCTCGTGATCCACTGGGTGGCTCACCGCCAGCATATGGAAATCTGCGTCGAGATTGTTGGAGGCTTGGAGCCATCGTCCGGTGATCCTATCCGGATATCCTCCGACATCTCCAGCCGCATTAACTCGCTTGATTCTGCTGCAGTGGCAACTGCCACGCCTGAAACCTCCGGCGTAAATGTTGGGCCGCTCAAAATACACAGACTGATACATGAGCATGGGAAGCACACCTAGCAAAGCACTTATAACAGGATATGCTCCGAAGACTGTGTAGTAATTTAGCTGGACACTGAAAGAGGTTTTTCCTTCAGATGTTTGGAGCCATAATGATCCACAAGTTGGTTTTGATTCGCAAGTTGGACCTTGCAGATGGGACATACGACTTTTAGCCCTACGGCTCGGGCCTTAAACTGCAACCCTTTCGGTTTTTGATTCTTCTCAGCGCATCTTCTTTGTGCCTCGATCTTCTGCTTCCCCTGCGTCATCCCGCTTAGATACTCTCTCCCTCGCTCTCTGTGTTTCTCCTTTGTTCTTCAATGTGGGTGGAGCGTTTTTTAATGTCTTAAAACGGCGCCGTTTTATCTTGCTGCAGACATATTTATCTGCATCAGATGCAAAAATGATATCCCCTTTATATATTATATATACTTATAAACTGTTTAACGATATACAACCTATAATATAATTAAACAATTCATTTATTTTTTTTTATAAAAAAATAAACTAGGCCTTACTATAGTACTATCAACCACCGGACTCTGGAGGTAGTAGTTTCTTTTGCTTACAAGATATGTATTATGTAGCCGCTAAGACTCAGTTTAGTGGGGCGTGACGTTTACGCGTTCATCCAACCCCGTGACGTGCGTCCTGATGCCTAGTATCTAAAAGGATGCTTTACACTTACCCATTAAAAAATATAATTATAATAAAGATTTCTTTATCACCGAAAATTTACCGTTGAGAGAGGACACGTGTCCCCATGATTATCCACCTGTCTTCCTCACTCTCTCATTCGGGATTCCATACCCTCCCCTCCGGCTCTCAGTCTTTGTTTCTTTGCTCCCCTTGGTTCTGTTCGAAGGCAAAGAATACTCTCTTCTTCATCTCTCTCTCTCTCTTCGCTCGTGAACTATCATCCTCACAGTATCGGCAATTCAACCACTCAGCGCCACGGTTTCCCAATGGGATTTTACCAAAACTGAGCAATGTTGTTACTTCCCTGTCTATTCTCAACCATCGTCTTTATCACCTTTGCATTGTTTCTCTGCTTGAACAGCTGCGTCTTCTCAATCGTCGCCACTGAATTCGACTTTGGCACCTTAACTTTAAGCAGTCTCACGCTCCTCGGAGATGCTCACCTGGACAATGACAGTGTCAGGCTCACCAGAGACCTCGCCGTCCCCACCTCTGGTGCCGGCAGAGCTCTCTACTCTAAACCCGTTAGATTCAGGCGACCTGGCACTCACTCGCCGGCGAGTTTTAACACCTTTTTCTCCTTTTCAATTACCAATCTGAATCCATCCTCCATTGGAGGGGGGCTCGCTTTTCTAATCACGCCGGATGCCGAGACCATCGGCGACGCCGGCGGCTTTCTTGGCCTCCTAAAAGGGGATGGCTCCTCATCGTCTTTTCTGGCGGTGGAATTTGACACTCTGATGGATGTAGAGTTCAAGGATATTAACGGAAATCATATTGGTCTGGACCTGAATAGTATGGTTTCGACGCATGCTGGTGACTTGGATTCTGTTGGGATCGATCTAAAAAGTGGCGATCTCGTGAACGCATGGATCGAATTCAACGGCTCCACAAAGGGCTTTAACATCTGGGTTTCGTACTCAAATCTTAGACCAAAAGATCCCCTACTCTCATTCGATCTTGATCTGGATCAGTACGTTAATGACTTGATGTATGTGGGTTTCTCTGGCTCTACGCAGGGAAGTACAGAGGTTCACAGCTTACAGTGGTGGAGCTTCAGCTCTTCGTTCGAGTCCAATTCTCCTTCTGGATCAGGTTCATTGGCTCCGCCGCCACCTCCGACTCTAAGTACGATGAACTCAACTGCCAGTTCCGTGAAGTCACCGCCTCCTTCATTGGCTCCCACAGCTTCAAATACTCAACCGGAGAATAGTAAATCGTCCTGCCACAATGAGCTCTGTAAGCAGAATCCTGGGGCCGTTGCGGGGGTTGTGACGGCAGGAGCTTTCGTTTTAGCTGTACTCGCCGGTGCATTCATTTGGGTGTACTCTAAAAAGGTCAAACACGTTAAGAAGTCTGAGTCACTTGCCTCAGAAATCATCAAAATGCCTAAAGAATTTAGTTACAAGGAGATCAAATCAGCCACCAAGTGCTTCAATGCCAACAGAATAATTGGTCACGGCGCTTTTGGGACTGTGTATAAAGGAATACTGCCGGAGAACGGTGATATCATTGCGGTGAAGAGATGCAGCCATAGCAGTCAAGGGAAGAACGAATTCTTATCTGAATTATCCATAATTGGGTCTCTCAGACATAGAAATCTTGTTCGTCTTCAAGGATGGTGCCACGAGAAAGGTGAAATCTTATTAGTCTATGACTTAATGCCGAATGGGAGTCTAGATAAAGCGTTATTCGAAGCCCGAACACCTCTACCATGGCCTCACAGGCTTAAGATTTTGTTAGGCGTTGCCTCAGCCCTCGCGTATTTGCACCAAGAGTGTGAAAACCAGGTAATTCACAGAGACGTCAAGACAAGTAACATAATGTTAGACGAAGGCTTCAATGCCCGGTTGGGCGATTTTGGTTTAGCTCGCCAAACAGAACACGACAAGTCGCCGGATGCCACGGTGGCGGCGGGAACAATGGGTTATCTGGCACCGGAGTATCTGCTCACAGGCAGAGCCACGGAGAAAACTGACATATTTAGTTACGGTGCGGTGGTTCTTGAAGTGGCCTGTGGAAGAAGACCCATAGAGAAAGATACTACCGGTGCCGGTAAAGTAGGGGCAAGCAGTAACTTAGTAGAATGGGTATGGAGCTTATACAGAGAAGGTAGGTTGCTAATGGCCGCGGATGCGAGGCTTTGCGGTGAGTTTGACGAAGCAGAAATGAGGAGGGTCCTATTAGTCGGGTTGGCTTGTTCTCAACCCGACCCGTTTAACAGGCCCACGATGAGGGCCGTGGTTCAGATGTTGGTGGGGGAAGCCGATGTCCCGAGTGTTCCAAGGACGAAACCATCCACTAGTTACAGCACATCGCACCTCTTAATGAACCTGCAGGACAGCGTCTCCGACTGGAATGGCATAATCGCCGTCACTACCTCGTCGTCGTCAGACAACAGCTTTAACGTAGGAAATGTCGTCTGACGCAAAATCAACGACCGGATCATCCCCTTTTTATCTGTTGACCCGTAGTGTGTGTATATATAAATATATTCATTTATTCATGCATGTAGGTAAAGTGCCACAACATAGTGTTTGGGGTACACTTTTTGAACATTAAAATGGGGAGGGTGGTGGGGGCATTATAGACAGGTAGGAAAGAGTGTTACTTGTGATTGGTATTACCGGTTTGGTTTTGTGGATGCTCTGATAAGCAAAGCAACCCTGTTGTGAAAAAAGGGGAAGAGTTTGAGTGGAAGCTTGGTTAAGTATGAGAGGAGGAAGGAGTAAGACTAGGACGGAGTTTTGAGTTTTCTCTGTCCATAAATAGGTAGCATCACAGTGGTTGGGGACAGCTTAACCATGATATTGACGTTGGAAATTTTGTCTCTGATAATAACAATTCCATGTTGCAACGGATCATCATATCTGAAGATGATAATTTTATTGAAGTGAAGAAACCCAGTGGCGCGTGTAATTCGTGGGTAATATAATCTTAAATATATCCGACCAACGTCTCTCTGGAGCACTTTCTTTGATATTTTAGTGCGTCGGCTGGTGACATACAGCTTTCACTGACTTTTCACTTCGTAAAGCATCTTTGTCTGTTTTATATGTATGACCTTTTTTTTTTTTGACAATGAAATATTGAAATAAAATGGAAGCAAAACCAGCGACAGGTTTTCTTGGGCTCTAAATGCCCCGCCCACTGTTTTACCAATGTGTGTCCACATGGGCTGTTGAAAGATTTTAGCCCAATCCATACTTTCAAAGGTAGAGTAGTCCCCTAGCGGTCCAAAACCTAAAATAGTTCTTAACTCTCAAAAGCTACTCCGTCCGGTCCTAATTATAAGACATATTTAACTAAAAAGTATGGATCTAGAGCCCAAAAAAACCTGTCTTTTTTATAGGCTGTTCCTAAAAAAAAAAAAAAATCTTTAAAATCACTTTTATCACGTTTTCTTAAGAAGCTATTATCTAATAGCTAATTCAATTAAAATGATTGATTTTATAAAATTGACAAAACACCAATAGTTTTTCTCCCAAAGGGTGAAATATCTTTCTATAGAAAAGGGGTAAAATATATTTAGTTATTTTTCCTTTGTATACGTTACCGTTAGGTTAAAAGAAAAGATTAATAAAATAAAATAAATTTACCACTATATTTAAAGAAATTATTGCAACATTATAAGAATACCATTAAATATCATAATATCCCTTGAAATTTGGCTCATAAGTTTTTTTAAAGACAATTGCCAATTAACTATAAAAAAGTTGTTAACAACTTAACCCTGATAGAAAAGTAGTCAATGGACTTTCTTATTTTCACATAGAAATGACTAAAATAACTAAATTTTTAAAAGATAGTTGTTAATTTATTAAGCTCAAGTTGTCAATTTTCATGATATATGTGTCAAAGAAGTTCAATTTTATTTCCAAACAATAGATGATGAATCAACAACTTGCTTTAGCTTTGAAACTTTTTTATATCTATCTTTATATTTAGAAGTAGTTTAATTTTGTCTTGTTAATTAACTCCATGTGGTTGGAGGACTACCTATAACAAAATCTTCTGCATTCCCTTCTACATTCTCTTTCATATTCTATTTTTAAAATTAGTATAAAATTCTAAGCTCAATTAAATTAAACAATTGTTTTCTCAATTTTCATTTTTCACAACTTAAATATATATATCTATGAAAAAAATATGGCATTCTTCATTTGTAAAAATTATAATTTTTAAAAATCAACAAAAAATTTAATTAAAAATGGAATTATATAATTTTAATAAAAGTCAAGGTCTTTTATAATATATCATATATGTTAAACCAAGAAAGTTGGTATAATATATTTTTATTTTAGAAGCAATTTATGTGGGTTAAAAAAATCATGTAATGTTAATAAATTAAAACATCTAATTAACCTAATATCCTAAAAAATATAAAATGAGTTTAATTTTTATTTTTATAAAAAGAGCTCAATTGATAGCAATGTTAATAATATAAATCGGGTAACTTAATGACATAAATCTTTGAAAAATTAAAATTAAAAAATATGAGTTTAACCATTTTTAATTAAATAATATAATGAAAATTTAAAAAAATTATGATCATACATAAACAATTTTATTTATTTTTTAATTATAAATACAAGAGATAATAGAAGAAGTTTGATTAGGGTTAATTTAATAATTTTAAATTTATATTAATGATATTCGGTCCTTCTAAATAATTATGGTTTTTATGGTTTTTTTTAAAAAAATATTATTTTTTCTATGACTTTTATTTTAATTTTCCCTTCAATTTTGTCTTGTTAATTAACTCCACGCGGGTTGAGGACCATCTACCCATTTTGAAAGCGATATATATTTACGGCGTTAACCATCTACCCATTTTCTGGATTCTTCTCATTTTGCTGTGAAAACCAGGCATCTCCCTAAGCAGGTGGATCTGTTAGATTTTGCGCGGCAGCCATGGCCGATGACTTTGATTTTGATGATAAAGTTCCTCCTTCTTTCGATCGCGTGGTAACAATCTCTTTCCTTCCTTCGTTTTCATCCTTTTTTTTCCCTTCACGATCGCACATCATATCATTTAGATCTGTAAATGACACGTTCAATTATGTAATTTTTTTGCGCCATAACTGTTTCGTGTCAATGAATTTATACTTTGGATGATCCAATTGACATATCTAAGTTCATTTGCTGTAATGGTCATATGTATTTATTTTTATAATTTACGTCACTTACCTGCACCTAGAATCCTTTTCTGCTAGGTTTTGAAGTAGATCATGTTATGCATGAGAGTGGGTGTGTTCTTTGGAGCTCAGATCTTCGAATTCGTAATAGAGTTTGAAGGACGATTTAGTTTTTCTTGTGATGGCCAAAATGTGACATTTATTTTGATACAGACTGTTAGTTTTTAACATGAGAAAATATTGGTTCTCTTTCATTCAAGCATGTGTTTTTTGCCCATCTTCGAGAGAATTTTAGCGCGTTTCTTCATGTATTGAAGCAAAAAGGCTTTCTTGATTCGTTTGAATTATTTTGCTATGGAGTCAATATCAACTAGGAATGATGCCTTCATTTTTTTTAGCTGCGATATTGATTTAGGTATTCCTGTTCAAATTTTAAGGAACGAGCAGTGAGTATCTGGTAGTTTAGAATAATTGCCCTAACGATTTGATGGGCCATTTAAAGTTATAGGCATTTTAGTGTTGAGCTACAGTTTAAAATGTCTGGAGTCCACTTGGGATGTTGCATACAGCACAATTCCTTTAATTCACTGTATTATCAATTAGTCTAATGCCAATATATTGGTTCGATGCTCACATGGTTTAATTTATAGAGAAGTGGGGCCTGGCCATAATCATGTTCTGACAACAGATGTAGTTATAAGAAATGAACAAAAGTTCTTGTGTGTTGAAAATTGCTATCGGAGTTTGGTAAGAAATTTCATGAGAAACGTTTTCATATATAATTAGATATAGGGATTGTTAGGCACGAAATTTGGAAAAAATGATCCTGGAAATTACGCTCACAGGGTGAAACCTTTACATTAAATGTCTTCCATCTCAGTTTGATAGCATTTGCATGTTAATGAAGGCCATCATTTTGTCCATTATTAATTTTTAATCTTCAGTTCAGACATTTTTGTGCCATGTCATATTAAATTATCTTTCTCTTGATCATTCCCCCCGAAAAAAAAAGAAATGGAGGCCCCGCCTTGATCAAAACAATGGTTGATATGTTGTTCTGGCTATAAAGGTGTTCAAGAATTGCAAGTGGTGAATTAGTCGTCTATTCTTTTTATCTGTGTTCATCAATTTTGCAGTTTCTTCTTGTTGATTTCTTTCTTATGTGCTTTTCTATCATGTCATTTAGGGAGACGTGATTAAGAATTCTGAAGCCAAAGGATTCAATCCAGGGTTGATAGTTCTCATGGTTGTTGGTGGGCTGCTATTGACATTCCTCATTGGAAACTACGTTCTTTACTTGTATGCGCAGAAAACCCTTCCTCCTAGAAAAAAGAAGCCAGTCTCAAAGAAGAAGATGAAGAGGGAGAGGCTGAAGCAAGGCGTTTCTGCACCTGGAGAGTAGAGATTTGGTATTTAGTGTAATGCTCTGTGTTGTTAATGTGTACTCTTCATGAAAAAATTTCTCCATCTATGGTCCTCAGTTTGCTAATTTTATCCTGTCCATTCTGGTTTTTTAGTGAATTTAATATTGGCGACATAAACTAGTATTTGAGTAATTTAATGAAGCGAACAGTTTATCTCATCATTTTTTGATGAGTTTGTGGGCTGGGACTACCGTCCCGCTCCATGGTTTGTTGCCTCTCTGATGGATAACGTGCATATTTAGCATGTCAAACTGCTCAAGTATTTTGGATCTCTGCGTTGTGAGCTTTGTGATGCGTCTTTCGTGTTTACAGGATACTTTTAACCCTTCTTTCGGATATTGCTATCTGTATGACATAAGAGAACCGTCATGCAAAATTTGCTTTGGCGAAGTCATCCTGAAGGGGGATTTTTGAATGTAGTGAAGAATTAAAAATTGGGACATTAGGAAGAAAGTAGGATGTAGGAAGGGATGAATGAATGGGTGGATAGCCTTTATTTTAGGACTCTGGTACTCTAATTTGCGGCTGTGCTAATGGAAAATACTGCCCCTGATTCTCTAAATGGAGTACCTGGTTGGTAGTGCAAACCGGAGGAGTATTCTTGTAACCAAGTTTTCTTATATGAATTGTGAGAATGTGCTAATCTTGTAGATAATGGGATGATCATGTTATGTTTCTATGAAGAACAGAGCAATTGTTGATAATGGAAGTTCCTGATTCCTGTGTGGGTGGGGGTGCCTACTGTACCACACGAGTGCGCCCAGGGGATGTTGGAGGATCAACAGTTCTGCAGCTAGCTTGTCATATGCTGGCTTCTTTATGTTTGTCTGATCTGGCTAAAAGTGTAGTCTAGCCTTGCTTTTAATCTCAAGCTTTGTCTCGCCATCACAGTTAAAAACAGAAGTTCCTGATGCCGCTACATATGATGGCTTTCAACGAGTTCAATTCAACCCACTGTAACTGATTTATCCAATATTTACGAATCAAGACTGAAGGTCAAGACATAGGCAAAACGGGGGATTTCCTGGACAACCTTATACGAGAATTTCATCTCACATGGCCCAAATAGAAATATGCTCCAATGCTGATTCTAACATAAATTTGTAATAGACAATTTATAGCTTCTTAATGTAATTATTTTAATCTTCTGTGAGATCCAAAAGCTCTTCATGGTTACAAGGTCACTTGCCTTTATTTCGATCGTTACTAGCCTCTTGAATACTATTACTTGATAAGAAGGAACGAGATACCGCAAAGTTTACATACTTACATTAGCCAACACGAAATGCGTTTAACAGGTTCAGAACAGGTTGGAAGAGAGAAAAATAAGAATGTCCATTTACTCTCGCGTGCTGGTGCATGGAGAAGTTGGACATAGAGATCATTTTAAAATTCTATTATGGGTGACGATGTCTGTTTTTTTTTTAAAAAAAATATATATAAAAAGACAAAATGACATTAAAAAACATAAGTTTACAAGTTATAAATGGTTAGTAGACTAAAATGAGTTTCTAGAAAATTGTAAAAATCATATTGGAATGACCCTAATGACAATAGAAAAATCAAAAAGTAAAGCTAAGATCTCCTGCCAAGTAATATTGAGAATTGAAGAAGGTTGTAGAGGAATTTGGAGGAAAGCTTTCCCAACCCAGTAAGTGGTTCATGGAGCCTTAAAATCCATCATTAAGAGTCTTGTGTTATGAATCCAGAAAAAGGGCATCACGATAAATAATTGGAAAGAAAAATAGTCCAGGGGTTGATTTGTTTTCCCACAAGAATTCCTTCATAGGGGATCCATTATGACAAATAATTCCATGGCAAAAGTGTTTTCTTGGTCTCCTGTACTTGTGAAAGAGAATACTCCATCCATCATTCTGTAAAGGAAGGCATGAAGCAACAATGGATTTTGGCATAGCAACCATTAAAGTGGAACAAGTTGAGGAAGCTAGATCCTGAGTCCTGAGTCAGATTTTCTTTATGTGCATCAGATGTGCTGATTTACTTTCCATTTTCATTTCACTGTTTTCATATCTACGGAACGGGTCCTAAATGTAGCCAGAAGATTTTCCGAGGAAACAAAATAATAGAGCCTTCTTAACTTTGATCTAATTTCTCCTTTGTAATTTAGCGGCGGCCTTGTTATTTGGACGATAGCAACATGGTGCTGCTATTTTCCAACAGCAGTGAATCCAAATCCCCCTCAGCTCAAAGCGATTTCGAATATTCATTTCTTCCAACCTACTATGGAAATCCCCAGAAATAAAAGGGTTTCCAGTCCCACCATGTGATTTTAAAAAAAAACAGTTATTGTATATCAAATTATCAATCAAATATATATCATATATTCAACATGTTTCCGATCTCAAAATACAGAAAAACTTTTTAAAAAAAAGTGTCTCAAGTGTAACACAATCAAGACACTATCCAAGTAAAAGACATATATGTTGATAATGAGACCATATCCGACTTCAAATTCCGGGGACACCAGAGAAACATAAGAGACGAACAAAACAGAGGGAAGATGGGGGAGAAAAATAATGTCAAGCCCCACGTCCTATGGCCTGCTCTGCAAAGTCACGCGCTGTCTCATACTGTTCCAGCTGTTCTTCATGACTTCATCCATCACCAAGCTTCCGCAGCACTATTCAGTGCCTCGCAACTTAATGAGTATAAATACTTTAAAATAACTTAATTAGTTTCTTTAATATCTTTAAAAAAGTTAATGGAGTCTTATAAGATATTTAGAAGTCCAGGTAGTATTTACATATGTCTTTCCATCAATCCCACATATGCTGATAGGACAAGTTACTTCATAACAGAATATTGATACATTGAATACTGACAAACCCATCTTAGAATTATAAATTTGAAATTGTTACATATGAAGTTATCAAACATGAATTTTAATGCAGCACTTCAGTGATAGCACTTCGAATACTAGTTAGAAAAGCAGGGGAAGCCCAAAACGCATGGGAAATTGAAAATGCTTGGACTTGGTGAAGAAGAAGGATATGGTAAAACTGTAAAAGATACCAAGACAGGAGATCAACGGAATGTGTTTGGAAGCGACCCGCGTCCAATTGCATGTAACCGATTTTCTTCCCCTCCAATGGCCAAATTTAATTCACCCGCCTTCACTTTTACTTTTCTTTTCTTTTTTTTTAAATAAAAAATAAAAATACTCCATAGTTTGTAATAACGTGGGTGGATCCTTGTTAAGGGACAGTGCTATTCATTTAGCAAAGGAAAAAAAGACTTTTCTATTTTTTTGTAATAAGATCCTTATCAAAACATGCTTAATTATTTTCTCCTTTATTTATATAGTTTGTCGGTGCTGAACTTACGTCTTGCATTGGGTTAAAAACAAGTTTTTACAACTTGCACGACACAGGCAACAGCATACAGAAATAACTGCTCTGAGAGACACAGCAAGAAGCTAGATATTGTATTACTGCCATTTACCAGTTGGAGAAAGGTAACAGTAACATGAAAAGATAGATATCCCTTTCATATACCCAAAGACCCGAAAAAAAAAATCTACACACTATCTGATATGCTTCATGATCATTGTGCCCTCTCTTGCGCATGCATATATATATATATATATATATTTCAGTACAAAGTACAAACGCACACTTGGCATTTACTTTCATTTTCCCCCTCCCTAACTTGTAGTTGATAAACCTTCCTCATAACATATTATTAACCTGTCAAAGATTACTTGGACGACGCACACTGCAGCTCACTAATGAAGCTTCTTCGTCTTGTGATTTTTTTCACCTGCAGGAAAAGAAACGGATTAATACTGCAGAGAGAAGACAAGATCCTTATCTAAGGACGTCTTCTGATACAAATCCAGGACTTTTATAAGATCATACAATATATGCATGAAGAAAATATAATGGATACAGAGATGAAAGACTAGCCTTGAATGGAGGGGGAAGAGTGGGAATGATGGGGTGGAGGGATAATATTGGAGGAGTGAGTCTCGGGGCCTCTATAATCAATCTCATACGACGCCGTCTCTTCTGAATCTGAATCCAGTGATCTCCCTATATATTAGGCACAACAAATTCTAATGAGAAACCCACCACCACAAACAACAAACAAACAAACAAACAGATGTATAACAGAGAGAACAAAAGAAGCAAACCTGTTGGGAAACAGGGGAGAGAAAGAAGGAGAAAGAGGAAGAAAGCAGCCCTGAGCTCCATACCCAATTGAATATGTGGTGAGCCAATGTTGATATGACTTATACTAATGAGTTGGGGAAGCATGAAAGGGTGGCCTTCCACGCACACATGTCCAGCACCAAGTGGTGCAGATGGGCTTTGGTTGTAATAACATGCCTGACCCCACACTTACTCTCATCTATGACTGTGACTGGGCCCTACTAACCTCTGCATGTGCCGGCCCGCCGGGAGAGGATTGGAGTCTATACTGGGGAGGGCATTGGAGTCCACTCTCAATTATGCTCAAATCCTTCTCCAAAGATCAATTCAAATTGCAGGGGTTGGAATGTGCAACTCTCGAATCTAGGTGAATTTTGAATCTTCTTGTAGTCATGCTCGATTTGGTTCATTTTCTCGATCGGATTGTGTTGGTTAGGTGTTGATGGTGTTTGGTTTTGTTTGCATTTTCGTCATATTTAAATAGGGATGCTTTACATTCGAGTGTTGGATTAATGCTTGCTCTGAATGTTGCGATGGCGAAAGTGGGGAAATTGGAAGTGCTAGCAGCCAAGGGGGATCAACTTCATAAATTCCTCTTTCCAGTACTTCAAAATTGAGTAACCTCTTCTATTTTTCAACTTATGTTCTATTATCACTATCAAGTGTTTCGAGTGTCAAATTCTCAATAAACTGAAATCAACATCATTATCCTGTCTTTTAAAAATTGATTCATTATTTAAACTAGTTCTCTTGTGACTGAGTCAAAGTTTAGTTGGTTTTTCTGTTCTATGGAATAGCTCTGAGTATAAACCAGATGAATGCAAGGTAATCATTGATATGGTTTGAAGCCTAAAAAAATGATATGGTTTGTGATGGGTTAAATTGCTAAGAGATTTTGAAGTTTCTAATAAATCCTCCTGTAATTTGGAAGTGCATGGGCCATGTGAAACATTTACAAGGATTGTAATTGATTTGAGAGAAATTGATTTCTTATATTTATATATATAATTTGCATTTAAATTTTGATCAACAAAGCACAATTCATCTTTCTTTTTCAAGGGGAGCAACTCCTGTTTTTAGAAAACTTTAGAATGTTTCTGCAGCAGAACAATGTTTTACTACACAATTGGTATATGTTAGTTTTCATGGAAGATAGCCCCTTGAAATTCAGGTCTTCAATGGAACATCTTTTGCAGGTTAGTTGTTTTCGGTTTGTCATCATAATTCAAGTTATAGCAATTGCTTGTTTTCATGTTGACTAAAGTGACTGCTATTGTTATAAAAAATTTAAAAAAGAATGGTGACTCTACTACATGTTCCTTTGATTTCTGAATCTGACATGTAGATCAAATTCAATGTTGGCATGTTCTTAGGACCCGTTTGTTATAAAGAAAGTTTGGGGAGGGAAAGGAACTTTGGAGAAGGGAAAGGAAAGGAAATGAAGATTTGAAAGATGATGGAAGATGGCTTGAGTTGTTTGGTAGGAAGAAAATGAAGAGGGAAAGTTGGTAAAAAATTAGGAAATGTCTATTTTACCCTCAAAAGAAATTAATTCAAAATAAAAAAAACAAAATCCATGGGAAGATTGGGATCTTCCCTTTCCCTCCCCAAGCTTTCTTTGTAACAAACGGGTCCTTATAGTTTGAAGAATATAGCTTCTCTCACCCGCTCCTCCAAAAAAAAAAAAAAAAACCAGATTTATGATATTTTCTCATAGGTCAAAGATTCATATTCATTCATCCAAAAAAACTTCTGTCAAGACTTGTTGGGTCATATTGTTAAATATTGAGGAGATGCTCATCCATTCTGATTATTATATGTCTAACCATAATTCTTAGAATGTTTGGAAGCAAAATAAAGACAAATATATGCCTATGTCCTCTGTCAACTGCTAACTAGTTTTATTGATATGATCTAAGTTCAAGAAGAGAAATTCTACTGAAGATAATAATGCCAGAATCTGAAAACACTATGACTTCAATAGACCAAGGAGAATTTCCAAATACAGGTTCAAATAAGTCACAAGTTCTTATGTGATTAAGGATTGTTGAAGTTTGTGGGACATTTGGGACTCTTATCATTAATGTACTTTTTAATTTCTTTATTTGAACTTGAACTTTTCTTCTATCCATAGTTTGTTGATTGGTGATTAAATATTTCTAGATGATGACCTTGTGTGACAAGTGATTAATGTTGCACCATCATATGTTGATGGCAAAACATGTGAGATTTGTGAGATATTGTTGACATTTTGATACTCATTTTGCAAGACTCATGTTTATAGTTGTTTTCTTGACTTGACTCAAGAATGAGGCATTTCCCCATCTCAAGTTGTAAATGTTAAGAAAGCACGGGGGCTATTCCTAAAAGGCATATCTAGAGAGGCATATGTAATGAATATAATTCCTTTATTTGATTTTTCACACTGTTTCAATCTGAGGCTTTCTTTGTGACAATATTTTTGAAATTCTATTATTTTTAGATTACAATTCAAAGAACTGAATTAAACAGTCCAATTGGACTTCAGGTTCAGTTACACATTTTCAAGTGTGTACCTGCATTAAGTGAACAATGGCCAGTTCAGTATACAATATTTTTGATTGCTTCTATACTGAACAAAATACAGTTTTATATCATATTGAACAATAGCCAATTTTACTATACAAAAGGAAATCAAACTCAAGAAAATGAAAGACATTTCATATTTTCATAAATGTATTCTGTTTGAGCCGAGTATCAAAAAAATGTTCAACTATATTCACTGGCTAAACTGTTGGATATTGAATTGTGATTTCAGGTATTTGCTTGGAATTGACTGGTGGAGCTATAGAAGATGGGTCTTTGCCTTTTGGAATTGACTAGACATTGTTGAAGCTATTACATAAGAGGGACCTTCACCTAATAAGAAGAAAGAAGATAGAAGAGCATTGTTAATACTAGTATATGGTCATAAAAAAAATTCCAATGCAATATTTTTATATAATCGAGAGTTTATTAGATAATGACAGTTGTATTTAGCATCATGATGTAATATACACATTGATTTGAATAAAGTTGACATTCTCTCTTAACTTGTGTTTATTTCTATCTTTGTTTTTCTATACCTCACAACAAAAACTCTTTTTCTATTACTTCCAATGATGGCGTTGAACAATCTAAAAGAGCCTATAATTCATCACAAAGAAGAAGTATGAATATTATTAACATGAAAAAGCATTATACAGAAATTTGTCTTGTTAATACCCACTAACAAAACAAGACACAAAGGACACATATATATATATTTAATTAGAAACCTCTAAACCTCTAAAACAAGACACATAGAAGAAATTTGTCTTGGCCCATGCACTTCCAAATTACAGCAGGATTTATTAGAAACCTCTAAATCTCTTAGCAATTTAACCCATCACAAACCATATCATTTTTTCAGTTTTCAAACCATCACAACCCAAATAAAATATCATATTCATTCTCCTCAGACAACAACCTCTCTTATCGTTAGAAGTTGAAGTTAAATATTAATTTCAACTAG
The DNA here is from genome assembly GCA_025563575.1 of Acacia pycnantha. Lineage (NCBI taxonomy): Eukaryota > Viridiplantae > Streptophyta > Magnoliopsida > Fabales > Fabaceae > Acacia > Acacia pycnantha. The sequence goes on from JAMWYP010000144.1 coordinate 1,761,579, forward strand.
GCAATTACGGCATATGCTTGAGCACATAAAAAAGATGCATCTCCTTCATCATTAAAATTTATTATTATTCCTTTTGTTGACCACGTAGCATGTGAAAACCATCCTCCATGCTGCAATGTCTGACAAAGGCATCAACTAAGGCTAAGTTCAATCCGAGTTTAGATACTCATAGGATGATGCATCAATGGAGAATGGTTGTTAATAGGTAGGGGAAGAAAATTTGATGAGTTGATATGGAGATTATCCGCTAACCCATTCAGCATAGTTGGCGTAATTAGTGATTGTAGCTAGATAGGAGATGGACCAGCAAGTATTGGCCGACACGTTGAACTGTATCCAACTTAAGAAGCAGTTTTCCTGTCATGAATCTACAAAGGATACAACAGAAAATGAAATGACATAAACAAGAAAGGGTAACACAATACCATAAGGAAGTAGAGATGCAACACGACTAACCCAGATGTCATTTCTGAAAAGAGGCTTAAAGTGTGATCAACAACATCAATGATTACCTGTCATTCATCAGGTTTATGCTCACAGCTATTCCATAGAACCGAAAAACTAACTAAATTTTGACTCAGGTGCAAGAGAACTAGTTTAAATAATGAATCAAATTTTACAAAATAGGATGATGATATTGATTTCAGCTTATTGAGAATTTGACACTCAAAACACTTAACAGTGATAGCAGAACATAAATTCAAAAATAGAAGAGGTTACTCAATTTTGAAGTATTGGAAAGAGGAATTTACCAAGTTGATCCCCCTTGGCCGCAAGCACCTCCAATTTCCCCCACTTTCGTCGTCGCAACATTCAAAGCAGGTGAAAATCCAACACTCGAATGTAAAAATCCCTATTAAAATCTGATGAAAATGCAAACAAAACCAAAAACCATCAACACCTAACCAACACAATCCGATTGAGAAAATGAGCTAAATCGATATAGCAACAACAAAATTCAAAATTCACCTAGATTCGAGAGCTGCACAGTCGACTCTGCAACTTGAATTGATCTTTAGAGAAGGATTTGAGCCCATACTTGAGAGTGTACTCCAATGCCCTCGCCAGTATAGACTCCATAGCCCCCTTCGGTTTAGCTGCACAATTCTGATCCCAACGCCTTGAAAGAGGATTTCAAGCAACAAAAAAAATAGCAACCGACAATATCATAGGCGCGTCTCAATCATGCGTCGACTCTACAAGTAGTCGAATTACGCGAAGAAATTGCGATTCAAAATGAGGGTCGTCGATCAAATCAGAACTTGTGGAGAGCGAAGCCAAAGACAACGAAGGAAATTTGACGAACCCATGCTTACAATCGCGGTAGAGAATGTCAGGATGCGTCTCTACGGACACACGCTTGTCGCAGTGGTAGCACCAGTACTGAGAATCACAGCATTCCGGTAAGGGTTGCTCAGGCGTCGAAGAGGGTGATTCAACAATCGTGGTAGTGTCAAAAAAATTTGTGTTTTTTTCTTTTTGTCGAGTAAAAGCTCGATGACGTAGTTTTATCTGATCTGTTAGGTCTAAATTGAGAGCTTATGAGAGATAAGCAGAAAATAGCTCATGAGAGAAACCAGATCCGCATGTGCCTCTAACTCACTAGGAAACTGCGGTCCTCACACTCTTGTCTTTTACTTTTCTTCCAATCACATATGTTCATTCATTTTTGTATCATTACCAAGGTTACGTTGTGTGCTAGTTTCAAACGAAAACTGAGTAACACACGCATAGAGGGGTGGTACGATGTATCTTAATTTAGCCATGAAGCCATGTCGCAAGCAACCCCCTATATAATTGAGTGAGTGCAAATAATTTACTGGTCAATCGTCTGTGAGACCCCTAGAGCATAGGCATGTGCTACTATTTCGCTAGCAATTGCTTATATGCCTCCAAAATGAGTCAGAACAACTACCAAAAGTTTTTAGACTCTCAGCATTCATTTATGATGACGCCTACCCCCCTAAAGTCTCCACCTCAACTCAACTATTGCTCAATATCAAATATTTCCAACGCCTAAATGACATCTCTTTACGAGTTGATAACATCATTCACTTCACTCGAATGTGTTTACTATTTTTTGGGTACAGGGTTACTGGTCGGCCATTTCACCTTCAATAATACAGTCTCCTACCAACTACCATATGATGACCGGGGAAAAAAAATACTACCCCCTCTTGTTCTAAATATAATACTAAGTTTGTAGTGTAAATTACACTACAAACTTGATCTTATATTTAAGACCGGAGGTAGTACATACTAATTCCTATATCACAATGATCAGGCCCATTGGGCTCCAAGTGTATGATCAAATTAGGTCCAGCACATTTTACTCCTGACCCCTTCTATCTGCTGCCCTCCAATCCAAAGGATAAGTAATTTGAATAATGCTCCCACCTATCTTTAATATAAGATATATTTACCTAATTTAATTAGATTAAAGAAGTTGGTTGTGTTAGTTAATATGCCATATATTTTCTAAAATTTCCTAATCATCTTCCTCAACTCCTCTATTGTCCTTAATTATTATTGAGAGAGCATCAATAAGGTTAAATTAGAAAAAGATTGACAAATATTAGAACTATGTCTTATATTTAGGACTAAGATCAACAGCATAAATATGTCTTATATTGAAGATCGGAGGAAGTATATACACAAGGACTAGTAATTGAATAATATACACACACACATATATACTCTTTGTGGTCTTTTTTTATAAGGAATGATTGTTAAAATTATGCAATTCAAAATGTTAGTTAAAAATAATAAATATGAAAGATATATACTCCCTATGGTCCACAATACATGACGCTAATAGAAAAATTTGCTTGGTTCAAAATATAAGTAATGCTCATTTTTTAACTTTGTCTCTATAATTAATGTTCATTTCCAATTTTGCAAATTCATGATATTTTCAAACGCGTTTCCAATAAAGGTAAAAGTAAAAAAAAAAACAATTTATCACATAGTTAATGATATAATTGTCAGTTCTTATTACTCGTGAATTAGTTAAAATATTCTATATTATAGATTGGAGAGAGTACTCTATTTTCCAATTATATCATTATTTAGAAAGAAAGTGAACGAGAGATAATGAATAAAAACTTATTGTAGATAGGCCATAAGTAGCATATATTTAATGATGTCAAAATAATTAAAAAAAAAATAGTCTAAAATTCGAAATAAAAATGGTTTTTTCCTTATATTTAGAATCCTCTAAGCGAGATGGTCCCTTATAAAAACAATTGGTGAGTGTACATATATAGTATAATGTTGGGTAGTTCATTCTTTGATTTATTGAATGCACCGGGCATGAAATGGAGTGTGAAATGAACAAAACAGCAACTAGGCTGGTGAAATAATTGTGTAAATGTTCTTTTGACTTTTATAATCATAAGATGTGACAGCGCAAATTAAGCGTAAAAGTTACTAGTAAAAGGAGGGTGAAAACAAAACATAAATTCATCACAGTCAAGCATTATCCAGTTTACCTACTCATGGATGAGTAAGGAAGTTTTTCCTATTTTCACTGTCTTTTATATATATTTTTTATTTTTTAAAAAATATTTTAATAAGTAAACAATCTAAAATAGAGATAATCTCTAAACTAACATATTTTTTTAAAATAAAGTTTTTATTTAAAAATCAACAATTAAAAAAATTAAATTTGGACAATCCAAATGAAAAAACTCCCCCTAGGATGAGTACGAAAACTGGTGCAGCATCAAGTGATTGGTGATTGGTGATTGGTGATTGGTTGATTCCAATTGGTGCATATGGTGGATATATGAGAGGGCCAAGGAGATTTTGAAGAGGGAGAAGGTGGGAAGAGGATTCTCACATGAGCTTTTTTCTATCCATTCCTCACAGTTTAATCATGACTGTCAAAATCTTGATTTAAGGGTTCAAGATTTTTTTAAAAAAAACCGCATTCGTACAATACCGCATGTAGTTTTTTTTTAAAAAATTCTGGGTCATTGGATCAAGATTTCAACAGCCCAAATTTGCAGATAATGAGGGATGATAAGAGAGTAAGATGTGAGAGAAATAGGTGATGGACAAAAAGTGGACCACTAACCCTTTGTCAAACCAACTTTTAATTATCAATTTTGCTGTCACGTTGCATTGCCTTGTCACTCAGGGTCACATGCCATTAACTCTTCCACATTTCCACGATTCCATCAAACCCACCCCTTCTCTCACATGCATTTATAACCACAATGGACCACGGAATATGGTACCCGCATGCCTTAATTGCCCTGCCTTACTATAATTTGTTTCACCGTTCTCGCTTTTTATAATCTGTTATGGTTTCTTAAATCTTTCAACCACATTGTTGAATCTCAAGAACAATATATAATTAATCGTAAATGAAATTTGACCTAAACTTATAATAAGCTGATAACTGGTACAGTACTACTAATTATTTGACAAATGTTATGCCAAACAAGCATTGAATATTAACTAAAAAGCAAACACACCTGAGGTCACGGAAGATAAAAAGCGGTTCGCTTCAGAGTCACAAACGTAATAATAATCATACAATAAAGTAACTTTGTTAAGTTTACTGCACCGATCGGGAAAACTGGGTTCGGAGTATCCAAAGGTTCCATGACATGAACTAACAGACAAACCCACCACCAAAATTAATACAGATAAAAAGCAAAACCAGAGATCAGTAAGTGACCTCCTTTATTTTCGTAACATCGTCTTATTTCCTTCTCTACAAACACATTCAAGTACGCTTACCTCCATACCCCTCACTGACACAGTTTATGATATGAATTCACAATCACTGCAACATCTCTGTGTTTTTTTTCTTTTCTTTCTCTGTACTCCCAATATAATTAACCCCTTTTATGTCACTCATAGAGAGCTATGGAGATTCTATCGTATAACTCCAGATGTCTAGACAGTGACTGTATCAAGGGAATACGACTTGTTATCACTGTTATGTACTCATCTACAGCTAGGCATCATCATGGGAAATTAAATTAACATGTTATTATATGCAGAGTTAATATGGAGATTGGAATTGGTAAAATCACAAATAATGTGGCGAGCATGAATCAGCCAAACCCAGCCTTCTCTTTTTCCAGAAATTGAACTCAGGATCAAGTTTCTGAGCGGTTCTTGCCGGCTCCGATTTGCACCTTGTGAGTATGAGAGGACGTGCAGAGTCTCCGCCTCCATCTTCTCTCTTCAAGTCTCGAGCGTTTTCGGATTTGATAATTCTCTCTTTGATTGAATCTTCAAGCTCTTTGAAAAACTCAGGCTCTTCCTCTGCTCTCGGATCCAATCTATCTTCTGTATCTGAAACTAACTCCATCTGGGAGCTAGCTTTCTCGTGCTCAGCCTGTTGTCCGTTTTGCAGCTCTGTTTTCAGCCCCTCCTCTGTTTCTTCACAATTTAACGACGAACCCCAGAACCTAGAAGCCAAAGATGAAGATCTGTACGGGGCGGATCTACATCTGGTCAATAACAAGGCGTTTTTGGGCGGCGTAGTCGGCATAGCAGTAACATCCTCATTCGCAAACGTATTCGAATTCGCATTAGCTCGTTCTTGGAATCCTTCTTCCTCGGATTCGTAATCTACATGCCGCGTCGTCGTCTCTTCATTATACCTCTCCCTGAGATTCAATTGACTTGCTGCTGAATCTTGTCTGACCTTTGTTCTTTTGCTTCGAAAATTAAATATGGGAAAGAAGCCGCAATTAGGCCAAAGAGACCTGTAGTGGCAGTGGCAGTGGCAGGAGCTGCTTGGCCTGATTTTGGCGACAAAACGGCAGCAAAAGAGACCATGCCGGAGCCACCAGCGGCGGCGGCTGCATCTGGTGGGACTTGAGTCGCCGTTGTGTCGATTCCGTTTGGCGGCGGCATCGTGATGATGTTTGGAGGAGCGTCGAACTCGGACTTGGCCCATACAGGTGACCTTAGGGGAAGAAGGTTCTTGAAAATCAATGGCGGTGTTCTTCTTCCTGACAAACATGGGGCTAGACCGCGACCTACCTCGGCTCCGGCTGGCGACGTTGGTTCGCAAGAACCGCATCAAAGGAGGAGGGAACTTATCGGTCCGACCGGGACTGGCAATGGGTTTGGAAGAGGGCTTGATATTCATGGTGGCTGTATGGATGGGGCAACTGAAGAGGCGTGTTTGGGAGGGAAGAGAGGTAACTATGGAAGAGGTTGGTGGGCACTGGAAGGCATAAGAAGAAGAAGATAATGGTGGTGATGAGATGTGGAGGAGGGAAGTTATGACGTAATTGTTTTTGGGAAGAAGCTTCTGCAAATATTTGTTGGGAAGCAGTTATGGAGTCTCTTATTTTTATTTCGTCGTTGCACGTACGGGGTGCTTGCCCCTTTGTTCGTTTCTCTTCGCTTTTACCCTCCTCTCTCTCATCCTCTGCTTTTTTATCCTCTACTTGGTTATTTAACTACGTATATATCCTCTTCCTACTGATTTAGCTTCTTTCCAAAATTTTGATTATTTTTTAATTCTTATTGTTTATTACTTCTGTTAATTCAATTCAATTCAAATTAGTATGTCTTCCCATGAGTGACTTAATTAGATTTTATATTTGGCCTGAAAACTTTTTGAACAGTTAGAAATAGAGTAAAAATAGACATTTTTAGTTCATATGTACCATAATCCATAGGGCTCTAGAACTCATAATATCATTATCACTCAAGCTAATCAGATAAATCCTCAAAATTTGCATGGGTCTCGTATACTACGTGCATAGATTGGTAGATTTTATCAATACTCAGTTTAATATAAAATATTAAGAAAATGTAAGAAGTCACAAAAAATTCGTGAGGCCACCCTAGAACTCATAATATCATTATATGCAAGAAAATTCCTTTGCAAGATGGAAATATAATTTAATTTAGCTAAAATATGGAATTAGACTGAATATTTTATTAGGACAATAAGGCTCCGTTTGTTACAAAGAATATTGGAAAAGGAAAGGGAAGATAATTAAAATTCTCATGGTTTTGGTCGTTTGGTACACAAAAGATCCCGGAAGCAAGTTCCGGTGAGTGCTGATCTTCTCAAGTTTGAGGGAAGATAAGATCCCTCACATATTGGATGGAAGATGTGAGATTTGATCTTCCCTCCTACAAAATTCCAATTATATACCTTTATCTTCTTCCTCCATTTACACCGGCACCTTCGACTCTCTTCCTCTCGCCTTCGACTCTCTTCGTTGCCGGCGAAGACTTCCTAGCTCCTTCACCATTGCCGATTAGACCACCACCATCGGTCGAAACCCACACTGTTTCCTAGAACTGAAGCTTTTTTTTTTTGGGTTCTGTCGGTTGGGACATCAGGGATGAAAATGGAGGGATAGCAGAGCGAGAGAGGGAAAATGTCGGAACTCACGATCTCCACCACCACTGGTTGGAAACTGCGACAGGATCAAAGTTTTTTTTTTTCCGTTGTGGCTGTCAGTGGTCGGGCGTAGAAATGAAGAAAGAGGGAGGTTTTTTTTAATGTAAAGGGTATTTTGGAGATGTTATATTTTTATTTTTATTTTTTTAAAATTATCATCTTCCATCTCAATTTCCATGTCTACCAAACAGAACACCTTTTTAAAACTCCTTCTCAATCTTCATTTTCATTCCTTTCCCTTCTCTAAATTCCTTTGCTTCCTTCAATCATTCTCATAACAAACGGCTAAGTGTAAAAGTCAATGGTTCAATTCCAGAAAACAAAAAAGAGTCAGTGATTCAATCCAAATTAGGTTAGAATCTCAGATAGGCGAGACCATTCATTTGTGATTGATTGATGGGTGTTTGAAATGTGAGGTTCATCCCCAATATTACTGTTTACCGTACAAGCTGCATCTCAATCAACCAACGTTACTGCTACTACCTCTGTCGCACCTTCCTTCTTCTCCGCCTTTTATTCATCGCTCTCTGCCTATTTTTTACTCTCTCTGTTCTTTATCCCTTTGAAGATTAAATTATAATATTTGAACTTGAGTGTCAAATGTTGCCTGGCAATACTAAATCCTTGCTGATCACAAGTTGTTATGGGTTGCTTAACCTTTACCCAAGAAGTGATGATTCCCAGCAGAGAAATCATGTCAGGGTCCCAACGTCAGATCAAAATGGTTGAATTCGTGCAAATACAAATGACGTTTATTTGGAGACTTGTGAATGTTTTTTTCCTCTCATTCCACATCACCAAATCACAACTTCCACAACACAAATACCAACATAAGCATCACCAAAATTAGAGTGGCTCAGAAAAGTTGAGCTAACAGCCCTGACCATGAGCTCCAACTTTAGATTCCCCTGCAGCTTTTCCTCCAACTCTTCCAGTATATTTGGTGAACTTGAAATAATGGAAAGAGACAAAACGTGCCAAAAAAAATAAGACTATTTTTAACGAGAGAAAAATCCTTTCACATGTTTCCCTGCTAAAATCATTTAAATAAGCTTACATGTGTGATGACGTGATTTTCCAACATGTTATCAAGCACAATATTACAACAATTCCTCAAAAGTAAAACAAAGGCCATATGAATCCCAAAAGAAATCAATATTTAATATCTAATTCACATATTATATGGGTTGCAACTTAGTATTGTGAAAATGGGTCCACGTTATATTTCTCTGTTACACAAAACTATCACTATACTAGACTACTAGTATTTTCTTTCTATAATAAATATAAAAATCTGCCAAAGGAATATACAAGCAAGGCCCAACTATTGGGTTGCTATCGATCCAGTCTAGATCCCTGCCTATTCTTAAGAACCCAGTTCTCCTCCATTCTCTGCTTCCCTACGAGGGTCATAGTATTTCTTGCAATTCTTCTCTTTTTACCTATCTATCAAGGACCTGTTTTATCCTGAGAACGGCCACACAAACAGAATAATCTTCAAGTACAAGTCACTAACTTACTTAGACCATCTGTTATTTCTATTCCTCCTACATATCCCACCAAGAACGAAGTCATTTCAGGTAATAATATGCCTCGGAATCAATAGGTCTTTTGACCCCAGCCACAGATTGCTTTGACTCACAGTCCGTGTTGTTGGAGCCTCCAATGCTGCTTCCCTTTTGATCAGAGCCGGCATCAGTTTCATCATCTGTAGACACAATGATCAATATTATTAATTATTGAGACAGCATCCACTAACTGGGCCTATTTCTGTGAAGGTAAATAAAGATGTTTCAACTTGTTAAGGAGATCAATAGATATGAGGCAAATAATAAGGGAAAGATGGTAGTGCCTGAAAGTGTGAATAGAGATATCTGAGAAAGACGTCTGACAGTGTCCTTCAGTGCCTGGAGTTCAGCTTCCTTCTCATGGAGTTTGGACTGAGCTAAATGCAGTTCAGATTCCAGCTCTACAATCTGGTCTTCTTGCCGTTCTACCAGCAAATGATTTAGTCGCTGACTCAATTCAGATGCCAAGACTCCCTGGAATTCAGTTCCATCACACCCATCATCTCCAACTTGAAGCTGCAACCGAATTTCTTTGTCAAACTCACACTGAACCACAGAAGAAGAAAGAGAAAAACTAAAGCAGCAGAGGTGCCCAATAGAATGAGAAGATCATACTTTTTGTATCCTAGCACAAACTACCCACAGAAGAAAAACCAAGGTAGTTTTTTCAAAAAAAAATTATCCCATATGATTTTGGAAACATAATTATCTCATCTAAAGCTGAGAGAAATGAATACTGCAAGGAAATAGGGGGCATATATTCACGTCTGAGACAAGGATATCAAAGAATCTCACTTTGGGTCTCATTTCTTCAAGGGAAAGACTGTCAAGAGTACGCCCAGGAAGCTTCTGAAGTTCAAGCTCAAGTTCTGCTTCCAGTTGTTCAATTTCAGGAACTGGTTGACCTGACTCTTCAGTAAGAGCACTGCCTCCACATTCACCATCATCACTTGCTGCAGGAAGACTTGAAATTCTGGCACCAGTGTCTCTGACCTCACTGCTTGTCTTTCTGAGCATCACTTCATTCCCATCAATAGAATCTGAAATTTTCCGCATATGCGATGATTTTCTTCTGTGGAGCTCAGATTTTAGTTCCTGAACTACTTTAGCTGTCTCATCCAAAGTCTTATTCAGGTTACTGATCTCAGATTTTCCAGCTGACATCATATACATGATTCCAAAACCCAGTCCCCAACCAAATAAGGAGCCATCTGAAGGAGTATAACATGACATCAAATTCATTTCGTTTTGCAAAAGGAAAATCCAAATTTACATTAAGAGAATTAGAGTCTGATCATATGGATAGAAAGGGACAGGTGACATCTGAAAGAACAATACCACATGTCTCGGTAATTCCAAGTAGCCTAAAAGGCTAAAGCACCATTTAAAAAAAAAAAACACACACAGCAACATGCTGCAAGCATGAGTTATGATACAGCTGCCGACAAACCCAACCATTTTAAAATTATATATGAGCTTCAAGGAATTCACAAGATGGTTTACGGCTTCTAACAATCAATCACGTACGAAACGTCTGGTTTCAACGGAGAAAAGAATTGAACCACAAGATTCACAGTAGACACGAAATTCAAATTTTAAATGGAAGCGAAAAAATTACTGTGGTGCGATAGAATAAACAGTTCGCATCGATATGTAACATCTCCATAAACCCACCATAACTTTAGCCAAGAAGCGAAAAAAATCATAGACTACGAAAAGAATTATCATACCTTTGGAAGAACAAAATCCAGTTTTGCCAGTTAGATTCTTGATGGTCTTCCTTCTCTTCAAGCAAAAAGATAATCGTTTTCCATCCTTACTCTGCTCCGATCGCGCATGTGCATCAGATGTCTGCTCCACCTTTGCAATTTTGACGCCGTCCTTGGACCGTCGGCGCCTGAACAAAGGTTTCGTTCGAGAACCACTAGCCCGAGATAGAAGCCCATGTTGCCTCAGTGATTCCGAACTAGAAAACCTGAAGATCCCGTCTTGTGCGTCGGTGTTGGTTTCGGATCCAGATCCCGAACAACCATTAGTAGTTACAGGAGGCTGAGAAATTGGGTTCTCATTCTCAAATGTTATCCCGAGGTCGTCGTGATTATGGTTGCATTGCTTGGTTTGAGTGAGAAAGCGACTAGCGACGAAACCAGTGGATCCGGCTACAGCAGCAGTTAACAGAACCTGCCACATAGTGATAATGAAGTAAAGGGATCGAGAGAACGGTAAAGAGACCCCAAAATTAGCAGAGGGCGGTAGGGATAGGATCAGAGGAGAGAATTAGGGTGTAGTAGTGCCATTGATTGAAGGGAAGAGAACTGTGATGCCTGCTTCGATGTCACGTGCTTCCCGCTTCTTCCCATTTCGGGATCATTTCGATTTTGGACGTACACTCTTGAGTCTAACAGTCACAGATGAACGTTTCCTGCTTCCTCTTCTCTTGCCTAATCGTCAACTTTGGATAAATGGATTCCATTGGCTTCACCTGTCGATCCTCCCACGTGAGGATCTTTTCAAAAATTAAAAGTTTCGTCATGGTTTTTAATCACTGAAGCTGAATCATTCACTATTGCAAGATTTACACGTATCTCTGGTTCTGCTTATAAATTACAAGTCTCAATGTCTCGCTGCTCACTCATCAAATTTAATTTTAGTGTAAAGGAACAAAAAATACACACGTACTTTTTAAGATCATATGTTTTTTTTTGGAAGTAAAAATACACAGGAACTTTCAAAACTGGAGTAAATTTACCATCTTAAGAGCTGTTAACCTCTGTTAGTTTTGTATGGGCCCACCATATTAAAAAAATAAAAAATGTTAAAGATTTTATAATTTTCCCTACACTACCCCTATCATCACTCTCCAATCCCTCTCACCTCTGACCTCTCCTATCCCTCCGTCTGGTCGTGCCCTAGCCGTTGCCCGTGGCAGCGGTAGCGGCGAGGAGAAGAGCATGCGCCATGCCGGGGTTTCCTTCAAGACTGGTCGCCGGAGGCTGAACTTGTACAGCCATGGCAACAAACCAACAAGTCAAGCTCTTAGGATTCGCAGGAAGCCCATTTGTGGTGAGAGCTGAACTTGCCTTGAAACTCAAGGGAGTGCAATATGAGTATATTCAAGAATCACTAACGAACAAAAGTGATCTTCTTCTCAAGAGCAACCCTGTTTACAAGAAGGTCCCTGTTCTTCTTCATAACGACAAGCCCGTCTGTGAATCTCTTGTGATTGTTGAATACGCAGATGAGACTTGGACTGACCACCCCATCCTGCCTTCTGATCCTTATCATAGAGCCCTGTCTCGTTTCTGGTCTAGGTTCATCGAAGACTAGGTGATTCAACGCTTCCAGCTTTCTCTCTGTTTTTTTTTTTTCATGAAGAGATTTTATTTCAATCAACTCAACAAAATATGAAATTTCAATCACCTTTCCCTTGTTTTTTTTCCGTAGGAATTTGAATGAGGAGTCGCTAATAACAAGTGTTTTGTTGCTTGATTTCAAGTGATGCCTCCGGTATTCAAAGCAGCCTGGAACCCAAACAAGCAGGAGAGGGAAAAAGGTGCTGAAGAAGTAAGAGAGGCTCTGAAAATTCTGGACAAGGAGCTTAAAGTGAATGGCAAGTTCTTCAACGGAGATTCGGTTGAGTTCTTGGACATTGCTGCTCTGATCATATTTTACTGGGTCTGGGTGCCCATAATTCAAGAAGCTAGTGAGTTTAATGCATGGTCTTTTTATAAGTACAATATAGTTTGACTAAAAAATTTGGTCCTATTTATAAGTCCAGTTTAACCAAATAAATAAGATTTTGACAAATTTACCCTTACTAACTAAACCCCTGAAATAATAATTTATTCCAGTAATAAAGCCTGAAACACGTCTCCTCTCTAATGCTCCAATTAGTGGACTTGGCTGCTGATACACGGCTCTTTCATCTTTCATTCTGACCAGTGACCACATTACTTTTTCACGTATATTAATTTATTTTATTCAAACAAGTTGCTTTCCTCCTGACTCCTGGTACACCCATTAATTTATTTCATTTCTCTCTCCCCCCACTTTTTCATTTCCCATGCCTTCATCCAATGGCCACGTTCGCTTTATCATCCATTCATTTATTTCATTCTCTCCCCCACTTTTTCATTTCCCATGCATGCATTAGTTGGAATGAATATTTCGCTGCTGCTGTAATTCTCAGATTTGGATCGTCTTCTCCATGGCTTTTCCGATAAAAAAGGAGGAGTCCATTACAAGAGAAGAACTATACAACTAGCTACTTGCTTCTTTCTTGGCTTGGGTGACTTTTTAAAATTTTCTTTAGCCCGCCATTTTTTTCCAGAATTTTCACACTGAAATGGCGACTCAATATGATTTACTGGTACATTTGAGAGGGGAGTGAGGAGGTGTTAGGACGTTACCATCGTTTTGTTTTTCTCTCCTTAAATTGATTTGAGAGGGGAGTGAGGAGGTGTTAGGACGTTACCATCGTTTTGTTTTTCTCTCCTTAAATTGGTTGCCACGTTGGAAAGAGAAAAAGATTGGAAAGAGAAAAAGATGACATGAGAGAGAAAAAGATAAAAGAGAAACAATTAGTTAAATAAGGGTCAAGTTGGAAATTTACTCTATAATCATTGAGATACCTACCACTCCTTGGTATATGAAATTTGGTCAAACTAGACTTATAAATAGGATCAGAGTGGTACAGTGGCGACAAATATCCAAACCTAGAGGAGTGGGGTCAAGTGGTTTTGAATGATCCTGTTGTGAAAGGAGTTTTGCCTCCCAGAGATGTTCTCCTTTCCTTCTTCAAATCTCGCTTTCAGAGCATCGTTGCTTCAAAGTAGATGATCACAAGAGTCGTATAAGGTTCAGATTTGGAAGGGAAGAGGATGAACTCAATTGATCGGATGATTCTATGAATTTAGGAGGGAAGAGGATGAACATTGAGGTTGAGGCAGAGGGTATTTTGGTACTTTCAGATAGTAGTTAACGGAAGTTAACACCTTTTAACAGAGATGGTAAATTTGCTCCAGTTTTGAAAATTCATGTGTATTTTTATCGCAAAAAACATATAGTGTTGGGCTCTTTTGAAAATAAAGACATGTGTATTTTCTTTCCTTTACCCCTTATTTTAACTATTTTGTGACCGTTTGGATAATTATGGAAAACACTTTTTTTTTTTGGGCAAATCATATAATAGTTTGAAGAAAAAAATAGTCAAACACTCTCCAAAATACTGAAATTGCTTTTTTTAGCTAAAACCTTGGATTTGGAAAAAAATAATATTATTTTTAGTTTTTTTCTCTCTCCTCTGCCATTATCAATATTTTTTTATTACCAGTCAGTATCCTTAAGTATCTTTTTAGTATCAGTCAGTACCCTAAAATATTTTTTCAACATCAGTCGGTATCCTGAATTATGAAGTATTTTTCAAGATCATGAAATATTTTTTCAGGATCCTAAAATAAATTTTCAAGATCATAAAGTATTTTTTCAGTACTCTACAATTTTTTTTAGTACCACTCAATACCCTGAATTATTTTAATTTTGTACACAAATTTATGTAGTTTTTGAATTTATTATGAGATTTAATGTTAAAAATATTTAAAATAAAACCTAATAATTTATATGTAATTATCACAGAGGTTAATGTCCTTTTTGGTAATTTGAGCATAAAAATGTTATTCTAATAACAATATTCAAACACTATTATTTTATCAAAATCACTTTTTTGACATAATCTATTCTGCTTATAATCTATTTAAAAACACTTTTTTACCTTTTTTTTTTAAGTTATTCTTTAAAAACTAATCCAAATGGGCTGATATATCATAATCATTTAGTAAAAGTAGAAACAATGCACCTTGAATTTTATAAACATTTTTAAAATTCTATAACTCATCTGATTATGTCATAGGAACTAGGATATTCTCCTCTGTGGGGTGGTATTTATTAGTCGATGTCCTGTTCAAAATATATATTATCAAAGGTCATGCTTTTTTTACCCCTCCATGCGGTGGAAAATGATTAATAAATTAATTGCAAAAATTCCTTTCATCTTTTGCTAATAAATTCAAAAAGAGGATAAAAAATTGTAGCACAAAATTATTTCATTGCTTCGCCAAGTTAGGTACCTAAAAAATTGTTTAGTAGTAGCTTCTATATCAGCTAGATATTTATCACAAAATAATACTTTTCACTTTTTCAGTAGAAATATAGTCTGAAACTTGGACCTGCATAAGCTGCACCTCTGTTGCTTCTCATATATTGCAGTTTTTGTACTCCACGAAGCACCAAAACTGACATGGACCTGAGACACAACGTAAACATTAAGACCAACAAAATTGAAGTACCCAATTGTATTATAATGATAGAGAGAAACTAACAGGCATCGCTCTCTGCACTCAGCACTCATGGAGAATGGCCAAAGTAACAGTGGAGACAAGCGACCTAAGGAAGTACACCTGGACTTGCAGACGCCTATCAATGTGCAGAAGGGACGTGCGTTGGTGCCTTGGTGGGAAGATCTTTTTGCTCAGAACGTTGGTGGGAAGATTGGAAACTGATAAAAACCTGAACAGAGGTATTGTGATTTCCATGATTAAGAAAGGGTAGGGAGTGGATAAGAATCTGGAGATTCACGAGATGCTAGAAAAGAATGCCTTTCTATTTTGTTTTGCTAGTCGGGACAATTTCAACCGTGTACTCAAAGGGTGACCGTGGTCTATCCGAGGTATTTTGAACCCATGATCTTCAAAGGGACAATACCATGAAAAAAGAAAAAAGAAATGATAATCTAGCAAATAGCACATCTAAAACAATTTTAGTTGAATTAAAGAGAGTATCACCCTATTTTTTTCGAAGCCATTGAATATTAAATAATAAACTTGATAAAATAAATATTCATAAATTATTCATATAATTAGAACTCATGATATATTGTATAACACCTTTTATTAGCTACTCCCTTTAGTCCTTATTATAAGACACCGACTAGCAAGTTTATTTGGTCCTTTTTATAAGGCACTTGCTTGTTTCCAATGAACATTAATTATGTTTTTTCATGTCTGCTCATAATTAATAAGGGTAATGAGTGAGAGTAATAATTAATATAATATTAGAGTTTAGTATAATTAGTAGGGGTAATATTGAAAACTACTTAAATTATAGGACAACTTTATTGACTTTAGCTGTTTTTATTGGTTTGTGAGAAAAGTTAGTTAGTGCCTTATAATAAGGACTAGAGGGAGTAACACATTATCCATTACAAAGTTTATACAACCCTATATCAAAGTTTTTCCCCTTGGTTAGATATATGACAAATGAAGATATGCAACATCTACCCCTCGTCTTTGGTTTAACTAGTAAAAGGGTTGGACACTCTCACTAAAAGGGAGGGAGTTCAATCTTGGAGTTGGTCAAGGCGCTAAGGGAGGCATCCTAGGGGTCTACGAAGCAACAATGACCCAGGTTAAGGTGGAAACATGTGTATTATTAGTCATGAATTCCTTGCGGCTTGGGCTCCAAGCGCCCTGCCCTTGGATTGTAGGTGAACCCAACCCCCTCTTAACATTTTTAATAGAAAAAGAAAGAAGAAGATATGCAACATCTATTTAAGAGTGGAAAATTATGATTTTTATGAATATAAATTTATTTAAATATGTGTGTGAATATTAAAAAATTCGTATTATTTAATTCCAAAATTATGTGTCAGATTCATGGCCTTTAGATTATACATAGGGTGCAGATTATCACAATGGAGGCGCCCTGCAGAACAACGCAATGGAGGTGATCTACATCACCTTCCAGGGGCGGGGGGACCTTCTCCCGCCAATTTTGTTCAGTGCACCATATTCCCACCCTGACCCCAAGATCCAATCAGTTCTCCTTAAATCATTTCTCAGTTAGCGTGCGGGCAAAAATGGACAAATATCTAGTCCATTCTAAATCGTCCACTAAGAGTGCTCGCTCTTGTCGAAGGTAAATTTGTTCCGCTTATAGTGAAGTTTCTTATGGAGTCTACGAGTGTTGTGAAATCTTTTTTTGGTTGAAAGGCGTATATGGGAAAGGGAGTCCATAGAAGTGAATGGAAGATTCGAGCCTATTTATCGACATCAGATGCTTGATCTGTTAATTCGTTCCTATTCTGAGGTGCGTCAAGTTCTGTTTAACTTTTCTATGAGTTAATCTTTTTTTGGTTGAAATTGCTGCTAGTTGAAGTTTAATCGGCGATCTTAATTCTGTCAAGGTTGGGGCCTTTCCGCATTTGTATCATGGAAATGGAGAGCCTTGCCAATCTCATGTATGTGCTATTAAAGTCATGAATTTTCCTTCTAGTTAGTCTACTAATTAATGTCTTTCACTTTTATGATTAATGTCTAGCCAATGTCTTGGTCTTGCTTTTCAGATGAATCGACTTGCAAGCGAGGCAATTATTGATCGCAACGTGTCATTTTGGAAGTCAGTCTCCAATTCTTTCTGTCTCGTGAAATCCATTCTGATCAATAAGCAACGTGTATTCAATTGTTTAAATCACTGGTGTTGTCTGCAGTGATGATTTTCAATATTTAAAATAAATTTATTTTATTTTCTAACAGGCAAGGCATCTCTGCGGTAGATTTTGACAATAAGGTAATATATAGGCAAGTAGTTACCTCTGCCATCATGAAATCACGAAATGTAACAAAAAAAAGTGAATTGTTGATAGAGCTAGCAGTTGAATGACGTTGCAAATTTCTAGTAGCCCTGTTTAATAATTGTTTGGCTAGATTTGAACAATGAATACTTTGTAGGTCAACTATTCTTCCATGAAAAGAATTGGATTCTTTTTTATGAAATTGTAAACCATGATCTAACTAGGTTTTATAGATAGTGGACGTGAAAATTTCAACTGGCTGATCAAACATCGAAGCCTATGACAAATTGAAATATTTTAAAATGTTGATTCACTGATCATTCTTTGTGTACCATAATTTTTTTATTTTTATTTTTTTGCATAAATTGAATTATACTTCTTGCACCTATAAATACAGGTATGATTTTTTTAAGTGAATTTTCTGTTTGTTTATTGCAAGGGAAACACAGTTAATATCATGAAATTCTTGCTGCTATTCTATGTTTTTTTTTTAATACTTTAATGATTCATTCATACTATTTTTGGGCTGTATTCCAGGGAATATACTTGGTCTCTGGGACAAAATCAGGTTGCTTAACAGTGCATGACTTTGAATCCCTATATTGCCAGATACATGAGTTAACATGTAAGTTCTTCTTTGGCAGTTTTCTGTTTTTAAGAGTTTCTAAAATGCTCTTCTGATTAAAAAATTCTAAGTGCAAAGCAACAAAAGTGTCATGCTCTGTGAGCCAAATCCTTGATTTCATACATTCTAGGACATGAGAACACCATTGTGTTGTAGTCATTATTATTCTTTCATTAATTTTCCTGGTAGGCTTGAAAGAAGATGAAAGCAAGCATCTAATGCATCTCTCACTAAATCGGCAACTTGATGTTGTAAGATGGAATCCACTTAACCAGGATGAGGTCTCGACTCGGTTAAAATTTATTCCTTTTCAGCATTGTACATTCAAGATTATGATTGAAGATAATTTACTTGAATCCCTTCTACCACTTATTATGGAAATTGCTTTGGTTTTAACTTTTATCTTCCCTTTGTAGTATTCTGATAAATCAGGACCCTTTGCTATATGAAGTAAATGTGTACACGAGGATCTTATGCATTTTTCCGTTTTAGGTTGTCTGTGCATCTATAAAAAGTAACGAAGTACTCATCTTTGATGTTGGTTATATGTCTTGTGAACCAATTGAAGTAAGTCCCTATTCTCATATAATCTTATCTTTTCTCTTTGATGTTGCAGACAACGATTTAATTTTTCCAATGTATATCTTTCAGAAATCAAAACATGTTTCTTCTGTCAATACACAATCAAATTGGTCATATACTCAAGCATGTGCAGAGCACCATTATGATTTTTTGCTCTGAATTATATCATACAGGTGTTAAGAACAAGACAAACGGCCACAGTACATGGATCTAACATTCACAAAGGTCTATCCGATGTTGCCCTAATGCTAAATGACTCAAAGTGAGTAAGTGAGGCCAACTACTTTTTTGTTTTTATTTAGATGACAGGAACTGCTTGTGCTGATATACTTGATTTGTGATAAAATGCCGCACATTATAGTAGCTATAATGTCTAAACTTGTAATTAAATATGGTTCTGTTGATTAAATTTTCTCGCCATTTTTCTTGTTTTCATGTCAACCTTGATTAATGAGTCTATCATAACAAAAGCAGAAGGGATGGTATGTGCTTGTTTGACTGATGGTGGATATTACTTTCATGTCCATTAGTTTGATTTTTTTTCTTTGCTTAGTCACGCATAAAATAGTTTGGAAGCATTCTATGACGTTTCGTACTCAGTGATCTCTCATTTTTAGTAAATGTGCTTCAACATAAAACATAGTTTGTTTGAAATATTTGATTGAGGGTTTTTACGTCTCTTTGAGAAATATGAGCTTCTGTTTTTCCTAAATCCTAATCCGTTCATGACTTATCAAATTATTTATTTATTTTTGATTTTATACAAGAAAGCTTCAAGGCCTTTCCTTCCAATTTGGGATGTTAATAAGCTATCTGTGCTGATTTGTTAATCCCTCCTCGTGGGACAAGAGAGAGACTGAATGTATGTTGTCAAAAGATCTTTTGTTTTATATTTTCCCTATACCATTAACCAGTTGTTTTTCCCGGTCAGGATTTGTGATAGTAGTAGGACCTATCAATTTTAGTTCTGACATTGCAGGTCTAAGCTTTGTTGGTTATTTTCACCAGGATGCTTGCTTCTGATACACATGGCGGAATCAATGTATGGGATAGAAGAGTGAAAACTCTCCCTTGTCTTGAGCTTGCATCTAGTTCCTCTGGTATGCTCAACAGCATTCAAGTAAATGCAGAAAATCAGGTTGAGTGTTGTGTCTGCATTCTATAATGTCATTGAGTTTTTGTGCTTTTCTCAACTATGGATGTTAAAATTTGATGTTTCCAAAAGTTTCCCGACATAGATTGATTGATTGATTGAAATAGTTCCAGAAGTAGGCATGCTTATCTCAAGCTCAAAACTTGTATATCACTTATGAAGTCCTGAGAATCTAGGTATTTTGAACAATACACGCCCTTCATATAGCCCAAAAAAACTAATGCATAACCATGGCCTTACAAAACTCCAGTTGATAGCACAGATGAAATTGAACTTATGTAGGTTTGATTTCCCCAGGTTTTGATATATGTCTTGTTCAATTTTGTTCTGTATATATTATACTTTGAGAAATTATTAACAAGGAGTGTTACCTTCATTCCAGATCATTTTTGGTGCTGGGAAGAATGGTATGGTGTACGTGTGGGATATTCGGGGTGGAAGAGCATCTGCTGCTTTCCAAAGTCACAAAGAGGTTGTAGCTGAGATTTTGTAACTGCATATAGTTAATTAATATTCATTATATTTAAGAAGGGAGAATCAGAAAGAAGTGAAGAGCCAAAGATTTGTCAGTGGCTGAAGCAAAACAGCATACAAGTTAAAAAGCTTAGTCAGTTCTTAAGTCTGTGACTTCGTCATATAGTCAACAGTATTGCTTGAAATTAAGTATGCCTTTTAGAGTTGAGAAAGAGAATGCATCATACTATGCAAGTTAACAGCTTCCACAAATTTTGGTGATTTTAAATTTAGTTTTGAGATAAAGACTTGTATGAAACACAAAAATGAGTTCTTATATGGTAATCAAATCGTTCCATTGGAAGACGTATAAGGATCTGAATCTCATTGGATGTATCGCATCTATTAAAATACTGCCTTGCTCTTGTGTATTTTGGATGTATCCCATCTTAGCTTTCTAATTCTGATTTAAATTTTGTTTAGGCATGTCATCCACCTGTGACATCATTGAAATTGGCATCACTGATGGAGAAGATTGATTCTCTGAAGGTAACATTCCTCACGGTCATTTTTTGTCATGTTATAAATCAAAACTGGAGTGTAACTTGTGAGGCTGATACAGATTTCTAATTTTAAAATCTGTACATTTATAGCTTTTATATTTGTTTCTTTAACTCCTTAAGCTTAGGCTTAGTATCATGTCTAAGTCATTTTGAAGTTTAAGCCAGAAAAGGTTCTGCCCTATGTATTGACAAAGCATTAACATTCACCTTAGATATTGAATAAAAAAAATAGAGTTGTGACAAGGACCATAAAATGGAATTTGATTCCAGCCAGCAACGCGCTATGCACTGGTTATGAGAAGAGTAAATAAAACCTCAGTTTCTATCATATCTGGTGCTCCGTCATTCAGCAATATGCAATTAAATGTTTCGTGCTCTCACTGACAAATCACAGCTACATACTAAATGAACATTTCAATTTTCATGCAACAGCTTTATAAAATGTAACTAGTTAATGGTCAAAGAAGATGCTTAGGTCCATCAGGTTATGGAATATAATATGATGTTGAGATTGTACAACAAAACTATTGATTTTGCATGCTTATATTTTATGCTAAACCACAAACATTGTAATGCAGGCGCAATCAGATATTATTCCAAAGGAGATACACTCTATCAATCTTAATCCATCTTGCCCATATCAGTTGGCATTCCACCTTGATGATGGCTGGTAAGTTAGGAAATTGGCAATTTTCTAATGCAAGAAAAGAAAGGGAAGGAAGAGAAACAAAATTAGTGACTATCAGAATCCTAAATCTTATAGACGAGTTATAAATAAACTACCTATTAGTTATATTTGTCAACTGTTCCTTCACATATTAATATTCCGCCTAGTATGTTCTTCCATCAGCAAGATAATATTTTTTAAGTGCTTTATTTCTCTCTAATAATTATAATGAGAATTTGCATCATTTTCTACGTAGAAAGGATTTTTTACCTAGAATTAAGACACTAACATGATGTGATTTATGTTATCACTTATTGCATCACTCAATAACGTTGTGTCATTTCTTAACAGCCTGTGCATTGTCCTGAATTTTATTCAGAACAAGGGAAATAGTGGGCTTTTAACCAAATTAGTAGTTGTAAAGTAATTGTTTTCCATCATTTCTGAAATTTTCCTTAATAATTTGATGTAGGTCAGGCGTTCTGGATATTTATAACCTTAAAGTTACGCATATTCATTGCCCTCCGCCTGCATGGTTGTAAGTTCATAACTTGAATTGCTGCTCTTTTGAAGTTTATCAGAAAGGCCCTCCTTAAGAAATCTAATATGCTTACTGCTTATTTCTTGTTAGAAATGATTCTTACGTTTCTGCCGAGCCATCGTATATAAGAAAACCTTCATGGTTATCCACAAGTTCGGTGAGAGTTTCTGATGCTCTTGTTGCACATATATTGTTGAGTAAATATCTTTTTTGGTCCCTGACAAAAAACACAGACCCCATTTTGGTCCCTTACAAAAAAAAGGTCCCTTATTCGTCCTTTTTTAGGGACTAAAAAAGACCTTTTGGAAATTTGTGAGGGATCAAAATGTTAACCAATCGACTCTTATTCGTCCTTTTTATGGACTAAAAAAGACTTTTTTTTTGTAAGGGATCAAAATGGGGATCATGTTTTTTTTTCAAGGACCAGAAAAGGGTATTTACTCTATATTGTTCTCTTCAATCTTTCTTATAGTGCTAACATTTTCTCTTTAGTCCTTTTTTTTTTTGGCTTGGCACTTATGACAGTACTGCTTATCTTATTGTATGAACTTCATTTACCTTTTTAATTAGGGAAATTGACATGGAAGGACCTTGGTAGAAAAATAATGACTCAAGGACCCTCAATTCAAAAAAAAAAAAAAACTGAGAGAACCAAGATCCTTTACTAATTTTGAGAAAAGAAACTCTGGACCAAAAAGCCCTTACTTGGCTGGAAACAGACTTGTAAAAACCAGTAGGAAGGACTATTGTAAAAACTGGAAGTTGAGTGCTAGATAATTAAACTTCCACGACTTACAACTGCAGCGTTTATGTCTTTATGATATGTAATAAAATTTCTAGATTTTAGAACACAAAAATCTGAAAAAAAAAGGGTTGAGTTTTGGGTATTTACAATTGAGTTTTCGATTTTTATAACTTAGCTTTCAATTCTTACAAGTTGATGTGTTTCCAACTGAGTATGGTCCATAATATTTAAAAATAAAATCAGTACAAGATCTTGGTCCTTGAATTTCATTTCTTAAACATGGGATTTTTGAGTGTCAGTATTTTCCTACCGATGTCCTTTCTTGTCATTTTCCCTCTTAATTTTCTTTATGGACTTTGCAGTTGTTTTTCTTGGCTCACAAAAACATGAAATAAGCTTTCATATGTTGTAACCTAGTGCAGATCTATGTAGTTGGATCATCATCTGAACGTGGCATTCATCTCCTGGATTTCTATCCCAGCACCCACTCATCAAGCCATGTAGATTTCAAGTACGTTTTAATTTTGAAAAACAAAAACAAAATAAAAAAATCTGTGGTATGTCAAAATTATTATTTTTCCTTTTCATTCTTTCAATTAAAGGCAATGAAAAATATATTACCAAAAAAAAAAGGTAATGAAAAATAGTGCGTTTTTAAATATCAAGGGCGAGATAAATAATTTAGATTTCCTGTGAGGAGTTTTTTTTTTTTTGAACATGCGTTGTTGACATCTAGAACTCTGTATTAGGACTTGTTAAATTTAGGGACAAAAGAAAGCTGAAAATTGGGACTTATATTAAGAGGTGAAGGAGATATTTCATCTCAATCATTGTCTTGCTGTAAAATATGATTGAGATTACATACACATACAAGAGATCTTTGTTATCCTGGGTATCTTTTCATACCTGTGAACATATCGTCATCTGTCAAAATTTTATAGTTGTCTGTATATTCTCCACATCTTTATTTTTTCCCCCTAACCAACCGTGTTAACTTTCTTCCAGGGAAGATGTTGAGGAAATGTCGGGGTGAACAAGCGGAGAAATCAAAACAGGTTTCTTGCTTTATCCGAAGGAGTAACTGCATGTACTGTTCATCCCCTATATAATACTATCATAGCCGGAACAAAGCAAACATCTTTGCTCATGATTTCCCAGAAAAGTGAGTCATACAGAGGAGGGGATTAAACTACAAAATTCACTCACTCTAGTGTAACAAGTCTGGTTTCTTTCTCTCCACTATGTCTTAAGTCTTAACTGTAGTTTTGAACTATTCATATATCAAAATTTAAAGGTTCAAATTAACTTATCTAATACAAATTATCAAATTTAACAGTCCCCGATTGGAAATTTTATTAGTGAGAAAGACTTCATAACTTTTTATACACAGAAAGCATTATTAGTGTTCTTCAAATTTTGTACATATAGAGCACTAATATTCTGATTTAAATTATTCTCACTAGTAATATTTAATGGGGTCTTTTCCCAAAGAAATCACATTAAAACTCAGGAAAGGTTAGCTTCACTTATCAGCCTCACAAAATTAGTTGGGAGTATGATAGTTGTGCTGCTGCACCTTCTTGTCTTGAACTTTTAAGCTTTGAACTCCGTTGTGCAAATGCCATTTTATTTTAACTGTATGATTGTAATTATATGGATAAATAGTTGGCAAAAAAAATTATATGGACGAATAAATGCTTCAAATTAATTGAATCAATACCTACTTTATCAATTACGTGGATGGAATGAATTCTTCAAAGGAAAAAGAAAGGCACGTCTATTTGAACATGCACATACATACACACTAAGGACCCGTTTGTTATAAAGAAAGTTTGGGGAGGGAAAGGAACTTTGGAGGAGGGAAAGGAAAGGAAAGGAAGATTTGAAAGATGAGGGAAGATGGCTTGAGTTGTTTGGTAGGAAGAAAATGAAGAGGGAAAGTTGGTAAAAAATTAGGAAATGTCTATTTTACCCTCAAAAGAAATTAATTCAAAATAAAAAAAAAAAAATTCTAAAATATATTTTAAAAAAATATATTATTGTTAAGTTCGAACTTTTGAAGAAAAAAATTTCGCCAAATTTGAACTTTCCCGCCAAATTTGAACTTTCCCGCCAAGTTTGAACTTTCCCGCCAAGTTCGAACTTCCCGCCAAATTTGAATTTCGGGTAAATTTTGTCAAAAAACCATCTTCCTGGGAAGATGGCAGCTTTCCTTCCATTTTCGGATGGAAAGCACTTTCCCTCAAATGAGGGAAGATGGACCCTCACTGGAAGATGCTGACTGGACTTTCTATGTAACAAACAACCAAAATCCATGGGAAGATTGAGATCTTCCCTTTCCCTCCCCAAGCTTTCTTTGTAACAAACGGGTCCTAAATGTAGTTTTAACTGTCATTTCATTAAAAAAAAAAATATCAAAAAGTATACCTACAGTAGACTAAAATATATAACTTAAGCAAAGGTTTCAAACTATCTATTTCAAAATATTATATGTAGGAAGAATATTCACGACAAATACAAAGTAAGAATAGAGCATCCTACACTATTGTAAAATCTACAAAAATCAATTTTAACTTGCCTTAATCACTTTATAAGGTATTTTTACACCTAATTTAGCTTTAAACTTCACATGGTCGTTTACACTAGTTTTTTATTATTATTCGTAATAATGAAAATATCTATAAACATGTCTGCATTTTTTATAAAATATATTAATTGTTAATAATTCCAAAATGGCAGCACATAATTTTTTTTATATATATCATAATATGTATAAGTTATAATAATATAATTATCTCAAAATCTAGAACTTTTTTATTTTTATTTTAAAACTCTTAATTTAAAAAATTATTGCAATTTTAAACAAATTTTGTAAGTGCACAAGCCAGAAAATCTAATCATTATTTAGAAGAGTAAAAGGTTATCACCTCTTCCAATAAGTAAGCTTCCACATTTTTTAGGATTTGAACTTATGTTCTCCTCCTTATAGAGGTGAGGCCCCTTGGTATCTCAACTAATAGCTTACTTACCGATAAATCTAATCATTATCTTGCATGTCATGGTTTTCGTTTCTTGTGGCAGCTCTTGTTTTGATACAACCATTCTGACCCTAAATATTTACTCCCTTCTGTTCTAAATACAAGACATAATTAATTTTTTAAAAATATTAAGCAAGTTGATTAAATTACTTTAAAATACTTACATTTATCATTTTTTCTTCAAACTATTTTACCTGACTCATAAACTGATATATAATATAATAATACATAATATATGATGTGATTAAGTAACTTATTTAGTTTCTTTAATCTCAAAAAAAAAAGTCAACTACGTCATATATTTAAGATTGGAGGAAGTAATATATCTTAAAGTTGGGAAAATTAGAATAAAGGACCTAGAGGGAAAGATATTAAATGAGAATGACCATAAAAATTATAATTATTTAGAAGGATCAAATACAAAAAGATAAATTAAAAATAATAAAATGCCTCTAATGAAAATCTTTTGCATTCCCTCCTACTTTCTCTCCCACATTTTATTTTTAAAACTAATATAATATTCTAAATTCCACTAAATTAAACAAAAGTTTTCTCAATTGTCATTTTTCTCAACTTGCATAGATATCTAAGGGGAAAAAAACACATTCTTCAACTTTTTCACAATTTTAATTTTTTTAAATAAACAAAAATTATATAATTTTAATAAAACTCAAGGTCTTTTATAATTTATTTTATAAGTTAAACCAAGATAGTTTATATGATTTATTTTTATTTTATAAGAAATTTATGCGGGTTAAAAACTTCATTCAATCTCAATGTTAATAAAACTAACAAATCTATTATATCCTAAAAAAACATGAAATGAGTTTTGTTTTTATTTTTTATAAAAAGAGGTTAATTGGCACAACATTGATGATACTCCTTCAATTCTAAATATAAGACAATTGCCCTTTTTAGAAAGATTAAGGAAGTTAATTAAATTACTTTATAGTATTTGTATTTTGATATTTTTTCCTAAACTAATTAATTTGACTAATAAACTAATATATAATCTAAAAATACACAACATATGATATGATTAAGTAACTTATTTAACTTCTTTTATCTCCCAAAAAAAAATCAACTCTGTTTTATATTCAGAACCAACGGTGTATAAATCGGTCAACCTAATAATATATTGATTAATGGATAAAGTACACTTTTAATCATTTAAGTTAAAATGAGATATACTTTTAGTCCCTTAACTTTATAGAGTATATACTTTTAGTCCCATAATTCTAACACTATTAATATTACTAACAGAAAACTGTCGCATAACAAATTTCTTAAGTGATGACGATATACACTTAAATGATGATTGTATAATTAAATGTTATTAATCTTAAAATTTTTTAAATTAAAGAATATCCAAAAATCTAACGAAATAGCCAATATCAAAACTTCGATTGTAGTAAATTCTTTTTTAATAATCTAAACATATTATGTTAATAATCTAAATAACAAAACATCGCTAATGCAGACAAATGACAAATATGGACGAACTGCAGTTCCAGCATGCCGAAGACAATACAGTGGCAAGACCCATACAAATAGCTGACCAATCTAACACAATCACAATGAGAAATTACCGGGATCTGTGTAAGGCTGAAGATATGACTACATAAGATGCAACCGAAGCAGGTTAAAAGCCATCTACAAACCATCAAAAGAGCTTTTCTATACAACAAAGAATAATATATAAACCCTGCAAAAAAATTATTTTAAAACAAAGGCTGACATATGTAATCCCCCTATGTGAATATAAAAAAATATGCACACAAGTTAAAAAAGTGATACAACTGAGAATTCCACACCTTTGTAAGCTTTCATTACAACTGCAATTGATGCCTTTCGAACAATGTCAACTTTACTTAATATGCCTTCTGCAAGAAGAAAAGGTAAAACAGTATCCATGGCTTAGCGTGCATATGACCTAGTGCTTGCATTGCAGCAGCAGCCAGAGTATAAGTTTGAGGATTAACCATATCTACAAGACATCTAAGCGTATTCTGGAAAAAAATTTAGATATGCAAAATGTGTGTGTGCATGCGCACGCATATTTTTATCGGATAAAAGGATACATGAACTACTAAAATTTCTATTTCAACTAATGAAGTAAATTACAAGGGATACAAAACCAGAAAAAGGAAACATAAGCTCATAAAAGTTCTCCGGTCTAACTTATTCTTAAATAAACAATACTACCTCCGGTCCTAATTATAAGACATATTTAATCGATCTTGGAGGGATTAAGGATATGAGTTAAAATTGATTAATTTTACTCATTTTCCTAAAATACCCTTATATAAATTTTGCACTTCAATTACCTTGTTGATTTCACATAATCCCTCATTCATCTTAGGAAGAAATTGAAGGGGTATTTTAGGAAGAAATAGACAAAAATTATAATGTTGTCTTATAATTAGGACCAAAATCAACTCTCAAATATTGTCCTATAATTAGGATCGGAGGGAGTAATATACTTATATCTGAAAAAGCATATGTTGTTTTAAAGACTTAGAGTTCTAATCAAGATTACATTCTTTTTCCTTTTTGTTTTTTCTTCAACCTCTCTTACAAAAATCAATTGTGATTAGTTTCTCCAAAATAAAGGATGGGAAACTAAGAACCCTTTAATATTTTAAAGGTGGGCTGCACCAACCTTTTTCTTTGTTTGTATTCTTTTTCTTCATGTTGCTTCTTTAACCTCTCCTACAACGTAACAATCCATTGTACAAAGTCGATTAGTTCCACCACAACAAAGGTTGGAAAACTAAAAAACATTACAATTGTATAAAGGTAAGCTACTACCTTTCCTTTTGTTTGTGCTCTATTTCTTCATGTTTTTTCTTCAACAATCCATTGTACACAATGGATCAGATTCATAAGGATAAAGTAGCTAAAATAGCTAACAAAACAAGTCATGGACTGACGAAATCAATCTGCTTCAGAAGTTCACAGTTAATAGAAAATAAATTGAAATTTATTGCAGTAGAGCATGTCAAGTCAAAATTGCGTAGTTAATGATGATGCCCTAAATGTTAAAAGACATGTGGTTTTGGAAACATAAACTCCTCACTTTGTCGTCGTCTATAAGGCCAAAACACACACACACATATATATATATTCCTTCAAAAATTCAAGAAGATTCTCAAGCACATAACATTCACAAGTCAATTTAATCTTTAAGAGCCTGCAGATTCCAATAGATTAATCACATAAGACCAGTATATACATAGTCACATATTCCCATTTCAATAATTTTATTATTAAAGCATATTCCTAAACACCTACATTGCCAAAAGTTTGCATAGCATACCATTAAATAGTAAAAATAGACTTTTGACAGATTTCGGTCATCCAAATTAAACACCACTGACCTTCTTCAAAAGCTCCTGGCCTCTCTTAATAACAAACTCTTCACTTGAGTTAGCCAACCAAACAACACGTGATGATCCACAAACAAACCACCCAAAAGATATAAATAAGTAACAAGAGTAAGAAAACTCACAAATGCGATTTATATAACACAAGACCTATAGGATACCCAATCAACTGACACAACAATATATGAGGGATATTGATAAACAAGTTTAAAGTTGAGTCTCAACCTTTTCTTTCTTGTGTTATCTTTTTTCAACCTCTCCTAACACAATTCATTGTACAAAATGGATTAGTTTCCCTAGAACAAAGGTTGCAATACTAAGAAACATTGTAAAAGTATAAATGTAAGCCTTGGCCTTTCCTTCTATCTGTGTTATTTTTCCTCATGTCCTTTCCAATATGCTCTGCAATTTCTTCATCTTTTGCCACCTAAGAACAAATGGCACTAATGAATTTGTTTTCCTTCGAATAAGCTATATTTAAAATGTTTCGATTGGCAAATTAGTTATCGTTGGTCAAGAAAAAGGTTGGAAAGCTAAGAACCCTTATAATAGTCTCGTGGTGATCGTCAGCCTTTTCTCTTTGTGATCTTTTCCTCATTCTTTCTTCAACCTCTCTCGCAATAATCGTTTAAAAACCGATTAGTTTGTCAAGAATAAAGGATGGAAAACTAAGAACCATTATAAAAGTTTAAAGGTGAGTCGCAACCTTTTCTTTTATTAATACTCTCTTTCTTCATGCTCTTGCTTCAACCTCTCCTGCAACAATCCATTGTACAAAATGGATTTGTTTCCGTAGAATAAAGATTGGACAACTAAGAAACATTATAATAGTATAAAGGTAAGCCTTGACCTTTCCTTTTCTTTGTGCTCTTTTTCAGCCTCTCCTGCAACAATCCATTGGACAGTATGGATCAGATTCTAGAGAATAAAGCAACTAAAATAGTTTATTGAAAATTTGGTTTGACAGGTGTTATTAAATGGCCCAGTGCAAAGCTAAAGATCTAAGATAAAATGCAAATGGAAAAAAAGTGAAGAAATGACAAAAACCAAACGAACCCAAAGGAAAACAAATTGAAAGTACATAAGAGTCACAAGCAAAGGCAAGCCAAAGTAATTCAACATCTTTCATATCAAAGTAACTTCACATGAATCAAGTTTCTAAGCACCATGACAACTGGTTTAACAAGGTGAACCTAAGCTAATAGTCCCTCACGAATGGCAAGTCTTTAGCCCTCTCACTCAAAGTATATGGGCTTGTGTTTACACTCAAAAATCCACCTTACCAAATCCCCTTTCCATAAGCTTGGCTATTATCTAGGTTCTCCACCACTAACAATCAAATGCTAGACATAGATAAAAAGGACTTTTATTGGGTGGTAAAGTAAGCGCTTTAGAAAGTCAAGAGTCGTTAAGGAAATCATAGAATAGAAAGAATATGCATACAATAAATTTAAGGCCTAGAATTCACAACCACTTGGTAAATAAAAGGGTAATATGCATAAATTATAAGTATATCCCCCCACCCTCCTCTCTCTCTTGTTTCTTTCTTTCTTTTTTGTTTTTGTTGTTGTTGTATTTCTTTCTTTTTGTTTCTCAACTTTTTTTGCCTTTTTTTTCCTCAAGTTCTTTTTTTGGCACTCCTGAGCAAAGCACAAAACTATCCTGAAATATCTTCCACAAGCAGGCAATCATTCATATTCGAGCATAAAAGCGATGGTTCAACAATTATATCCTCCCAGTTAGCAAAAACTACAGAATAATAATGATAAGAGATCAAATTATGAACACAATTAGGATAGAGGAATATAACTGAGAGAGTCTCTCAGGGATGTAAGTGTTTCACTCATCTCACCTTTATGGGGGTTTTTTCTCTCAAACCAACCTAGGCTAAGCTCTACCATAGGCTTGTAATAATTCTAATTACTACCACCACTTACATGTGCATTCAATAATCAAGAGGTCTTTCCCGCTTTTAATGTTGGAGATAGGCCATATGGAATGGATGATGGCGTGGTAACTATTATACATGTAAAAGAAATAAATAGCATCCAAAATTTGTCATATAATATACAAAGTAGTGATAATGTTGCCAATCAAGAGAGCTTGGTGGGATGCCTTTCTTTGTTTCTCTTTTCTTGACTTTCTTGATCTTGATTTTTTTTTCCTTGCCATTTTTTTCCTTTCGAGGAGCTATACATTTTTCCTTACTTTTCTTTGGCTCATTTCTCCCTTTTTATGTGGGATGCCTTTTTGCTTCTTCTTTTTTCCCCTTTTCCCCCTCTCTTCTTTTGCCAACTCCTCTTTTTCTCATTTGTTGTCATCCCACGCATAATTAAATAATGGCAACAATACCACAAGAAGGAATTTAATAAATGACAAATAGAATGCTTAGAAATATATTTACATGCACAATAAATTACCACAATATAATGGAATTTAACAAAAGTGATGGGCTCAAAGGGGTAGCAAGGGATAGTGATATTTGTGGCTTGTGTTTGGGATAAAAATGGTTTAGAATATGAATGCCTCCCTCATTTTAAAGAATTGCACATGTGTAAAGTAGCCATAAAAAGAATTAGAACAAGTTCTGAAGAGTTACCAGAGTAGGAGGTTAGTCACACAATTTTTGGAATTATAGGCTCAAATGTCCTTCCAACAAGGCTATCTCTCTCGTGAGATATTCACAAAATCCAATTGAAGACTAACTGATCACAGAGCATTTGCCTTACCTGTTTCTAATGCTAACCTTAAGAATATAATCAACTTAGTCATCGCAATCAACAATGAATATGATAGATTCATGCATGTATCAGAATGTTCCAGATGCGCACACTCCCCCAATCAATCAAATCCAACCAAAGTGAATAGGCCATAAAACATAAATATGCATCTCTATCAGTCCCATACATAAATGTAAGACTCTCAACAATCTGAATTACCTCAACATGGTAGGAATTTATTGACTAAGTTTTTTGTTGGCTGTGGGTTATGAAAGAAGATAATTTAAGGCTCAAAGTGGTTAGGCACTGGATGTTGCAATGCATTAAGGTAGGAAATATTTATGAAGGTTTTTTTGGCTATGGGTGTTGAAATAAAACATAATTTAAGGCTCGAAGTGGTTAGGCAATGGATGCAGTGATGCGTCGAGGTGGCAATTTGGATCTAGCCATAAATATCATGATAGGAAGTATTTACAAGTTCTTTTTTTTTTTTTTTTGCCATGGGTAGTGAAAGAAAAACATAATTTAAGGCTCAAAGTGGTTAGGCAACGGATGTGGCAATGCATCAAGGTGGTTAGGCAATTTGGATCTAGCTATAAATATCATGATAGGAAGTATTTACAAGTTTTCTTTTTGGCCATGGGTTATGAAAGGAAAACAATTTATGGCTCAAAGTGGTTAGGCAGTGGATGTGGTAATGCATCAAGGTAGGCTCTTTGGATCTAGCTATAAAAAAATGAATGCATTTCTCATTTCCATGTCTAGCAGATGCAAATATGTGGTCTCAAACAAGACGCAAGCCAAGTTTTAGAGTAAAGAAAAGATAGGTGGTACACACATGAATTGAAATGAATTTTGGAGCCTTTTTGGGGTTTTTCCTGTTAAAAGGGTCCTGAAATGAATTTTCCCAAAAAAATAACGCTGACATTCTTCAGTTTTATCAAAATTATAATTTTATTTTTGAATTGACCCAAGCTTTAATTGAAAATAAATATTACCACTCTGGTCCTATTTATAAGTTCAGTTTGACCAAATCTCACATACCAAAGAGAGTTAGGTATCACAATGATTATAGAGCAAATTTCTAACTTTACTCTCATTTATGAATGAGTACCTTTTAAATAGGACCAGAGTGGTATTTCAAAACTCTCTCATATTTTTCTCTTTCCAACATGGCTAGCCAATCTCTCTCATCCTAATTAATATAGGCAAAATTGTCACAATCTCATTTATTTGGTCAAAATGGACTTATAAATAGGACCAGATTTTTTGGTTAAACTGAACTTATAAATAGAACCAGAGTGGTATATAATTTCAAGATTACTCATAATCTATTATATATGTTAAAAAAGGTTACATATTTATATATATCTAGTAAATTAAAAAAAAAATATGCCATTTTAAATTATTCAAAAGAAGTATGTATAATTTATTTTTTATTTGAGAATAAATTTGTTAATAACTACATCATAAATTTAATGTAGGATTATATAAATGTTAGTGAAAATTAAAAGTTAATAATCTTGTCATGGAAGATTTTGACTGTTTTAATTTGGTAAAAATAAAATAAAATTGAGATTAGTTTTAAAATAGAATGGGGAAGAGATTGAAGAGGAGAAAGTATGAGATTTTAACTAAGGGCAATTTAGTATTTTAAATTTTTATTTTGATATTTGATCATTCTAAATAATTACAATTTTCATGATCCTTTTTCATAAATATTATGCTCTAGTTTCTTCTCTCTAATTTTCCCATGATTTATCAACTTTTCTCGAATATATCCTTGATAATTATAATAATGTCTCATATTTAAAAGAATTATACATAATTAATTAAAATCTATGAGATAAGTAAGAAAATAGTTTTTTCTTTCCATTCTTACCCTCAATTAAATGCACTGAAAAATAATACATTGTTTAATTCTCAAGGGTGGGATAAGTAATTTAGATTTTCTATTAGGAGTATTTTTTAGACCATTTATTGATTGATTGAATTTAGAACTTTGTTAAGTGTTAATTGACAGTATTTCATCTCAATCATTTGTTTTGTTGTAAAATATGATTTGTTGGTGAAAAATACTTTAGAAGTAAGTTTTCAAAAGGGTTAGAATCTGTGTAATTAATATGCATAACCTGCAAACATACAATACTTTTGCACATAAAGAAAACCAGTAAAAACTCCGAAATATAATAATGAACTTTGATGTAATCCGAGCCCAACATACGTTAACAATTTGTTTTCTCTATTCGGATGTCCAAGGTTAACAAACAATTGTCTCTCATGATAGAGCGGATTTTTCGTCTTCAGAATGATAGTACTCTCAATAAGAATGAATTGGAAACTTGAAGTTCAATGTAAGTTAAAGCTTGGTGCTGAGGCCGAATGGAAATTCAGAAAATAAACAAACGAGGAGGACGAAAACAAAGAGGAGAAGTTGAGTGTCAGTTTTGGATTCTGGCATGTTTGGCTCCTTGACAAGCTACAAATTTCATGTCCCTGCTTGGGTACGTAGTATCACCAATGAGAATACTCAGTATTGCAAGTTTACGTATCGTGCAAGCACCAGATCACCAACGAACTAAAAGTTGGGACATTACTGTTTGGATCGACGTCGCAAAATACTCGTTTTGATAGAAACAGTCTGATGCCGATGGCAAAACCACTAAAAACAGCACATCCCAAACATCCGTAACAGCAAAACGAATGATTGATGCTATAAGCCATGGACCATGAGAACAATAGGGTGTCCAGAAGAACATTCCATTGAGGCAATATTATTCTAAGTTACAACTTCCCCTTATCACCCTATCCTGATCGTGTTTTTAACTTTGCTTAAAACATCCAACTAATAAGCAAGATAAATATTTCCAGTGTCTATGAATAGCATCTACATCAGCCTTTATAGAAGTTCTGAAAGTATAGTGTATGCTCTGAGGCTCTCAGCACTAATAAAATTAACAAGCCCCTTGATTTCCCTTAAGTCTATGGCTTCAACTGATATGCACCGAAGAAATGATAATTATTAAAGAATGCCACCAACATTAGCCAAAACGTGTCCTGGTAGATATTTTTGGAGCTGTGACAGCAGTCTACCTGGCAAAAGCAACAGGTGGAAATGCAATTATTATAACATGGAGTAGCACAATATGCAAAACTAAAAGCAGAGAAGGCCTTTCCACACACCCCGGTTTAGAATATTTCTTTCCTTTCTTTACACTAGATAGAAACTTAATTAACAAAAACATGGAGGGGCAATATGTCATTTACAGGCCCAGTGACGATGTTATTAACGCTACTCAAGGAAATAATAAACCAAGAAACCATTGTCCTAAGCATCAAAGCTCAGATATACTTTCCTTCCTAGAAAAATTGCTATTATTAATTATTATATCCATGGTCACACTGGGAAGTAAGATGGCTGAGGCAGGGTGAAGCTAGCATTTATATAGAGATTTGATGTTTCCTGTAGCAGTCTTACTGTTAAATTGGAGAGCTACAGATGGGATGGGAGAGTGCATAACAAAGTGCATGACAACCATTGGCAAAGAACAAGATAGTCATTAATAGATTTCAACAGTCATCTGAGCCAATCTACAAAAAACATGGAATTTTAATGTTGTTTCCTGTTAAACGTCCTTGCAACTGTCAACTTAAGAAGAAGATTCTAGATTCCTTCCATGCATGATCAGACCATGGAGATTCTATGAACAATAAGCGTTTCTGGTTTCTGGTGACGTGTGCTACTGTGCTTGTTTATAGTTTCCTTCACTTCATAAAACACCATTATACCAATTACCACTCGCAATTGAACCACTTTGTTCCACTTTTAATAACAAATATCCCCAATTCCACAAACAAATTTGCAGGGCTCAATTGCATGACATACTTACAAATGCCGAACCATCACAAGGCACACAAAAAATAATTAACCCACATCCCAACTCTACACAAGCATCTATAAAGTTCCTTCTCGTCAATTAAATCCCTACCTGGACTGAAAAGACTTTACACAGACTCCTCTTTTGAGAGAATTGTATATACAAAAAATGACAGATTTTTATCTCACCCAGTATCAGACAGTTCACTTCCCATAATCAAAGTTATTGAAGTGAAGATAATAGTATAATTGGAGAAATAGAAACTAATGTCTTGCACTTTAAAAATTTACAGGTAAATAGAGACAAACTTTCTTCAACGATGATAATTAAAAGAACCGGAGGTAGTACAATGTACTTTAAAACTAAAATCGTAGCTTTTGTTCTGGAACCAACAGACAGGTGAATGGAAAAGTAGACTTAGGTCGAAACCTTACAGATAAACTACAAACTTTAGCATGCTACTAATACCAGTTTCTTTAACTCAACAGAAATAAATATATCTGCAGCATCCCTACGTACCTATTTAGCTTCCAAGAATCAGTCAGATTTAGAGTCGGACACCCTGTTTTCTCTCGCAGCCCTGGTATTGTCATACTCAAACTTCAACACATTGTGGATATGGGAAGTATCCTTAATATAGAACTGCCTTCCAAATGCACTCTCTTCGATAGCAGGGAAGTATTGAATTAAAATAGAATTGACTACCCAGAACCATGACGCTCCGAGAAAACTTCCCAAGGTGGCTCCAGCAAAAACCTGAGCCACAGTGTGGTAACCCAGATAAACCCGAGAATACATGGTTAGCAAAGCCAGAGACCATGTTATGAAATTCAGGAACACGTTGTTCTTCGAATCCCAAAAACCGATCCCTTTACTAGTCAAGAGAGTGAAATAGACGGCAAAGAATAACATGTATTGAGAATGACTTGAGGGCCATCCATGTGAATCGCACGTCTCCAGCAAAGCACATGTCTCAGGACGATCTTGTTGAACCGATGTCTTGATGAACTCGTTGATGAATTGGGAAATGAGAAGGCCGAGAGCGAAGAACATTCCCTGGAGTTCACGACGAAAGATGAAATGAGAAACGAAGCCACCGAGGCTGATGAAGACGGGGACTAGCGACACCCAGGCCAGAAAGTGGCCCAGCTGATCACCCCTTTGGTACCGGACATGGGTCAGAGTCACGGCCTTGAGCGGTGGCGTTGTCATGGTAAATAAGCGAAAACGTAACGGAAGTCTGATACCGGGGCTTAAATTCGTGTGGATGTTGAACTGATCAGATCTGAGACGTCAGAGGTTTTGATAATTGAGGAAGGAGTGGGACCAATTCAGAGTCAAACGAAGGGGATAAACACGGTTATATGTTGGCAGAAAAATGCATCGTGTACAAATTGTGAAGATTCGAGAAGGGAGAAGCTCCAGCTGGTCGGCGATTGCCTTCGGACTTCAGAGAAACGTTGAGAGATGAGGGTTAAAGTCTGCGATCTGGATATAAAAAAAATGGGAAAATCCGTACCAGGGCCCTTTTAAACTCAGAAATCCTAATTAAGGCTACAACACTCTGACATTTCCAGAAAAGGCCCCAGGGCCCTTTTTGACATTTGAATATTAAATAAAATGACAAAGACACCCTTAGTTTTACTTTCACTTTCCTCTTTCCTCTCTCCTCAGTTTTTGACATCTGAATATCGATATTCTCTCTCTTCTCTTGCTCTGTTTTAAGCAATGGAGGAGGAACATGTTTCCGTGAAGGAGGAAGAAGTAGAAGAGTGAAAGGAAGAAATATCTCTGCTTATTCTCTCATCCAACTTCCAAGGGGGCTGTTTCATTATTAATGACCATGCTACTTCGTTTTTAATCATTATAGGGTTGGGTTAGTAAAATCTTGCTCTGTTTTTAGGCATGGAAACAGAGGAAAAGGTCTGTATTTGAGTGGGAATGGTTGAAAGTGATCAAGGAATGAAGGTGAAAAAACGCCGAAATTTGATAGTTGTTAATACCTACGGTTTTAGTTGTTAATACCTTCGCTTTTAGTTGTTAATATGGTCGTTTAACTTGTTAATACGAGATGAAAGTGAAAACGTTGTAGAGTAAGTTGCTCTGTTTTTGGGCATGGAAACGAGAGGAGGTTTGTTTGTTAGTGGGAATGATTGAATGTGAAACGCCGATATGAGATAGTTGTTAAAGGGGCCGATATAGTTGTTAATGGGGTGATGTAGTTGTTAATGAAATGATGTAGTTGTTAACGGGAGCTGGTGTACTTTTGACGACTGTTTTTCAAAAAAAGTCGTGAAAAGTACTCAACAGTCATCAAAAACTTTTAACGACTTTTGAGTACTTTTGATGACTGTTTTTGGAAAAACAATCGTCTAAAACTTTTAATGACTGTTTTTTCAAAAAGAGTCGTAAAAAACTTTTAAAGACTGTTTTTTAAAAAACAGTCGTCAAAAGTACATCAGCTCCGTTGACAACTACATCAGCCCCCATTAACAACTACATCAGCCCCCATTAACAACTATATCAGCCTCCTTTAACAACTATCTCATATCAGCGTTTCACATTCAATCATTCCCACTAACAAACAAACCTCCCTCTGTTTCCATGCCCAAAAAACAGAGCAACTTACTCTACAACGTTTTCACTTTCATCTCGTATTAACAAGTTAAACAGCCATATTAACAACTAAAACTGAAGGTATTAACAACTAAAACTGTAGGTATTAACAACTATCAAATTTCAGCGTTTTTTCAGCCTTCATTCCTTGATCACTTTCAACCATTCCCACTCAAATACAGACCTTTTCCTCTGTTTCCATGCCTAAAAACAGAGCAAGATTTTACTAACCCAACCCTATAATGATTAAAAACGAAGTAGCATGGTCATTAATAATGAAACAGCCCCCTTGGAAGTTGGATGGAAGAATAAGCAGAGATATTTCTTCCTTTCACTCTTCTACTTCTTCCTCCTTCGCCGGAAAACATATTCCTCCTCCATTGCCGGAAAACAGAGCAAGAGAAGAGAGAGAATATCGATATTCAGATGTCAAAAACTGATGAGAGGAAAGAGGAAAGTGAAAGTAAAACTGAGGGTGTCTTTGTCATTTTATTTAATATTCAAATGTCAAAAAGGGCCCTGGGGCCTTTTCTGGGAATGTCAGAGTGTTGGGGCCTTAATTGGGATTTCTGAGTTTAAAAGGGCACTGGTACGGATTTTCCCAAAAAAAATCGTCGGACTCCGGGAAAATAGCATCCGAGAAAAATCCAACCTTTTTAGCTGCAATGGAAAGGGAAAAAGAAAACAAAAAAGGGTTAAGGTGTAGATTTGCCAACGAACTATTACCCGAAAAGCGTCTTGCACAAAAAAACAATTGAGGGAACCAAATTGACCAACGAACTATTAAAAAGTGAAAAAAAGTACTAAATAATTATTAAAAAAAACAATTATCACAATTACGTTAAAATATTAGGCACTGGCGTAGGATAGTAGCGGAGACGTTGGAGAAAAGAGCGTTAAGCCTTCTTGTTGGATAAGGCAAACACCAACAGAGATGAGACTCATGCGAGCAAGTGCTGTGGCAGTGGCGGTTGCTGCTTGTGGCATCGGAGGGATGCAACCAGGGTGCAAGGCGCGTGCCAGTCGAAAGCTGTGGACTACTAGATGAGTTCAAGAGGGTGAGTGGAACACCCAACAACAATGGAAGCTTTGGAGACGCCGACGTCGTTAACACTGTAACAGTCAATGGAAGATAGAGACACCAAGACAGTGACGAGGTAATAGTTCGTTGGCGAAACTGCAACAAATTGTGTTTTTCTTCACTTTTTAATAGTTCATTGGCCAATTTGGTTCCCTCAATTGTTTTTTGTGCCAGACGCTCCTCGGGTAATAGTTCGTTGGTATTTGCACCTTAACCCAACAAAAAACGACACAAAAGAGGGGGAAGGGGAGGTTCACAGTGGTCCAAAATAAATAAATAAATTATTACAACTATTTCTTGTTCATTTTCCACCTTAAAGTGGGAAATAAAGTGTAAATTTTTTTATCATTATGTAATGATGGGAAATTTACTAAAATAATAATTTTAAAAAAAAAAAATTGTACCAATCTGGAGCACTTTTAGAACTATTTACTAAAGTTCTCCAGATTGGTACAAATTTTTTTTAAAATTATTATTTTGGTAAATTTCCCATGTAATGATTTTAAAGTCCTCTTTTATATTTCCTTTGCCTATCCTAAATACAAACTTTATCTTATGTTTAAAACAAAAAATAGTAATATATTTGAGTCTTCCTTGTCTATAAAAAGGTAATTGCTGTGAGGTTTTAGGGAAGGGACTTCACTAAAATCAAGTCCTAATTTTTTTTAGAAAATCCTTTAAAAAAAATATCAAAAAAGTCTTACAAAAATTCTAATGTCAAAAAATTCTTATTGACAACTCTTTCAGTAAGTAATTAACAATTTCATCGGTGAGTTTTAACAATTTTTTAGGACATTTTTTATATAGAAGATTTTGTGGAACTTTTTTGACATTTTCTTGGTCCCTCAAGATCTTAAAGAGATTTTTCCTTTTTTTTCGCTAGAAAAATCATATTATTCATAATAGAGTACCAGTACAGTAATTCCCGGTTTGGTATTATAATTTTTTTTATATAGAAGTGGAAGTTGAACTTTTTTGCGTAGTGGATCCGGTGCCCCAGAGCAGGTCATTTTTCAGGCACATCAACGGCCCCAGACTAATCTGGACCGAGACCGAGTTGGCCCCTTTCGAGGGAAGCCTCTACCACCCACGCACGCGCATTCCCACGTCTCGAACGCAAGAGTCAAGACCCGTGGTTTAGTTGGGACAGCCCCTTACCAGCTGACCTAAATTTGGTGGTGGAAGTTGAACTTGAATTGGGAGTAGAAGTGACTTTTAAAGTATAGTTGAGATGTAGTGAGATATTATTTGTAATCAATATGTGTATTTTTCTTATAAAAAGACCAAATTAACCTTGCCTTTCAAAAAGAAAGTTATGCCTTGAAGAACCCCGCTCGTCGAATCAACACGATCAAGAAGATGGTTGTGCTCAAAGGATCTGTAAGGAGAGCACAAACACAACGACACCGATGGAAGAAGGTTGAATGCAAATTTGGCCTTCAATCTAGTTCTTTGAAAAGGGAGGTTGAAGATAATGGGGGCTGAAAAACGGCGATGTTCGAGGTTGAAGACAGAGGTCTCACGATCACTGTGGTGGGAGATGAGGATGAGCACAAAGATTGGTGGCGGTTGAAGATAGGAAAGGGCTTAATGGTTGTCTCCAACCACATCTCCGCCATCGCCCACAATTATCATCAACCTTCCAGTCAACCACACCTTCGCCACCGTCAGCCCACGTCGTCATTCATGATCATTGGACTTTGGACCTCCCTTCTACCAAGGGCAAATAGGTATTTTAATCGCTACTTCCATGGAAGTAGTCTCAGTTCTCATGGGGAAGTAAAGGAAGTTAGTTCCATCATTTTTTATGGAACTTGGTTCTTGCATACCAAACAGTCTCAACCCCAATTCCACTTCCACTACCAAACGTAGCATAATAGTTCAGCAAAAACAAACAACAAAAGCAACAAGACTAGAAAATGGAAGACAATAAACTACATCCCAAAAGAAAATCAACCATTCTCATAAGGTTCATTCCTTTGCTGAGCATCCTCCCTTAGTAACTGTTGAAGTTGAGTTGGATTCCTACTAACCCAATCAGAAGGGCATCTCCTTGAAGCACTGCAAGAGAAAACCAGTCGGCTACTCTATTAGCTTCCCTGGGAATCCATCTACCACATTGGACTCTGCATAAGTTACTTATAAAAGGATATTTTCCAGAATAAGCATACTACACCAATCAAGAGCATATGCCTTTCCTTCCAAACATTGAATGAGATGCTGGTTATCAGACTCAACTATGACTTCATCTAGCTCACTATCATGAATGTATTCGAAAGCATGCATCATTGCCAAACATTCTGCCATAAAAGTTGAATCAGCTTGTACGACTTGTGCCTTCCCATCAATAATGAAACCATTAGAATCTCTAAGTACAAAAACCACAGATGCCATTTTGTTTTCACACGAAAATGATAGTCTGTATTGACCTTGACTCCTTGAGGACATTACCTGTAGGAATCTATCAATGCATCCTCTTAGAATTCTGCTCATCATTCCTTCCACTCCCCGTGGCTTCACAGGGGACCCATCCATTTGCATCCCAAAATTCATCGAGTAATTTTCCTACTTGAAACAAGGTGAAACAGGGATCCGCATTAACACCCT
The DNA here is from genome assembly GCA_025563575.1 of Acacia pycnantha. Classification (NCBI taxonomy): domain Eukaryota; kingdom Viridiplantae; phylum Streptophyta; class Magnoliopsida; order Fabales; family Fabaceae; genus Acacia; species Acacia pycnantha. The sequence goes on from JAMWYP010000144.1 coordinate 1,803,821, forward strand.
CATAGATACAAGTACATCTTCCTTTCCATAGTTGCCATAAAATCATTACTATCAAAGCCCTTTGAAACTCAGTTATTTCACTATTAGAAAATAGATTTGTCACCCACACTTTTACGTCAAAAGAATCACAGTTTTGTAGCATGAAAGAGAAAGAGTTCCCATACCACACTCTTTTCACCCACTCACATCCTAGGAAGATATGGTGAATTGTTTCAGACTCCTTCATACATATTTTACAGCAGTCATTCTCCATGCAATTCCTCCTTTCAAGATTTATAAAGGACGGAATAGCATTAGAAAGAGTCCTCCACATGAAAAACCTGACCCGGTGAGGTACCTTCAGTTTCCAAACATGGTTCCATAAATTAAAGGAGGAGGAAGAACTTGGGACATTTTCCAGTCCTCCCATCATCCCCTCATTTGATTTAATCCACTTATAACCCTCTTTAACTAAGTAACAGTTCTTTCTCCCCTTTAACCGAACCCATCTATCTTCCCTATTTGACAAAACTATGGGAGTATTAAGAATAGCTCGAGCTTCAACATTATAAATATAATTTCTAATAGCCTCAAGATTCCACCAAGACCCAGTTCTCAACTCAGACACTTTCATATTAATTGAAGAAGGGAAAGGAGAAGGTGGGCGTAGTTTGTTACCTGGTAAATCTTTGACCCACCGATCGCCCTATACTCTTGTATTGATTCCATTATTACCAACACTGATAGCAACGTTGTCCCTTAGCACGTCCCTTCCAGCAATAATACTTTTCCACAGCCATGATGCTGAGCTCTTTAGTTCTACTACAGTGTAATCCAATATAATTTCTAGGAACATTAGCAGCTGCAATCGAAAAAATATAACCAATTTCTTCTTTCATCAGCTGTGTAACACTGGAGAAAAATAAAGGCAAGATTTTCAGACATTTCTAATCTGGCCCGACGCTTGACAATACAAATTAAGTACATATTGAAAATTTCTGCAATTGTCAAGATCAGCTTTAATGAAGAAGACTGAATCATCAACAAAGAGGCAGTGAGTTATCATAGGACAACTTCTAGCAATTTTAATTCCCTCAATTAGACCCATTTCTTGCTATTTTTCAATTACCTTTGACAATACATTTCCCGCCAGAATGATCAAATAAGGGGAAAGAGGTCCCCTTGCCTCAATCCTCGTCGAGGGATCACACGTGGGGAAAAGCACTAGGAACTTTTTGTTAAAATTGTACTCAATTAGAGCATATGGAAAAAGATTTACCGAAATAGGGCAGTTAGTGGCATCGCGTCAGGCGACGCCACTAGTAGTGTAGACTGTAGAGAGACATGACGCCACTGACACTTTGGCGTCACAAATTGTGACGCCACTCAATTTGAGTGGCGTCTGGTTACATAAAATAAAAATATATATTAAATATAATAATAATAATAATAATAATAAAATAAAAAAGTGGAATAATTTAAAGCTCTACTTTATTTAATTTGGAATGAAAAAAGAAAGTATGGAACTGAAATAATTCACTAAGAACGCCCTTTAAAAGATTACGTGATACAATTTAGTTATAACAACATATCCCAAAACTGGGGGATCTATATATTTGTTATACACCAAATATTTGTATAACAACAGTATTGATTTTGAGATCTGTATAAAAAAGTATACCACGTAAAAGTGCTTGTATAACAATTATACAAATATTTGGTGTATACAAATACTTTTACGCAGTACACTTTTTTATACAGATCTCAAAATCAATACTGTTGTTATACAAATATTTGGTGTAAAACAAATATATACAAAATCAATACTGTTGTTATACAAACATTTGGTATATAATAACACAAGGGGGTCTCGGCTTTTGGAAGTTGGGTTCCTTGAATCATGCATGTGGAGCAAAGTTAGCATGACAGATTATAAATGGTGCTGAAGACTTGTGCACAGATTTTTTTTTTTTTTTGAGTAGGATGCCTCCCCCAGCGCCTTGACCAACGCAGGGATCGAACCCCCTCCCTTGAGGTGAGGAAGTCCAACCCCCTTGCCAGTTGAACCCAAGGACAAGGGGTTGTGGACAGAAATATTAATGCATAAAGATTAATGTAAAAACAAAGGAACTGGGCCCACAATCATAAGTAAAAAAAATTAAAGCCCACCAGGAATTATGACGTCTCGATATCAAAATCTCAAATGTTAAAAAAAAAAAAAACAAAAAAAAAGTCATAAATATAAGGATATTGTCACTATCATTTTTTGTCACTACCATTTTTTCACCGTTAGATTAGAATCTCAATAGGAGAGATAAATGATAGATGAGTTTCTAATCTAACTGTGAAAAAGTAGTAATGACAAAAAATGGTAGTGACAATGCAATTCCTGAGTTTACTTTGAAATTCCAGAGTTTAGTAATATCCTATCCCTAAATATAATAGGTAAAATTTTCATTAGAATCAAGATCCCCCCAAATAATTTGATTTTTTCTCCTCAAAAAATTCATAGTTATGTTGAAAATGCAATTCCTGAGTTTACTTTGAAATTCCTTTTATTGGACTATATTGGTCAACTCCAAATTCGAAAGAAAAAAACTTTAACCATAAACATAAAAACGCTAATATTAGCTGCATGGGAGGGGCCGGGTACATATTATTGATGGACAGGAACCATCCCAACTGCCATTTGGTAATGGATAGCAACTCATGCTCTTCCCAAAACCTTTTCTCACATTCCTTTTACCTTAAGTGACATCCAAACGAAGCAATACCTTACCAACGAAAAACCCCCTCATCACAATTTGTACACTTTTCAATTTGGCAGCACCAACCACTGCCTCCAGTGTACTAGCATTTTTCTCAACACCTACAAAACAATACAAACTTGCTCTCAAAAATCCTCTGCTTTACATTACATATTCTTAAAACAATTGTTTCCACCATCATCAGGTGGTGAGTGAACAAGTGTTTGAAGAAAATGGTTTCAGTAGAAAGATCAAAGAAGAAATCCCAGATATGGAAGAAAGCCATGATTCACTTTTCTCTCTGTTTTGCAATGGGTTTTTCACAGGCTTCGCTCCTACAGGTAAGTCTTCAACCTTCTCTTCCCCAGTCGCCACCTCCAATAGACCAGAATTAGCGCCACAGCCTCTGCAAGTGGCTCGCCAGACAGTAAATGGCAACACAAGTTCGATTGCTCCGATGTCAAGATTCCCCAAACACAAAAAGAATCTGCGTGAAAAAACAGAGCCCGAGTTGAAACCTCGTAGACTGATAATCATTGTCACTCCAACAAGCACTAAACTAAGGTTTCAAGGGTGTATCTGAGAAAGTTGGCCAACACTATAAAGCTGGTTCCTCCGCCATTGGTGTGGATTGTGGTGGAACCACAAACGGAGTCCACAGAAGTGTCGGAGATATTGAGGAAGACAGGCATTATGTATCGACATTTGGTGTCTAAGGAAAACTTCAACAACTTGGAAGCCGAACTCAATCACCAGAGGAATCTCGCACTTAAACACATTGAGCATCACCGGCTAAGTGGGATCGTCCACTTTGCTGGGCTTTCCAATGTTTATGATCTTGAATTCTTCCACCACCTTAGAGATATCGAGTACGACATCTTTTCCTCTTATATTCCTGTGTTTTAAACTTGTTCGATTTCTGTGAGAAATGCCTTGTGATTTGATCTGTGTGTAACTGATCAGGATGTTTGGAACATGGCCGATGGCAATGCTAAAAGCAAACAGGAAGAACGTGAAGATGGAAGGACCGGTATGCGATTCCTCGCAAGTCGTAGGTTGGCATCTGAGGAGTAAGAACAATGAAACAGATATGTTGAGTTCTCAAATTCGTATTTCAAGTTTGGCATTCAATAGTTCCATCCTCTGGGATCCTGAGAGATGGGGTCGCGCTTCACCTGTTCAAGATCCCTCTCAGGTACATGTTATGACTTTTAGGCAGCCATTTATTTTTAAACAAAAACATACGAAATTAATTTAATATCGTATTCCCCGATCTGCTAGTCCAAGGACTAATTATGAAATATATATATTTATTGTTTGTTGTGCACAATCATTTAATCACTACTTGAGTTTTGAGTGACTACTTATGTTTAGGTGAGATTTAGCTATTCTCCAACAACTTTATAAAAAGGAAGCCTTAAAAAAGAAAAACGTGAGATATCAGATTCATAACGATAGCATAATTGATTTGTTGAACCAATCACAACAATGACAACAGAATTTAGTATATAGGACATTATCTCAGTGATACAATGCACTATTTTTTTCTTTATTATTTATTTTGGCACACTCCTTTTCTTATTATTGGGCTTCTTTTCTCATTTTCTTAGAATTCAATCAAGTTGGTGAAGCAAGTAATTCTGGAAGATGAGTCAAAGCTGAAGGGAATTCCACCAGATGATTGCTCCAAAATCCTGCTCTGGCGTTTTAATTTTCATGTTCAACCCATTCTTAAACGTCAAGTTATGAGAATTTCATCATAAGGTGTTTGAGAGGCAAATAATAGATAGTGAATATAGGTAGATACATAATTGAGACACAGACAGAAATTTATTTCTCTACTATGAGCAATTTATTCAATTTTTTATTTTTTTCACTTTTACTTTTTCCTTCGCCACCTTATTGATGATTTGAGATATTGGTATTGATGGTTAATATCCACTTTGGTTGGCATAAGCGAGTTTGTCTTTTATACTACCTTTTTTTTATATAAAAATTTTTAGGTAAGTTGAGTGTCAGTGCTCACTAGAGCTAGGGCATGCCTCTAGATCTTAAAGAGCGCTTACAAAGATATTTACAGATCGTCTAGTAACAAGGTACTTACATCGATGGCTTCTTCTTCCAATATAAGTGTCTCCTCTAAGACTCGAATTCAAGTCCTAGAGAATCCAGTGGAGCCTTACACCACACCGCTAGATCAACTGTGCGTTGTTGCTGCATATGATATTTGAGCAAACGATTTTCTAATTTTTTTTTTTTTCCGGTTTTGCAAAAGAAAGTGAATCAAATGAAGAATGGACCTTGTCTGTTGGTGGAAGTGGGTACGAGGCCCAGTAGATTAAGCCCATGGATCATTTGCAAGAAAAAGCCCATTAAAGGCCCAAATCCGAGGGACTAAATTTGTGACGACATCCGCGTTAAGGATCTGGGAGCATGAGTTGCTGTCCATACTCCGTACATGAGACATTAATCTTAAATTACAACTCAACAAAGTTTTCAATCACCAATATGGTGAGAATCACACAGACTTTAAATCAAAAATTAAATAATAAAAAAGAATCACACAGACTATGATAATCAAGTACACTACGAGGAGAAATATTCCTTCTTCTTTTTTATGTGGTGAAACTTTTTAGTTTGTTAATATTCTGATATTTTTTTCTTTAAAAAACAAACTAGTAATACGACAACCAAACTACCATGCTTTATTTATTTTTTATATGAAAATTTTAGGAGAGGGGTTAGGCTTGCCCACAATCCAAGGGTATGACGCTTGGAGCTCACTCTGCAGGGAATTCAGGACTAAGAGTACACATGTCTCTACCTTAGCCTGGGTTACCGTTGCTTTGCAAACCCCTAAGATGTCTCTTCCAATGCCTTGACCAACTCCAACATCAAATCCCCTTTCTTTGATAAGAATATCCAATCCCTTTACTAGTTGAACCCAAAAACAAGTGGTTGATTCAGTACAATGTTGTTCTGCGCCTTGTGAATGATAATGGCAGTTGGCGGAGCAGTTTAATCTATAATGTTTCTTTTTTGTGTTACGTGGTGTACAAGTCAATGTCATCCAATTATGAATTATCACGTTTCATTATTAGTTGGGATAACAACCCTTCTTATTATCGCAAACTAGTGGGACAATGATGTCCCACCACTACTCTTTCTGGTAATGCCGTTGCGTCTCTGTCCTGTTTGTGTGTGTTTGCCGTTTGAGGACGCTCACAAACTATTGCCAAAAACACATAGCACACTCCGGATTGCAAAAATGGAATATAATGCCCAGTTTATCCAAACATGCGGATGATTTTAATATCCCTCGCTATTTAATATAAAATGTATTATATAATTTGATTATATTTAAAAAGTTAGCATGTATTTTCTAAAGTTCTCTATTCATATTCCTTAATTCTCTCATTAATATCAATAGAAGTAAATTTGAAAATGAATAACAAATATAAAAATTATATTTTATATTTATACCCAAGATAAAATCTCAAATATGCCTTATATTAAATATCGGTGGAGTAATACATTTTAAACAACGGAGATTTCTTTTTTATGATGATGTTGAAATATTGAGTTGAATTTTTTTAATAATGACGTAAATAATATATTTTAGGGAAATTTGGCGAAAATCCTATGTTTACAAAATTGATTGGCAAAAAAACCGGATGTGATTTTACACGTAGAAATTGTCAGCACCATACATAATTTCATAAACAGAAAGTTCAAGCTTTCTAATTCAGGTCTTCCTGTATGTCCAATAAAATCTTTAAACCAGATTTGTTCACTGGTTTTCTCAAAAAATTATTTATTTATTATTTTTTTTCTAAATATAGGTATTCTCTTAATGGAGGCAATCTTATCTAAGGCACAATCAAACACTAAATGTGGACATCTTTTCCAACAAGAATTCAAACTTTGATTCACTGTATTGTAAGAACTAACCCTTTTTGCCAAACCTAACACTCGTTGGTGAAAATATCCACAAATATTTTCTATTGAAAACAATCATATTCAATGCACGGTTAGGCGCTAAATACAAAAACTTCTATTAAAAATTCAAACATTTAAACATTGGTTGGCCAGGAAGTAGCCTTCCGTTGGTACAAATTTATTTTGTTTTAAATAAAGGGATGATTTTTTTTTTTTTGATAAAAAAAAAAAATTTAGGAGAGGGGTTGAACTCACCCATAATCTAATGGTAGGGCACTTGAAGCCCACTTCATAAGGAATTCAGGACTAAGAGTATACATGACTTCACCTTAGCCTGAGTTACCATTGCTTCGTAAATCCCTAGAATGTCTCCCTCAGTGCCTTGACCAACTCCAGGATTGAACTCCCTCCCTTTTAGTAAGAATGTCAGACCCTTTTACCGGTTGAGCCGCGGGTAATAAAGGGTTGAATTTTTTTTTTTGCTATAAAAAGGGTTGAATTGTTAACAAAAGGAATTCAAATAAAGAGGATGGCCCACATCAACCTTGGAGTTCATGTGAGTATTTATGAATAGTTTTGATGGCAATCACGTGGGGTTGCAAGCATTACAATTTACAAGGCTGGGGACCGTAAAAATATTGTTTTTTTTTTTTGCTCCGGAAAAATATTGTTCACTTCAGCCTTCCTATCTACAGTATTTCTTTGACCAAAAAAATCTACAGTATTTCCATTCAAATTGAGGTGGGCCCTATGACTTATTGAGAACTGTGTTTTTTATTTTTTAAAAATTACTGGGAGCGTATCTATCTACTAGTATACTGTTATTTATGGTCACGATTATTACCTATGTATAGTTAGATTTTTCACATGTCTCCGTTTACATAAATATAATTTTTAAATAAATTAAATTATTTATAAGTAATCAACAATCTGAGTTATTTCTTATACTAAAAACCACTAATTAGAGGAGATTCTGAGTGCTTGTTTGAAATCTCATTTAGGATCCCAGAACCAATTTTTGCTTTTTTAAAGGTTGGTTGAAATTAAAAAGGGTAAAGGTGTAAAAATGCCCACGTACTTTGCTCTCAAGAGTGTCCAACACCAAATATTTTTTTTATATGCAAAAATGTCTATGTGGTTATAAAATAAGTGCAAAAGTCAAACTAAGACCCATATTATTGTATAAATGAAACCCGAAAATCCCTTTGGCTCTAATGCTTTCAATCTGGATTTCGCTTGATTATCCATGAACGTTGCCAACAGAATCTGGAGTTTTTTTTGTTCATTTGAGAGATTTTGTTTTGTTTTGCATGGGTTTAAGATGAATCATACTCATATTGGTTTGGGTTGTTGTTCGGTGGTCATCCCTATCGGAATCAAGAAGATTCAATTTGTTTGGTTTTAGTTTTCGATTTTGATTATGTGATTATATGCGAGGTTAATATACAGACTATATTTGCCCAAATTCTCTCTTTTCTGTATGCACCGCGACTTCAAAAGTTTTCTTTTTGTGAATTAAGATTCCATCTCAGCATAATCTGTATATGAATTGAAGAGGATGATTGTTACATTTAAGTTAGATGAATGTTGATGATGAATTTGGAAGGGAAGAGGACGAATTGAGGTTGAGTGAGAGACAATGTTTTTTTTCCCCTTTAAAAGGGTATTTTAATACTTTTAAATGCTAGTCAACAGACATTAGCCTTTTTTAACAGTAATGGTATTTTTGCTTTGATTTTGAAAGTTCACGTACATTTTTGCGTCTAAAAAAAACATTTGGTATTGGACGCTCCTTAAGATAAAACATATATGTATTTTTTCACCTTTACCCAAATTAAAAATCATGTTTGATCTAACATTGAGATATTGTTAGGTTTTTTTTGCTCGGATGATATTGTTAGGTTGGAAGCCAGGTTTTAAAGTTCATAACTTTAAAGGTAAGCCATATTTTGGCTTCTCCTGCTTGAATTATGAGGTGTGAATGAAGTGATAGACACTAAAGGATATAGTATAAAATAATAGACATGTTGATGTATGCACTCATCAGTATTCACAACGTAACGTCGTCCTCAAGATACCTTAAAATTTTTAAAATAATGCAACTTTTCACTCCCTGCACGTGTTTTCTCGCCTCCTCTCTCCTGCATTTTGTCCATTTGCAATCCCTTTTCCCATGTTTATTAGTTTAATGCCTCTTATTCAAAACTTCAAACTTGTGCACCCTTATTCGTTGTCAACGCAGTCCCCAATTTGAATCATTCTCTATGATTAAAATAAATGGAAATCAGTTTTATATTCACTCACTTTTTTAATTTCGTGTCAGCTTCCCTTGATTTAAAATTCATTTCATCATCTGTTTTCAGTTAAAATGATCCCAATCAGATTTGAATTTTCCTGCTTCACTTGGCATCGCTACTAATCTTCTCCTTCTCCCTCCCTTGACACATAAATATGGGTAATGGTTTTCCTGACCTGCTTTTTTTTAGATTATTGTACTCATGTGATGTTTGGGATACGATAGTCAATGCTTATGTCGTGAAAGGCAATTACTGTTTGTGACATACCCATATATCAAGGGGCCTCTATTTTACAGAAAATATCAGATGAGTTATACCAGTAGTGTTTTGATTTTAAATAAAAAATTAAAAAATTGTGGCTTTTTTGTATTTTTTTTCCTCGTCTATGTTGATACCTTGATAGGGATTAAAAAAGATGGAATCTGTTTTTTTGGGGAAGTGATTTGACGTCTAGGTTTAATTTTTTTTTTTTAAAGTGTTCTATTTATATTGAAAAAAACAAATTCTTTTAGTGGCATTTCGTATGCCACCATAATTAAATAAAATCAGCGTGCCACATTATTTGATGTGTTCACAAATCCCATCACGTTTCTATTAATATTGACTGGGTGAGTTGAAGGGGACTCTACATTCAAAGAAATTGTGATTTATATGTTCCACCTTATATTAAAAAAAATAAACGGGCTTAACATCAGTAGTAGTTAAGTTTGTAAAAGAAATTTTATCTTGATTTATATGAATATATTTTTAAACACCTACTCAAACAAACCCTTAAAATCGGAAGGAGATTTTCTCCATATCTATTATCTCCTTTTCTTTCATCGGCTCAATCTAGGCCGTTAATTGAGAAAATGAGATAAAAGTAAAAGTAGTATTGTATTGATTGGACGGATATGATTTAGAGATTATGAAAGATAATGAGAAAATGATGATGAGAGGAACTCAACTCCCTTAAAACCAAGTTAATTAGGGGCACTTATTTCATCAAGAAGTTGTTGTCTCTTGAGTTTGTCAAGATTCTAAAGATTGTACTCCCTCCGATTCTTATTATAAGGTAAATTGATTTTTTTGGGAGAGATTAAGGAAATTAATTACTTTAGAGTATTTTTATTTTTTTCTTCAAACTAATTAGTTTAACCAATAAATTAATATATAATCTAAGGATACACAACATATAATATGATTAATAACTTATTTAGTTTCTTTAATATCTAAAAAAAAAAATCAACCCCGGTTCTAGATCCTAATTAGGACCGGAGAAAACATCAATGATTCATTTTACCAGTAATAGAGAATTTTCATCGCCGTTTGGATTATTATTACTATTACATTACACCTCCGCGAAAATTTGAACTCAAGCCTAACACTTTCGCGCGGGTATTTTATGAAAAGGAAAAGAAAAAGGAAAAAGAAAAAAAGAAAAGGAAAAAAAGAATCAAGCGTCACTCTGAGATCTCTCTGTCACACCTCACAAGCTTCTCTGCTACAGCACTGTAAAACAGTTAAAGGAGGAGGGTGGTGAATAATTAAGGCACGGCGGTGGTGGATTGGATTGGCCGCACGGAAATCAAAAGGCATGAACATTGTGACTTCTTCGTACGTTTGATTCTGTGATATTGTAACTCGAGGTTTATTAATGTTAATAAGGTGGGGACCACTGAGCGAAACCCAGGTAGTGTGGCTGTGTGGGGACATTGATATATCCACCAAAAACCAGCTGGTCGTCTTCTTCCCTCTCTCCTTTTCTCATATCATGGAAAGCCTCTTGTCAAGATCTGATTTCGTTTCCCTCTGATTTCAACTTCAAATTCCTTTTTTGTTTCTTCTGTCAAGAGATGAAGGGCTTATTTGCGATCTGACATCCTGGTTTTAGTTCAGGTATTTCCATTCTCTTTCTCTCATCTTAATTGGTCCCTCAATTTGCTATTCTGGTTTAGCTCCGTATTTGATTCCCTCTACTTCGTCATTTTCTTCTCTCTTTGATTCTCTGCTTACGTTCTTCGATTGGGGAATATATTCCTAATTCCTGAGTCCGCTGAAACTTTCTCAAATCTCAACAACATATTGGTGTTTCTAAATTTTCACCGGAAGCTTGTCATCTTGCAATGCATTTTGATAATTCTAAACTTTTCTGTTTCTTCTGTTTGAAATTCCGGAAATGAAGATTTTATTAGTCGGTTATATGTTTGAGTCAATATCAATTTGAAGAAACAAGATCAGAAAACTGTTGTCTAGTTTACCAAACGTTACGTAGATTCCTTTTACGGGTCATTACTCGATATATAATCGGTAGGATTCCTGACAGTTATGGATTAGGTTCTGGTTTTTATGCTTCCCTTTTGCTTCTTTACGCTTGTGTTTGTTTTGGGTTATCAGGTATGAGATCTGTACATTTTTAATATTTCTTGATTCTTGCCATAGGATCAAATCGAGGAATGCCAAGAAGATGGGGAGGAAGGGAAGTTGGTTTTCTACTGTGAAGAAAGCTTTCAGCCCAGAGTCAAAGAAAAAGGAAGATCAGGCATGTTAAGCATACATCTGGTTTATCTTAATTCTGTAAAACAGTTCTGATAGTTTTAGCTCCTAATATCGCAGAAATCCAGCAAATCAAAGAAGAAATGGTTTGGGAAGCAAAAATTGGAGATCTCCTCAGATTCATACGTGGGTTCTGAGAAAACAGAACATTCCCATGCTCCTCCACCTGAAGAAATTAAATCATATAATGTTGAGAATGAAGCCAGCCAAAGTCATGTTCATGAAGTTGCAACTGTTGTGGAAGCTGAGAGACCTATCCCTGCCATTCAGACACCAGCTGTTGCAATTCAAGCCCCTAAAATCTCTAGGTTTGCCGGTAAATCAAGGGAAGAGGTTGCTGCAATAAAGATTCAGACAGCTTTTAGGGGCTATCTGGTATGTTTTGCATTTTATAAAAGACCAGTGTTGTTAACTCTTCATATGTTCTAAAGTCGTAGGTTTCTTATCTTACATGAAGTTAAAAGCTTTTGTGGCAATCAGAGGGGTCAGAAGTGAAATTCTTGTTAATTGAACGTTGAGTCAACTTCTTGAACTGAAATTTCTGTAAAAATGGTGCAGGCAAGAAGAGCTTTGCGAGCTCTAAGAGGGCTAGTCAGATTGAGGACAGTACTGGAAGGGCCAATTGTAAAACGCCAAGCCACTAGCACTCTTCGTTCTATGCAAGCTTTAGCTCGAGTGCAATCTCAGATTCGTTCTAGGAGGATCAGGATGTTCGAGGAGAATCAGGCTCTGCAAAGACAGCTCTTACACAAGCATGCAAAAGAGCTCGAGAGCATGCGGGTCTCTGGGTTTTCTCTCTTTGTTTTTCACCCAACAATGCTTTATCCTTGTCATCAATACAATAAATTTAGTGAGTTTTGAACTTTGTTTCAAATTCTCATCACAGATTGAAGAGGAATGGGATGATAGCCTGCAATCCAAAGAACAAATTGAAGCCAAGTTACTACAAAAGTATGAGGCAGCCATGAGAAGAGAAAAGCTCTGGCATATGCATTCACTCATCAGGTTCTCTATCTGCTTATGAATTTATTCCACTCGTTATTTTTCCTCCTATGATCTGCTTGATGAGGTGGCAGGGTCACCCATTTTTACTTGTTAATGCAAGTAGTATATTCAATTCAAATGAACAAGTTTTGATTCTTGTGATGATAAAAAATGTCCAACAGCAAACATGGAAGAATTCAGCCAGATCAATAAACCCAATGTTCATGGATCCAACAAATCCTTCATGGGGCTGGGGCTGGCTGGAACGGTGGATGGCAGCTCGGACATGGGAGAGCCGAAGCACAATGGAGAAAGAAATGAACGATGACCGTTCATCTGTGAGAAGTTGTAGCCGCAGCGTCACCGGCGGCGGAGAAATCAGCAAATCATATGCTCGTTACCAACTCAATTCTGAAAAGCAATCTCCCACAGCAAGCCAAATCAACGACTCACCTAGCTTCAGATCGTACTCAACTCCTTCAAAGCCAGCTTCCAGAAAACTCAAGAAGGCTAGCCCAAAGAACAGTTTTGCAATGGATGATGATGTTAGAAGTTCGGCCAGTGCGCAGTCAGGGAGGTTCCGGCGGCATTCCATCGGTGGCGCGTCAGTAAGAGACGACGAGAGCCTTGCGAGCTCGCCGGCGGTTCCGAGTTACATGGTGGCGACTCAGTCTGCAAAAGCTAAGTCTAGGACGCAGAGTCCATTGGCAGCTGAGAATGGCACGCCACAGAAGGAGAGAGATAAAGGTTCTTTTGGGACCGCAAAGAAACGGCTTTCTTACCCGCAGTCGCCGGCCAGACCACGGCGGCATTCGAGTGGGCCACCGAAGATGGAAAACAACTTAAATGCAGAAATCACTATGGGTGATGGTGGGGCTGCTTAAATAAATCTAGAGAGGAAAGTTTCAGAGGTGAGGTTGGAAAGATCGTCTGAAAAATAACAGAAATGTTCGCTTGACTTGAGTGTTCCATTTTACTTAACTTTATAAATTAAATTTTCTGCTATAGTTCTGAAAGCATTTGAAGTCGTTTTACCTGCCGATTGTCTTTTTCTTTTTCGGGAATTTGTATCATCTTGTGTTTTTTTTTTTTTTTTGTATTTTCTCTCAGACGGAAAAGGGTTCTTACAAGAACAGGTTGATATCTCCTTGTAATAGCAGATCATCATTCTATTTGAAGATCGTGATTTCTCATTTGAGACATATCATGTATATTCCATTTCATTATCTCGTTGGTTTATATTAATCTGTCCTCCTCGCAAGATATGATTATCAGTCGGTATGGCTATAAATTCGAATACTGAGATTTTTGGCTCCGTTTCTATCCTCATATATTATACGTTGATCTTTGGAGGGTTGTAGTTTGTGACAAAGAATGACATCTGTACATTTTATAATTGTGGTCCAATTTTGTAGTGTGAATCCAAGGATATACGATGAAATACTGAAATAAGATTGATGCCCTTTCTATCCTAACATCATCCCTCTCACATGCTTATCGTTCGGTGCTCACAGGTTACTCACCCACGCAGTACTCTATTTGGCTCAACGGACAGAAGGGAGAAGGATTTTTATGTGAATTGGCTTGGGAAGTTGGAGGAAGAAATAATGACAAATGGGCAAATTTATCCTCGTCCTATGCGAAGGTTTAATGATACATAATAATCGATGCTCAACATATAAATAAAGTAATATATAATTATGAATATGTTATATAACACATATTTACTTTTTTATTAGATTAATAAGTTAGTTAAATTAATTAATATGATATATATTTTTTAATTTATTCCTTTATTCCCTCTCCTCTCTTAATTATTATTAAGGGAACATTAAAAAAGGTAAATTAGAAAAAGATTGATAAATATGAAAAATATGTATTTATTTACAATCAAGATCAACTCTCTAAATATTCTCTTTGATCTTTATTATAAGGCAACAACTAATAATTCTCACAAATCAATAAAATTAGTTAAAGTCAATAAAGTTATTCTACAATTTAAATAATTTTCAATATTAACTCCTACTAATTACACTAAACTCTAATATTATATTAATTATTACTCTCATCCACTACCCTTATTAATTATAAGTTAGGTATACATGAAAAAAATAATTAATACGTTTTGAAAACAAATAAGTGGCTTATAAAAAAAACCAAATACAATGGTTAATTCGCAACTTAACAATATACAGTATATATACTATTTGTTCACTTCTCTTTACAATTTCGTTGTAAAGATAACCATGCTGTAAAAGTTTAGTACTTCGCCAACTAACAACTTTCTGTGGGTAGAGATTGTCCTATTGATCTGGTGAATTCAAAGGTCAACAAATTTCATAATCCTCATATAGATCTTTGGCTAGAAGAAGATATTCAGATCGAATTACATTTGACGGGGTGGGAAAACTAGTTCGTTTTACTTTTGTATGCTTACAGCAACATTTGTAATATGCAGTTAAGCGCCAAAGAGGCAACGAGCATTTCTGGAGGATCCGATTTGACAAGTGGGAATGTAGTATGGAAATGTTATCCATCGGACAGAATTCTGCCGCTCAGTTAATGAAGATACCAAAAAGACATCCTAAACAAGATATAACAGATACAATGTAGTATGCAAATGGGAGAAAGTAGAAAAAAAACAACTTAAGTGTTGTTGCTTTTACTTTTACCTCTATCTCCAAAAGCTCTTGTGATCCAAAATTTTCGGACTAGCAATAAATATTGTCGTGTTTCAAGCTCCATCCAGCATAGGAGCAGCCTGTGGTATTTACAATCACAGCTTAAGGAAGCATGAATCAGTAGCCACGTGTCATTCCGTATCAGAAGCTAAAACTGGTAAATCTTCCTCAATTGCAGTTTCCTCTTTCTTTTCAAGCGGACCTTGAGGGGTTCTAAAGAGGGTGGAGAATATCTGCCTATGACATTCATCACAGAAGAAGAAATAGGACAAGTGGCCTTCATTTGGAAACTTGTGGATAACTGCCTCTGGCAAAACCCGTCTAATGTATTCCGCCATTGATGGGGGAACCACCCTATCATCCAATCCCTGTTCAGGATTGAAAAAGAAAGCATATGAGAACAAAACTAACTAGCTAATCATCAAAATGAACTCATTCTCCATGTGATATTGTTAGCATAGAAGAAACAGTCAAACAGTAATAGACAAGGACATTTGAGTTCAAACCTGCCATATGTTTATAGGGCCAAGAAATCCTGCTAATTCACATTCTGCTTGACTGTACATGGACTTCAACCAGAGAAGCAAGCCTCCTGTTTGGCACTTCCTATGCACCTGAAGCTCTGTTAAATCAAATCCCCAATTTGTTACCTGCAGAACAGCTTCCTCTATAAATGGCTGTGCGTTTCCCTGGCGTACTGACTCCTCCACATTCCGTTGCCAAAATTCTTCAAATGCAGGCTCTTCTATCAGAATTTCGTCCTGAACATGCCAAAATGTTAATTTGACAGATCATGACAGAAATCTCGTGCCTTTTATCGAACTGAGGAAATCTTTTACCAAGCACTGTGTTTTAATTCCTATTTTTAAATCAGCTTCACTGTTATACTCAGATAGCAGTTTCACAGGCAAGATTAGAGGAAAGCAGCATTTCAAATGGATATTAATTATTTGCAGTCATAAGCATATCAACAAAGCCCTCACATTTATATAAAAAAAATAAAAAAATAAAAATACAAAGCCCTCACATTCTATACAATAACTGCAAGAACGATGATATTATAATATGAAGATACTCTAGCACTCAATTCCCCTCATAATACTAAGATTAAACCCAATGAGTCTATCTATGGCTATCAGTTTATGTAGCTTCAGTTCATTTGATATAGTAAATTTCAAAAGGGTTGACATGTTAGATGATTCTACATATTTTAATCAGTTCAGGACAGACTTTTCCCGGATACAACAAGGGATTAGCTTCCATTCTATATCCAGTTGTTAAAACATGAGTATTTTAATCAACCATGTGTTAGCATGTGCAGACAACAGCCAATGATTGATGGATCCAGTTGCTTCCAGTTGACATGAATTCACAAAGCTATAATCAATGCATATAAAATAAAAATTCTAACATATAGATATAAAAAAGGCAACAACTGCTTGTAACATGGTTCAAGGATTAGTATATTCACCTTCTTTCCCAAGGAAACGGTCAACTGCTTATCAATCTTATCATGCTTTCCAGACAAGAAGCTTTTCCGGTAGAAAAAGGAGAGAAGCTTTGGAAATCTACGAGCCAATGAATACATGAACTTCCTCCTTGGCAGCCATTTCTCCCAAGTTCTTTTGATCTCATTCTGAGTCATCCGTGGCTCAAATGGATTGATCATAGGAGCTAGCATAGCTGCACCTGCAATTTCAGGTAATATCGTAAATAACATCGGACCCTCTAATATATTTATTTCTATTTGTGCAGGTAGCATGGGAGTAGAAAAGGAACAAACAAGTTTAATAGAGGAAGGACACCATGCAGAACATAACTTTCATTGCTATATACTCGAAGAATATTTGCATTAAGCTGTATGAATGGAGATAAAACCAATATCATAGATGGCATTCACACTGTATATTACCCAAAAGTCTTAACCAGCAAAGTCTATAATTAAGTCTCAAATTAAACTTTCAAAATTTAAAGATTCAAAAGCAACCTTAAATCAATAGGTGGGAAATATGAAACTCCAGATGTTGAACAGATAGCTTTTAAGCAGAATCTAAACACAAATCATAATATAGTTGAATACCTGCAATTCTGTCGGGAATATATCTGAGTGAAGCCCAAGCATGAATGCATGCACTTGAGTGGCACAGTACCCAGAATTTGTCACTGATATTGACAGCATTGACTAGATGCAGCAAATCCAAGGCCGAGGAGTTAAGATTTCTCTTGGGATGAGGATCACTTTCCCCAAAACCCGGAAGATCATATGTGACTAAACGTATGCCATACTCTTCAAGCAGAGAAGCTTTGACACCAGGTACACCTTCCAATGGGGGAAGAAACAACAATAAATCAGACAGCAAACAAGAACATAGGATCTATTGTAGGTTCCAGGTGAGAATATATGCTAGAGATTATGAATGTCAATCCTCAAAATTTAAAATTCTGACAACTCACCTGCTAGCCTGGACGAAAGAAAAGCATGTGGAGCAACAAGGGAAAATCTAGCATAATCAGCAGGAACACCTTGCTCTTCATAAGCCATGTATCTACCATCAGGAAGAAGTATGCGCCTAGCACTGGGAGGATGCACGCGCACCTTTACCACTGGGGCTACAGAGTCACGGTTGGGATCTACACTAATAGCTGCAAATTGCTTATAAAGGTCAGTAAATTTCATACCAAATTGGCATCATCAAGCAAAAATCATTCAAAAACAACCATCGTAGTCTCTCAGGAATCTAATAAAATGCACATAGTAAGTGATTAAAATAGCATTGACAAAGAAGAAACAATATCAAGGAAAGGAAAAAAAAAAATACGAAGAAAGGGTGCTCTAAGTTCGTGGAGCCATAGATATAAATCAAGGTTTATCATTACCAAAAAAATGGCTGAAAACAGCAATTTGAGAATCTTCTATGACTTCATCAATTAAAGTCAATAATAGCCTAATCGGTTGTGAAGACTCTTAACGAGCGAAGCCGACACTCATGCACAGCACACATACCCTGCGTCCGAAGGGACGTGAGCAATAAATGACTTAGTAATAGTAATTCAAGTACTGTAAGTTACTATAGATTAATAAATGAATAATTCTTTTCCCATAAGAATTCAAATGCTATAAGTTACTATAGAATCTGATAACCGATGCTAATTAAAATTTTCAACCATGAAAATGATTCCACACAGCGGTGTTATAATCTTGCAGAAATAGAATCGCCCTAAGTTATGGAAGTCTTAGAGGATAAGATCAAAGCTCTATCAATATCTCCAAAAACAGAAGTAAACTTACAACTAAAAAGGGGAGGGCCAAGGGCTTGTGCTGGCCCTCCCTCTACTATATGGATATAGTATATCAATTTATTACCAACCATCTACTTAAGAAAAAAAAAAAGTTAAAGAGAAGAAACTCTAATTAATGAACAAATGAATTAAAGAAAGAGCGAACAGAGAGGGAAGTCAATAAGGTAACCTGCGAGTGCAAGAATGAAAACGAAGAACACGACCGACCAAGCTTGAAACGGATCCCGATCCTCGGGTAAAAATTCATTGAGAAACCTTAATCTCTTCGAAGCCTTGGCACAAGGCCCTCGGAGCTTTCTCACTACATATGAGTTTTCGTTCAAGAAATTCTGTTGCACAATGTCCCTACAACCCCTACCAAATTCCATAAGTATCTCACACCAAGCCATCACAAATCCCACGGCCTGATCCTTGAAGCTCTCTCCCGATCCCTCCGACTCAACTGTCAACGATTCACGGGGCATATACTCCGATCTTCTCATCTCAAACGACGTCGTGGAGGATTCCATAGGATCTCCGGTATAACGTACGCCGGAGCTGTCCACAATACTTGACAGCTCGTCTCTCCACGAGTCCACTTCCGCCATTTACACTCAAAATAACAGTCACAACTAGCTCACACCTCAGTAGTTGATGAAATCCCCCGTCTCAACAGCACTTTCATGATCAGGAATTTGGGAAAAAGGAGGTCACTTCTGATGTTTATATATAAAAATGAAGTGACATAGAGTGATGATGGTAATGGCCAACCAGAACAAAACAGAACTGAAATGCAACTTTTTGAAAGCGTAATCTTGAAGCAATATTTTCAAATTAAAAAATTCCGACCCGTATTCAAAATAAACATAAAAAATTACAAAAAGAAGTTCATTTAACAGTTTAGCAAACAGTTAAAAAGAAAAGAGGGGGGAAAAGGAAGGAAGGAAGGAAGAGGAAAAAAAATGCTAGAAAAATCCTCCGTGTGTAGGGTGTAGTGTGCGGTTATTAGTCTCTTCAATCCCTCTCCGACGCTTGAATTTGCGTTGCGACGAAAAGTGAAAATTTTCTGATTCTCTGTTATTGTAAAAAGAAATAAAGACCTTCGCCTGTTATCCATAAGCGGTCGTTAGGCAAAGAAATGGAGAGAGAGTAATGATAGGCAGAATTGAACGGTAGACCGTTTGATTAACAGATAAGGTATAATTGGTGGTCCATCTAACGGTGAGTGATGGACACGTCAGCAAATAATACGCCGCCCAACTTACGCCTGGCTCGGGGCTCGGTCGGCGCGTGTCTGGCGTGGCAGGTGCGTGGAGAGTGGTTACCTGTAGTTGTCGGTCGAGGTGTAGTGTCCGTCACCAAAACCTCAACGCCAACTGATTATCGTGATGGCGGACACGGACGAGGATGCCCCATGTGCTCGCACTATATCATTCTGGTCACTTTCTAACTTGCAGAGATTATTCGCTAAAAAATGCACAAGTTTTAGATTAAATTTGGATTTGATTTTTGAACGAGTTGTTGTGAACTTGACCCCAATACAATACAAATTCAATCAACTAATTGAATATGCATTTGATTATATGGACTGCCACTCATGTTAGGGTTAAAAAGTTGTGGTAGTGTAAAAGGATCAAGGCTAATTTTTTAAAGTGGGGGTACGACGAAGAAGGTGGAATGGAGGAAGAGGTGACGTGGAAAATGGATTGTTTGAGTCATGAACAAAGGGTGGTCCTCACCCAAGTGGCTTGCGAAAAGCAGGAACAGGGAAAAGGGACAAGGAAGTGGTGGTCCAGGTTCATAATCCTGAATTCCTCATCCCAGTCATTACGTTACTTCAGGGTCAAATCCGGAAAATACCAGACAATGATGGTCGTGTGGGTTTGGTGTCGAGGATCGCCCACCTTGTCCGCTTTGGATCACCAACTGTTCATATTCCCCGAGTAAATTAATTCATGCCTCCCAACAATTTGGTCTGTACCTACCATAGTAGTAAGTAGTAACTATTACTACTATCATATCGTAAAAGCTAAACACATACAAGCGATACTTGGTAACCCAAACAAAGGTGCCACGTATTATATTTAACCCCATCATCTTAGACTCAATTGGTAAAGGGGTCGGACACTCTCAACAAATGAAGGGGGTTCGATCTTGGAGTTGGTCAAGCATTTGGGGATCCTCCAGGTGATGTGAACTTGTGAAAATGCGGTGAGGTGAGCGACGTGTGTATTCTCAATCCTGTATTCCTTGGGGAGCAAAGTCATAGCGTCCCTTCCTGGGTGTCTAAGTAAACGCCAAGGATAATAAACGGTTCACCCTACCTAACATCGATTTCACCTAAGAAGAAAAGAAATTTCGCCATATCCTTTGATTGTGGGTGAATCCAACTTCTTTTCTAAAATTTCAACATAAAAAGAGAGAGAGAAGAGAGCCAGCACCTGATTTGGGGTCTGCAATTTTGTCTCCCCACTCTTCTTACCGGATGAATAGCTCATTCTGAGCCATTTTTTAAAATTAAATTTTACTTTTATTGTAAATAATAAAAAGTAGCGTAAATAAAATTATACAATCACGCAAAATAACGAAGTAATAACGATATAGAGTATTCCTTAAAAGGATGGGCATTGTGAATTTCGCAGCAAGAGAGGTGATTGTTTGAAGCAAGGGGAATACAAGGAAAAGCAAAGGCACATGGGGGCGCTGGTGAGTGAGAATCAATCCGTTGACGGGGACAGAAAATCATAGATATAGCCACCTTCCACGCCTTCATCTACTTCTTCATTTTCCCGGTCCCCCAAGTGCACAAAGAGGGCATATAGAGAACATGAATTTTAAAGGTCTATTTGAGTTAACCTTTAAAAAGGATGATTATGCAAATCGAAATAAAACCCTTCTCATATACTTACCTCATATACCGTAAATTACATTAGAAAAGCAACTTCTACCATTAATCTAAACAGACACATTCACCTCTAGCCTTTGAGCCAAAGATAGGGTAGAGCCAGGAATGAAAATTAGGAGGACAAAAATTATATAATAAAATCCAGAGGAGTCGACATTTGAAATTAGGGGATGAAAATTATAGAATTGGACCCTAAGTTTTGGAAATTATGCTTTTGCCTCATAAATATTTCAATATTTTCATTGGAGTCCCTCCATGAGACTTTTTAATAGGGACTAAACTGAAAAAATTGAAATTTTTATGAGCCTAAAGCATAATTTTCAAAAAATTTGGGACTTATTCTATAATTTTAGGGGGGCAGAGGTCACCCCTAACCCCCTGATTCCGTCCCTGGCCGGAGGGGATTAAATCTTTTTTGTGGGTGAGGTTTCACGTACAAACTCTCATGTTATTAGAACCCCTCCTCTAAATTAAAAGAAAAATCCAACTTGTGGCTCATGAATCAATAAGAAGAAAGGTTAAAATGAGACGATAAGAAGCAACGTTAAAATAAGAGGATATGTACAAATATTTATTGGAATTGAGTGGTAAGGTACCCGTTCTCCTTTAAACAGATTTTCAAATCGAAGTTTGTGAATGGAGCAGGTGGCATTAGCACCATAAAAGATAGGTTCAGGATATCATATGCTCATTCAAAAAACAGAGAGGATATGCACCATGTTTTAATACTTTGTTTTTGTAATCCGCCTGTTTACTAATCCGCTCGTGTATGAGTGTTGATAGCCTATAGTTATTTTTCATCCTGGTTAAAGCATCGACTTCGTAAAACTGTCTTCTATTAAACACAAGTTGTAGACTGCCACCTACCATAGTAAATGTTGTGCAGCCATCTTCGTGTCTTCTGATAAGTGCGACCTCTTGTATTTAACGAAATTACATATCCTCTGCCACTTCTGTTATTTATTTCTAAGGAACATAGCGGCCGCACAAAATATCTGTCTGATCGATTAGATTGTTCCATTTCTTTGACATCATCAAGCAGAAATCATTCATAAACAATTATCCTAGTCTCTCAGGAATCTAATAAAATGCACATAAATATAATTCAGGGTTTATCATTACCCAAAATAAGAAGTTCAGAATTTCAAAGCTCTCTCAATATCTCCAAAAACAGCTGTAAACTTACAACTAAAAAGGGGAGAAATAAAGAGCCAGTAATGATATTTCCATGCGCTTCTTAACAAAAACTGGGCAAAAAAACTCCTTTTAAACAGTAAA
Organism: Acacia pycnantha; assembly: GCA_025563575.1. Classification (NCBI taxonomy): domain Eukaryota; kingdom Viridiplantae; phylum Streptophyta; class Magnoliopsida; order Fabales; family Fabaceae; genus Acacia; species Acacia pycnantha. The sequence goes on from JAMWYP010000144.1 coordinate 1,826,445, forward strand.
CTGTAAAATTATCAACAAGTATTATATGCTTCTAGAATGACTCCACTACACTAGCTTCACTAGTGCAAAAAAGGCTTTTAAGACCGGACGAAACAGGTACATTAGGACCGGACCCGCGACCAGTCTTGTTCCAGGCGGTATTAAAAGTCGACCTTTAAGACCGGACTTTTACACGGTCTTAAAGAGTTTCTTTAAGACCGGACATTTTAAACATCCGGTCTTAAAAGTGTTTCAAAATAAATAAAAAAAACATAAAACTCAAATGAAACAATCGGTCCCAAATCACCAGATCTGGCAACATTTTGAATGTCCCTCCGTCATCAACGACGGAGAACCAAGAGAAGATTGGAAGCAACAACAACAAGAAGAAAAACAAAAAAGATGATTACAAAGTCCAGAAATAAACAAAAATAACAAGAAACAGAAATCATTCACCATGAAAATCGAATTTGAAGTCCGGATCTACAAAAAAATCACAAGCTTAAAGCAACCAAATCGAGCAGGATCCTCTTGTCGGTGCTAGCAAAGCTTCAAGCAACCAAAATCGAAATCCGGATCCGAGCGGGAGCGGTCAATGTAGGAAATAAACAAACTTAAGCAAGAAGATATCTGAGTTTGATTTCAAACCGGATCTATACGAAGGCGGCGTGGAAGGACCCATAGATCAAAGAGGAAGGAGCCGCCGTCGTCCAGAATCCTCAAAGTAGTACGCTTTCGCTGTTGCTGAGGATTGGAGTCGACGCCATCGCAAAACCCTTGAAGCATCTCACTGCCAACGTTGCCAATGATTTGATTGTGCGACTCTTATGATGACTTACGAAGATTGCGAGTAGGTTAGAGGAAGAGGATGACATTCTTGCTGGGGATTTGCCCGTGAGGCTCTTGGGACACTCGTTGAATCTATAACTAAGAAAATGTTATATCACCAAGAAGACAAAGCAAACTCACGGACTTAACAGGTTTAGCGAAATGTAGTTTTTTTTTAAACACTTTTAAGACCGGTTTTTTGAAACAACCGGTCTTAAAAGTATATTTTTAGGACCGGTTGTTTTAAACAACCGGTCTTAAAAGTGTAAAAAAAAAAAAAATGACCGGTGGCAATTTCGTAAATATATAGAACACTTTTAAGACCGTCTGTTTGAAACAACTGGTCTTAAAAGTGTTCTATATAATTTTTTTTTTTACACTTTTAAGACCGTCTGTTTGAAACAGCCGGTCTTAAAAGTGTTCTATATAAATTTTTTTTTACACTTTTAAGACCGTCTGTTTCAAACAGACGGTCTTAAAAGTACTTTTAAGACCGTCTATTTGAAACAAATTTGGTCTTAAAAGTGTTCTATATAAATTTTTTTTTTTACACTTTTAAGACCGTCTATTTCAAACAGACAGTCTTAAAAGTACTTTTAAGACCGTCTGTTTGAAACAACCGGTCTTAAAAGTGTTCTATATAATTTTTTTACACTTTTAAGACCGTCTGTTTCAAACAGACGGTTTAAAGTACTTTTAAGACCGTCTATTTGAAACAATTGGTCTTAAAAGTGTTCTATATAAATTTTTTTACACTTTTAAGACCGTCTGTTTGAAACAACCGGTCTTAAAAGTGTTCTATATAATTTTTTTTTACACTTTTAAGACCGTCTGTTTCAAACAGACGGTCTTAAAAGTACTTTTAAGACCGTCTATTTGAAACAACCGGTCTTAAAAGTGTTCTATTTATTTAATTAGTTAGCGTATACGATTATATTGTGCAATTATCTTAATTAAGTTGTTAGAGAGATTTTAGGAATTAAGTTAGCAGATCAAGGTTTTTGAATTTCGTAATTAAATTCCTGATTGTAATCATCTTAATTAAGTTGTTAGAGAGATTTTAGGAATAAAGTTAGCAGATCATGATTTTTTGAATTTCGTAATTAAATTCTTGATTGTAATAATCTTAATTAAGATGTTAGAGAGATTTTAGGAATTAAGTTAGCAGATCATGGTTTTATGAATTTCGTAATATATTCCTGATTGTAATCCCTAAATTATAGGAACTGCCTAGGTTTATTTACTTATTAGCATCTCGTATATAATTTTAATTAAGCGAAGGAATAAATCATCGCATTCTCGGACTTGATCAGCGTCTTCTCACAATATTTACGAAATTGCCACCGGTCATACTTTTAAGACCGGATATTTTTAGCCCGGTCTTAAAAGTGTTCTATATATTTACAAAATTGCCACGGTCATACTTTTAAGACCGGATTTTTATAATCCGATCTAAAAAGTGTTCTTTATATTTACAAAAATATCACTGGTCATACTTTTTAGACTGGATACTTTACAATTCGGTCTAAAAAAAGTTCTTTATATTTACGAAATTGCCACCGGTCATACTTTTAAAACTGGATCCTTTATAATACGGTCTAAATGAGATGATCTTAAAACCCTTTTTTGCACTAGTGCTTGCATCTTCAGAACGGTCTTTTTTTTCTTTTTCTTTTTTGTGACCCCCTCATCCTGTAAGTCATTCCCTTAGACACTACTTCTATAGGTTGTTGACGGTGAACTTGTACATTTTGGTTCAACTCAATAGTAGAGCCTACTTCGTCATCGAGCAACAATGAGTTCCTTTCCTCTTCGCTACTTGCTCTGATAATAAGTGGATGAGACAATAAGAAGAATGGTTAAAATGAGAGGATATGCACTATATGACCAATAAATATGCAACATGTGTAAAATCTATTCCTTAAACTTTAATTATACATAACTTAATCAAATCTTCGGATAATAAATAATACTATATATGACGAAGAAGAAGAAAAAAACTTAAACACAAAAGTCTGCTATTATAGAAAAGATAAATTAAATGTCTCATGTTAGATAAATTAAACTATATAATAATAATAATATTATTATTATTATATGTGCACTGCTGCATTGTTATAAATTTCTAATTCATTTTTTAAATCTAAAACTAACTAAAAATATGAACGTGGATAGAAAATTCAAATATTTAATCTATTACAAAAATTTAAATGCCGAATCATCATATACACAAGTGATAGCTTAATAAATTTTCTCATAACTTTTTTAACATGCCTAATTTCTTAATCATCCAAATAATCAAAATTTATATAGATAATTATCTAATATCAATGTAAAGAGAAAAATAGAGATTATATAATTACCTATATAGAATTTGTTTATTCTGATTGTTAACAAAAATTAAGACTTGGCTTTCATCCCCTACTCCTATCATAGAAATTATATAATACATGTGAGTTTTTTCAGTTATTTTTAAGTATATCATATTTTTAGAACATGGCATATACATAAAATTAGAGAAGAAATTTTTGTGAATTGGATTTAACAAAATCAGAGAAGTGGGAATACAAGATTTTAATTATTAATTTTTACTCTTTTATCTTACATTTTCTCTATATTAAAATTTTATAACTCCACTCTTACAAATTTTTTAAATCCAACTCATACAAATTTTTCTTTCCATCCAAATCTCTCATACTAAACAGCCCTTAATTAACATATTATAATAATACTAATACTAATAATAACATATTAAATAATTTAATTTATCTAGTACGTGATATTGCCACATGACATGCATGTAGACCTAAAACTTGTCACACAACCGACATACCTCTTATTATAAGTAATAGATAATAGATTACAAATCTACTGCCACTTCTGTTATTTATTTCCAGGGAACAGAGCAGCCAAACAAAACATTTTTCTGGTCGATTAGATTGTTCCATTCCCTCCAATTTAGTCATTGCTTTGTTTTGCCCTGTCCATTTTCGTACTCTGTCAAATCAAATTTTTTTATCCTATCCGGTTTACCATAACTTTTGGTCTTAACTAATCCGGATTTCACCCCTGGTCATGGAGGAAGAGCTCCCAACGCCATATTTTCCATTCCCACACCTCGAATTGACGATGTAGTGGTGAGAGATGTAGTGGTGAGAAAGCAAATCCTTTTTTACATACTCTCAATGTATCTTAGTCCCTCAAATCAAATTTTTTTTTTTTTTTGCCCATCCAGTATCCAGAGTTTCGCCCTGACTAATCTGGATCCGACCCGCGTCGCACACCTGGCTATGGTGGGAGAGTCTCCCAACAGGGTTTTTCTGCATTCACAAGGCTCGAACTCGAGACCTTATTTAAGCAACACAAGCCGCTTACCACTTGTGCCAACCCCGTTGGTCCCTCAAATTAAATTAATGAGGAATTCACCGCACAAAATCAAACCTGGGAGTGGCCCAGTTTTTTAATTCAACCCACGGTATAACAGTCATCTGTCTTGCATACCGTCCCATGACACTGGGTCGGGCCGAAATAAACAAATTGTTGGGCCGGGGGTTGACAACCGGGTACTCCAAACATGAAAACTCGGTCGCCCCCATGCCGTGTCCCGTAACGTTTCTTTCTAAAAGAAAAATATTAAAACAATATCATATGAATTTCAAAATCTCATGTCACTGATTTTATATTAAAATGAGTAGTTGATTATTATGCCCTTATAGTAGTAAATTTCAATACTCTTATAGAAAATTAGATTGATTTAGGATTTTGACGTTTAAATGGTACTATTTTATTATTTCTTCCCTTCTTTATTTTTTTCTCTGCCTTTTAATATTAATTGATTGATTTCATAATTCTGTTTTTCTTGGTATATATTTTAAATTTACTTAATTAAACTCAACACTTTAAATAAAAGTTATCAAATCTAAATAATGATAATAAACATACAATTATTATACATTTACCAAAATTTAAGAAAAAATATATTTCATCTAGTCCTAAATTTGGAACAAAGTTTTGCATTGTTCTATATTTAAAACTGGAGGTGGTATGATATATACTCCTTTTGGTCCTAATTATAAGAGCTAGTTGACTTTTTGGGAAAAATTAAGGAAGCTAATTAAATTACTTTAGAGTATTTTTATTTTTTTCTTCAAACTTATTAATTTAACTAATAAACTAATGTATAATCTAAAGATACACAATATATAAAATGATTAAGTAATTTATTTAATTTCTTTAATTTCTCCAAAAAAAAGTCAACTAGCTCTTATAATTATTTTGTTTGGTAAGGGTTTTTTTTAGGGGAGGCAGGGAGAGAAGTAGAACACGAGGAATATCCAATTGGGACCGGCATATACCCTTTTTTTTAAACAGTTAGTTCAATTTATTGTTTAAAACACAATAAAATGTTCATGAGTTTCAAGTGGCAATAAAACATCTGGCAATGGGTGCCTGTCAAGCTCAATCTACAATTATGCTGCCCTGCACACGTATATAAAATGCATAAATTTTATTTAAATATGGGTTGTAAATTATGAAGCATAAAATTTATGTACTTATAACCCCTAACACATACACACTGTAAAAATCAAACAACGAAAAACAATGACTTCAGCTTTTTTCAAAAAAGGGGATTGATTGGGAGAGAATGGGGGAAACAGAGCATCATAATATTGTCCCGAAGAAAAGGTCACAAGAAAATTCACTGTCATTTTTTTCTCCTTGTGATAATCTCTTTGCATTCCCAACTACCAATTATGAACTGACCATGAATCTTCAATTTGATATGAAGCACCGTTTCACCACCCTGTTCTGCAATCTAGAGATCAACTGGCTCTGTATATCACAACAAAACAGGGAAGGATTGCTCTCTGATTCAATACCACTAGCTCCTCTGATTCATTCCCAGGCGGAGATACCATAGAATCAAACCCACCCTCTTTTACATTCGTCGCCCCAAATTTATCGAAATTTGCAATCCGACCCGCGATCACCCTGCATAACACAGAAGCAGTCCTCGCGGAGGCCCTATCTCCTACAGAGCCTCCGTCAATCTTCGCGTGTGCCCTCCAACTATGCTCATATAACGTCACAGAAACGTCCTTCACGGGGAACGTAGAGCTCACCATCCTACAAACCGCACACCATCTGTTCGAACAAATGTCAAGTGATAAATTGTCTCTACCCAAATAACACTTGATAAGCGCACCATGAAACCGTACGAGTTCATTCCCATCGACCACTAATTTCTGGGTTCTTTCTGGTTCACTAATCTTCGCAGACATGGACTTCACTCCCTCTCTGTATTCTTCAAATTTGGTGAGGTGATCCAGAGAGTGATTCACCTTCAGTATCTTCTCTATCACAACTGTTTTCTCGAGAGGCCACCCAGCACGAAACATGGCTGCCACAATATCAATAGGCCAGTCGCCTTCGAGGAGCTCTGTAAGTTGGTTAGAACGTGAAGAGTTTCTTGCGATGGAAGAAGAAGAGGAGGAGGATTGGGCTTTAGGTTTGGATTGTTCGTGAGGAGGCTTGGGTGGGGTACTGTGTTTTTTCTTGGCTGGTTTATGGTTTTTTGGTGGGGTTGTAGTACTGGTGGTGTTGTTAGGGTTAGGTTTGGGTTTGAAAAACTTGATGGAAGATCTAGGATGAAAAACCAGGGCAGCTAAGGAGGCTGCTATCAGGCATTTTTCGACCATTGTTGATTCCCTCCTCCAAATTGCTTCGTGCATGGATGAGCAACGGAAGAATTCTGGTTAATTTTGCTTATCTCAATGGGGTCGCTTTTGAATAGGAAGCTTGCATATTTTCGCGCGTAAATTATGGGAATTTTCCTTCGGGGATCAAATATCTCGCACCGTGATTCCGGAGATACTCCGTTTATCCTTTGCATTAAATTTAGACGCACGCCATTTTTTTGTGCAATTATAAGCATTATTTTTCTAGCATGGCAAAAAAAGAAAAAAAGAAAAAATCAATGCATGAACATGTCTAAACTTTCAGTGCACCAAGAATCATCTGTCCTTACATAAATCAACTAATTTATTTTTCTTTATGGGCGAACAAGAGATTTGTTTTCCTTAAAATTTGTTTTTTAAGAAATCCTTGTTACGAAGATCAATGTTGTTCAAGATCAGTAGACTGAAATTCGGCAAGCACGCTGCCAAGAATTAAAAAACCCACAAAAGCAGGTTACTATTCGCGGTAACAAGTATATGAGCAAAATACTCGTATCTTAGTATTTATTAGATTATTCATTTTAAATTTTCTTATAGGCAATAGCAATACAATATTCATCCCTAATTGTTGTCTGGAACGTTGGTCATGTGAAATGAATTAACTATTTTTTTTTTTTTATATCCCACCTAATTTATCGTAACCTTTAATTCGACTAATCCAGATTTCGCTCCGTATTGGGCCACGGTCATAGGGAAAAACTCTCAACACCATTTTTCATTCTCACGCTTGAACCGAGAACATGATGTTGGGAGAGCAAGTCCCTTACCACTTGCTCTCAAAGTATGTTGGTATGAAATGAGCATATCAATCTCAGGGACATGTCTTTCATCATGTTTTTCGAGTGAATGAGTTTGATGACTTTTTTTTTGGACCAACAATGCATTTGATTTTGGAACTTTAAAAATCAAGAAAAATAATTGGCGCAGTATATATAAACTGGGAGAATAAAAATTCACCCTTCCGGGATCACAAACCCAACCCCAAAAAAAAAAAAACCCACAAAAAAAGTCCCGCCTGGAGTCAACAACCCCATCGCCTCAGTTAATGATATTCTACATATGGCAATTTAAAATTTCAAAACTCCATCATAACACACCCCTTTATTGGGGGGCCTGAATACTGTATTGGGCCATACTTTGCTGTTGTATCTGTAGCCCCATTTAATAAGGCCTGTCTGGTGGCTAGGTCTACCCACCCTCTAGTCGGTTTGATTATTGAATATCTCCACCCTTCTTCTAAATATTCATTGGGGGATATAAGTATTAGTGCGGTTTTGTCTTAATAAGCGCTTTAAGCTAGGTCTAAGTTTTGAGTTTGGGGAAATTTACCAAAATAGAAATAAAATAAAAAGAATTACCAATTTGGAGCAAAATTGTACAGGCTCATGTACTAGAGTAATGCGCGTCGCGAGTGGCGTCGTCTTTCTGACGCCACATAAGTGGACGCTGAAAGTACGACTGCCATTAGTGTGAGATCGATTTTTGTAAGTTAAAATTTGGCTTTCCTCTCTAAAAAAATTAAAAAATCGTTTCCAAGCCACTAGTGGCGTCAGGAGAATGCGACGCCATTTGTGACGTCGACAGATTATTTCGGTATATAGTTTCAAGCGGTGCTTTAAATCGGTAAATATTTTTTTAAAATTTTTATTTTGGTAAATTTCTTGAGTTTGAGCATTATGAATGTAAAAAGTCTCACGGGAGACTCACCCACTATAGCAAAGGTGCGCGACCCGGATCGAATTCGGATTAGTCGGGCGAAATTCGGACATCGGATGAGCAAACAAAATAATAATAATTAGTAAATGGTTTAGATTTGTGCCTATGTTTGGGGCGTGTTTTTTTTAGGAGAGGGGATGGGAGGGGAAGAACCCCTAAGGAGGACATCAACTAAATTGTCATTAATGAGAATAATATTTCTTTTCATTGAGAGTGTATTTTTTAATATTGAAATTTTTTTATCAACTATTTAGTAAATATGAGAGAAAATTTCTCTCCTCCTTCCCTCCCCTCAAACCAAACAACCCCTAATCTCACAAGCAAAATTAATTCTAATAGGAGAATACATGTATTTTTTTTTTTAAAAAACTAATAAATAGTAGGTCAAAATAAGAAAATAAGATTTCTCAATTGTATGAGACACAATACTTACTTTGTCTCAGGATATAAACTCCATATAATTATTTTTTCTTTATCAAGAAAGTAGTTAGGATTATTTTTAAACAATAAATATGTAAGTAGCATACTTTTTTTTTTCCTTTCCAACCATACTCTCCCTGATAAATATAATTCTCGTCTGCCATTTTAATTAATGCAGTTCACATAGTCACTAATTAAAAAAAAGGCAGTACATATACATAGCCAACGAAGGTAAGATTGAAAAAAAAGAAAGAAATATATGTTGAGACAAAATTGAAATGAAATTTATATTTTGGGGTGGGGTTATTCTGAAATTTAAAGGTTATATTTAAGGGTGGAATATTTTTTTATTAAAATTTGACGCTGCAGACTTTTCTTCACACGGATGAAAATCAAGTAACTAATTCATATGACCAAATTAAATATAAAAAAACTAACATGGTTGTAAATGAAAATGACCTCCTGTTCTTCTTCTAGGCTTTTCTCATGTTCTACATGGAGCAAGTTTATTATAATCAGCTTGTACTTATTTGGATTAGCGGTAGAAACTACTCCCTCCGGTCTTAATTATAGGACATATTTAATCGATTTTGGGGAGATTAAAGAGAGGAGTTAAATTAGTTAATTTTACTCATTTTCCTAAAGTGCCATTATATAAATTTAAAATGACATAAGTAAAAGTGAACCAACAATCTCGTCACATATCTCTTTGACCAATTTTCATTTCTACATCATTTCTAATTGAAATAATGGTATTCTTATATATGCATATGTGTGTGTATATATGTATACATATGATCTATCTACATACATACATATAGACACACACACCCATATATCTACACAAACAAATATATATATATGTTTATATATATACACGTGTGTGTGTTTGTGTGTGTACACACACAAACACACTATATATATATATATATATATATATAGACACACACAAACACAAATATACATATATATGTACACACACACAAACACATATATATAGTCACACACATATACATACATACAAAGTGGCGGAGCCACTTGAGTGCAAGTGTAAGTGCACCCATAAATTGTGGCTGTTGAGTTTTTATTTTTATTTTTCCTGGCCGCTGAGTTACTACATATCTTAGCATAAACACCCATAATCCCCCTCAAAACATGAGACATTATTATATAGTGCTATAAGGCCCATTGGTGGTTTTATTTTTATGGGCTCCAAGCTTTACTACCCGCTGCCAGAACCAACGTTTTACTTAGTTAGTATGACGTTTTTTTTAATATGATCATCGATTAAATTAAATATAAATATTATCGACTTAATTAACATAGTTTTCTCAAGAAAAAAATTCTACAATACATGTACATGTACTTAGCTTGTAGAGTTCCGAGAGCAACTCCCATGTATTTAGCTTGTAGAGTTCCGAGAGCAACTCCCCTGCATAAAATAGAAAAGTTTCAAAGATTAATTAATTTTGAGTAGATCGAGTTGATTAAAACAATTTCTACATCAATCTTTCAAGTGGATGACTTGAGAGAAAATACAGAGTATTTAAAGAACTCTGAGGAGAAAAATTACACAACTGAGGAAAATATTGGTATGTAATTATACAGACAACCCTTTATATTCTTTTGTTTTTTTGGCATAAACTTTTTTTTGTTTATATCATTCCTTTGATCTCTTGTCATAGGATTAATCAAGGTCCTCAAAATATTTAACTATAACTAGTTTACAAAGGGTTTGTAGGAGGTGGATCCTACTGTTGAACAATATGAAACGAGTTTTGTGGGAATGGATTCTTTGTTTTTAGAACTAGCAGGTGTTATACATGGAATTGATGAGACAATGAGCTTTGTTTGAGATGTTGAAGTAAGAAATATGTGTTGTCTTATTGATTTTGTTTTGACTTGAATTTTGTTCAATACCATGTGCCTAAATTTGAAAC